>CM070037.1:16337396-16353697 GCA_036250615.1 Ptychadena robeensis
TTATCTGCTGGTACTCATCTGAGGAACTCACTAAAAAAGTTATGTGCACCCCTGCATATATTACCACGTTCCTACCATGTTCCTTTTTTTACCTTTTGTTTTCTGATCTGCTTACCTTGAAGCCGTTAAAGTCCCCCTGCCCCGGTAATTGATACTGGGGAGATTCTTTCTCCTTTTTTCTCCATTGTTTTTGGGATGTTGGCTTCGTCTCGTGAGAGAGTGTCTTGTTCATATCCTCTACATACAGTTTAGAGACTTTACCCAACTAGTGGGCTGCATCTTCCTCAGAGCAGCGAGGAACGTATTACTTTCTTCATTCACTACTGTTTGCTGTTGAGACTGTTCCCTGTCTGTTCCTGCTATTTGGTTGATTAAAGTAATTAGAATCTAGATATACCAACAACTATGTAGTGCTGGGTCTTCCCTGATAGAATACATAGTGATTTAAAGGTTTAGAAAGGTCCTCATATTACATGGTTTTGGTAGAACAAAAGTCTCAGGGAAGCCGGGAGCAGAGGGATTGCTCGTCCAGAGAGGCAATGTCCCTAGGACTGCCCCTGCTTCCCCCTAACTGGTGTCTAACCTAATCCTGCCTTTTAGTGCCTAATCTAAACTGCTTCCTTCCTGGTGACTAACTTTAACTACATCACACCAGCCTGATGCCTAAATTTTACCCCCAGGTGACTAATCTGTCTTCCGTGTTTCTGCTGCTTGACCTTAACCCTCCAGCATACTGGCTAAACTTAAATCGGTTCTTTACTCAAAAAAAAAACAACCATACATTACATTGACATAATACTCCCCTTTCAGCAGTATACATCTGTGAAAACTGCTAGAGAATAAAAAAACAAAGTACTTACCTTCCTCGCTTCTTCATTCCCGGGGAAATCATATTTATTAAGGGAAATGAGAAGCAGTTCCGCCCAGCCCGCCAGGAATACTTAATTCTGACTATGGGGCTGAAATTCTATAAAACGGCCACTAGATGATGCAATTACATCACGTTAGATTTTGCAGATTTGAAGTTGCATTCCAATTCACACGAGACTAGAGACTTCTTCCCAGCTGTCTCTGTTCCCTGATTGTTTTACAAGCTGCCATGGTGGGTACATTACACAGTGGGAGGGAAGAGCCGGAGAATCACCTCTCCTGCTGTAAGGAAATTTTTTTTTTTTTTTGAGCAGTGACTGCCTTATTATCAGCAGTGCTGCTGCTGATAGTGTAAAGTGTCCAGTGAGGTGGTAGATCCGCTTTAACCACAACTTCTAAAACTAAAACTAAACTAACATTCTAACATCTAACTAAAACCTAACAGTAACATTCCAAGTAATTACCTAACCTAGGCCATCTGACTTGGTGGATAGGCAATTCTGTAGGCATATGGACCCTGGTTTGTTGTGTGGTTGGTACAATGTTCTGGAGGAAACCCTCTAAATCCATTATTTACTGGGTTCCCAGAGATCTTCATAAGGTTCTGTCCATACAACATTGTTTAACTACTGCACAATGCGATGTTATCTTTCTGGACAGAGCTTCAGAATGTGTTGCCTCTGCTTTGTGTCTGTGTAATAGAGACTGTCATTGTTCTTTCTTCAAATGATGTCACCGACTTTCCATGCATAGCTGAAGAAATCTGTGTTATTTCTGAAAAAAAGTGGTTAGTATTTTTGTCATAAACTGCCATAAAAAGGTTTACTTGGAAGAGAGCAGACATTTTTATGTTCTGAAAACACAGATACTGGTTTTGTTTGCAAAAGTGTTCCTGAGTTCAGGAACACTTTAAATTAATCATCTTAAAGTCTTGGATTAATGTCATGGAAATTCCTGTACATCTTTATTTTTTACTGGTATGTATACTTTTTAAATCGCATGAAAAATCACAACGTGTATGGGTACCTAAAGTCAATTATGTGACTAATGGTCTGTTTTAGATCTATTTATTGACAAGGGCTGTTTGGGTTAGAAATAAAGAGTTAAAATGATTAATTAATTATTGTTGTCACTTCTCCATCTTGCTTTATGTAAGGGACTATGAATGAGCAATTAGGACATTTGGGAATGTTTCAAAGACATAAAATGAAATACTAGTTTTAACAAATCCTGTAAAGTTCAATGTGTCTGCAATTCTGAAAACATTTGGGATCTTAATGTATACTTTTTCTTAAATTGCACTGAAACCATGGGGGGACATAAATTTTGATGGTTTGTAGGGTTATGCCTGGCATACACACACCGATTAGCGGCCGATTTTTCCGCTGAGATCCCTGTCGCCCCACAGCTCGGCTGGCCAGAGAACAGACGTGTCGGATGTTCTCTGGCCGATGCAAGCCAATGCCATTAACTTCAATTAAGACCGGCATCTTCATTGAAGCTAATGGCCGGCACACAAAGGGTGCCCGGCCGATTAAACCAGCCCCAGAATGCACCAGAATGCAACGTGATGACGTCATCACATTTGCATTCCAGAGCATATCGGAGCTCGTCTGTCTGCACCCATCTGTAGGTGTATGGCAGGCATAAGGCAAGCTACTGGCAAGCCAGGAATGATCAAAGCCCTGTACCAGTAAGCTAAATGATTAAAAATACCTTATATAGGGGTGAACGTTCTTTAAATAATGAAGTTGGCACATTCCTCATTGCTGTATGTGGTAATAAGGAACTGTTTTTAGAGATGGTTGAATTTTTTTTGAAAATGTAGAGAAGGGTTGGGTGTATACTACAAAAAAGAAAGTATGTCTCTAACACAAATAGTTTTTGGACAAATTAAGTTCAAAGTCAAGTCAAAATTTCAAAAATCTGAATTTCGACTTTATTTTTTAACTTAATTTATGCAAAAACTACATGTGCTAGAGCAAAACATTTTTTTCAAATGTTCCCTCAACCCTTCTCTACATCTCCAGCAATTTTGGTGATGATACCATGTTCAGGGGCTTTGCAATCAGCTCACAAAGTTAGCAAGTCGAAAAATTAGACCATCTCTAATAGCCAACTGTTTATATAGATAGCCATAGCTAAATGCAGTGGTTCACAAATTTTCCTTGCAGGCCCCCCCCCCCTTTTCTACTTAGGAACATTATTGAGCCCTCCCTCCCTATTCAAACACAGGTTATGAATAAGTTCCGGCGCCCCCCTGGAATGCCTTCACATCCCCCCCCCCAGGTGGGCCTGCTCCCCAGTTTGGGAACCAATGGCCAAGTGTATACTTAAGTGCTGGCTATAGAAGTGGCTTCATAGTTGAAAGTAGGCCTTACTGCAAATTTTATAGCTAGAATTTAATATTACTTGGGAGCCAATGTTAAAAGAGAACCCATTACTATGCATATCATGTGGTGTGACACCATAGTTGATACAGTAGACAACCCATGGAGGGCAACTGTTTAAATTTTCAAAATGAGCCATGACTGCTTGCAATCAATGATAATGTAGATGATCTTGGTTGTAATAACCTCCCTCTTTATCCTTCTCAAAAAAACCAAATGCTAGCAGTTTTGCGTGTGGCTAGTAGTGTAGGATCATCACGAAGATTCGGTCCTTCTGAATATTAAAGCGCGAAATATCGGGCAATAATATGGATATGCGCGAAGATGGTCGAATATATTGCCCAGTAAATCTTACGCCTAATCTCCGAATATTCGGTACATTTTTTTTCCATAATAACACATACGCCTACTCAATTGCAAGTGGAACCAAAATGGACAGGCGCAACAAGAGTCTTAGCACACTCCCTGCGACCATCCACAGTTTTTAAAATTCCAATATTTGGGTGGAATTGACGAATATTCGGAATATTGCGAACATCGGACACTAATACACAGTGATAAAAATTCGCCGAAATGCACTTAGATGGCGTCCAAATTCACATTTTTTTTTTTTTCAACACATTCCCTATCCAATGCAGTTTTCAACAATATATTCCAATATCACTAAAATTCGTGACATTCGCATAAAACTGCCGATAAGATTTCGCAATAAAAAGTAATATTGCACGAAATGCGAATATTTTCCCGAATGTTTATCCCTCAAACCATCTCCCAAAAATTTGCGGGCATGCGGCGAATACGAATGTTTGCCTGCCTATCCGCTCATACCACAGTGGCTAGTAACTCTTCCATGTTCTGACGAAGTCCTATCACAACTGGAGACTGGAACACAGTACATAGGACTAAATAGCTCTATCATGTGTGCCTAACACTCTTATAGTCGCCACTCGCCTGATATCTTATATTTCCTTACATTACCGCTGCAGATCCTACTTTGTCATGTCAAAACCTTTTACGAGCATAATGTCTCAAAAGGTTGCGTTTTATGAACTCACATTATTAGTTTGTTGCTTCCCAACATACATTATCTTTTGTAAAAATCACACACATTGTAACAAATATGTTATAACGGGTTAACAAAGATCATAGGTAGGTTCTCCTCAAATCTGTTAAATAAATTGCGAATGAGGACGCTGGGGAGGGACAGAACATTCATACTTGCAGGGGCCAGCCCATTGAATTTCAGGTCCATCACATAGTAAGAAAATTTTGGTGAGGCATGGCACTACAACCATGTCACCAGTCGGACCACTAGGAGTCCACCCCTGATGGATCTACCAGGCCGGGAGTGCCCCGTACAGTCATGATATGGCAAAAGCCTTGGGGGACTCTTTTGCTCAAAAGAAACTCTACATCGAAAGCTAGCCACACATGGTTCGATTTTTAGGTTCAATCTCGACGTACTTTCGATGAAAAATTTTTCGATAGATCTTAAAAGAAAATCGTTTTTCTGCCCCCTACGTACAATCGCCTTAAATTGTGAATCGGACAGGTTCGGAAAAATTTTGGTCGTTGTACAATCAAATTGACTCCATGCCTTGTCAAAAGCTTTTATTTGTGTCGAGTCCAACTACTCCACATGTTGTGGCTACTTCCCTTTAACACATCACTTTCTGATTCGAACCTAAATCGTAGGATGCAATTCAATTAAGATTTTTAATAATAGAATCATAACTCCCACATTCGTTGGTGGTACATCGAATAAATTTGTAAACAAATCGATTTCTAGATTTTTTTCATCGAACTACAAAATCCAAATCTAACATTCACTGCAACGCTAGTTGAACCATGTGTGGCTAGCTTAAGTACTTTCTCATCCTCAACCCCTGCTAGACTGTGATTAAGTTCATCGTTATTTTAGTTAAGTCTAGTTTAGTTTGCTTTTAGTAAATAAAAGGATGAAATGTAATTTATTCATAACCTAATCTGGCAACAGTATTTGGTAATCTGAAAATGGGAGCATGCAAGCACCCTATGAAAATAATGAAATTGGATCTAGCTGCGAAACCATATCATGATGCCTGAAATATATTGTCTTCCTGGTAATGACCAGTCAGATATACATGACCATATCATTACCATAGTTTTTTATATAAAAAAAGGGATTCAAACGGTTTCCAAACATCACTGGAGCTAACCAACATCCAATGTTTTTAATATCTACAGAGGGCTGAAGGTCAAAGGACTATCAGGAAGTGGGCCCAACCCTATTCCCTTGGTCTAAGGCACTACAGGCCGGCCAGATTTCTCCAACCACTTCCCGGTGGGGCTTGGGGACTAAATTAATGGCAAGCACACCACGATTTGAAGCCTATCATCACCCGATCAGTATATGCATGGGTAACAGCCATCAAATACATAACAGGTTTACTAATGCGTACAGGCCAGTGATCAAACGAACAAGAAAAACAAAAACAAAAAACATCGAACATATTCAGGTAAGTCCTTTTGAGGTAGATGTAATTGGTTGTTAAACATCAGAAATATATTCCCAAGTACAGGTGGAGTCGTGGACATGTCAACTAATAGTCCCTCAATGGTGGGATCATGGATCTGGGCACGAAGATGAAGTCCTCATTCATAGCATGTGGCGGAGATCGCGACCTATGTTTCGGAAATGAATATCCTATCTTCAACATGAGGACCACCTATGTTGTTTTACATAGTGCCCCCACATTCCTATCCGGATGGATGTCTCAGTGGGCCCGCACACTGTCCCCCCAGGGGAGGAAGCAACCAAGAAAACAAGGACTGAACGAGGGCCACCGACCTAAGGGCTGCTGGAGGTTCCTTGGTAAGTAGTATGTAGAACATAAAATGGTCTGGTATGTAACCACGGTAAAATAGACCGTCACCAGTAAGGAGTAGACAATATGTATAGAGGTGGCTCTCTCCCGTGTGGCCTCCAAGTGCCCAGCAGATAGTGTATAAGTAATGTATAATGTCTAAAAACGAAACAGGTCTCTATGGTACTATAATGCATCTGATTGGTAAGATCTATTTATATATATTACTAAAATCTTACAGAAGAGGCATCACCACTGTTGTATCTCAGGCCTACATACCATGTCCATTCGCAATACCCTGAACCAAATGAAAAGCCTCCACTATTCACCGCGGAAGAAGAAACGATAACACATATTTCTCAGCGAGATTAGTGGGAAACCTTGTAATAGCCCCAAAATGGATGTTACATATCTATCATATATCAGACAATGGGCAATACTAGAGCCCCGGGCCATATCCGTCCCGTTTCTTGTATTCTTTAATAATCCGGCCCAATTATTACAGTAGAAAAAGTGAGTCCCTCCCCTTATTATTCGCTCATTCCCCTCAAAACATAACTTGTCATTTTGGCAGAAGGACTATGTGCTTCTTTAAACCCCTCCCCATGCACTTTATTCAATTTGTTAAACTCCCTTTGGGCGCCCATACAGGCTCTGGCCCCATGACAATCAAGGGACAATCTTTTCGGCAAATGGCTAAACCATTCCACAAATCTCCAGTTCACATATCCCTTTTTACCTCGGACCCGTCCTCACCCAGGTACATCTGTCCTTTCGCCCCCTAATTACACTCATACACTATTTCTGTGTCCAGTGAAATATCCCTCCTTAACTATTCACCTTCGACCAAACCCCCAAGCCATGATCATGGCAATTTGCCAACTTTCCCCATGGTCGTCTGTCTCTCTGGTGGTGACAGTCTAAAGGTTTGGCACAATGCCAAGAAGGACTATATTTGTCTGACTAATGTGCCACGAAAAAGTTTTTTTCAGGAAAACATGGCGCTAGGACAGGGTGTCAAACTTTTTGGCTTGGTGGGCCACATTGGCTTCTTAAATTGATAACGGGGGCTGACCAAGAGCCTATAATGACCCTAACCCACCAATTCCATGCTACCAGCATCACTGAATGATGAAAGTTATGTGTATAGACGGTCCCTTGACAAGGGAACTTTCTGTTATCTTTTTCATTTCCTGCAAACAATGCGGTCATTCATTACATGTACAGAGATAATTGTCTTATAGACCTGGGTGTTGTCCACCTGATGGATTACCTCAACACAAGTGTCATGATACTCAAACATCCAAATCACCACTGCCTCGTCCCCCATGGCCATGTTTGGAATACTGCCTAGGCAAATTGTGGCACATTCGTTAGACCAAGTACCAGCAGATGGAGGAGAGCAGCGCTTTTCCAACCAAAAGATGAACACAAAAGGGCTACAAGAAAAAAACATTTGTAACAGACTGGATCCGTGCCCCAGATCTTTATGGCCGCACACTCCTGGGCTAGTGCCAGTCCATGTACATGCCATAAGCACCTGGACCTTTAGGTGCCAAGGAGTCAACCCCTGAAGAGCGTGTTTTTTGTCCCATAAATCAATTCTATATAGAAGCCCTCCCTTCATGGCCTCCACCTCTAGCCCCCACTGTTACAATGCATAGGGCCAAATAGAGCAACTAAACTGTGAAAATGTGTCATAAATTGCTGACCCAACATATGGCAAACCTACATCAGAATGTTTTCAATGTGATTGGGAGGAAACCCAGTATCTAACATAATGACTGCTGCACCCCAGGGGAAGGAGGGGGGGGGCGGGGTTGGCGTCTGTTGGGTTTTGAGCGCCCTGGCTGAGATATGTCCCAGTCAAACAATGGGAGGATTCACAGGATTGTCGTTAATGTGCGAGACATAAATTTGTGATTGACAAGGGCCGGCTCTTGCGTGGCCCTCATTCAACCCATTGCCCAAGACACTGCAGAGATGATTGTACAAGTACAGAGTATCTTTTTGGCATAAGAGACTTTGCTTGGGACTTCTCACTACTGGGGCCCTGTTATTTGATGTACATAAAGACTTTATCTAAAGGGTAAACCATCGGGGAAGTGAAATGCACTTACTGTGTTTTTTTCCCAATGCCATACACAATACTACCAACCCGTGTGTCGCTGGAAATACAGTTACTACCGTGGAAAATAGTAATTACTCAAAACATAAACACAATCCATGGTGCATTTCCATAAGATCGGCAGTTTTACTCATATTACTGTTATTTGATATCTGTTAGTGTTTTAAAGATATGTTTCTGACAAATTTAAGAGAATAATTTACAAACCAATTATAGTTTTAAAAATGAAATTAGTGCACTTGTGTGTAAGCGTTACTGTCCCCGTGCTCCACATATTATCTATTTAGAAACTTATGACCTGAAACATCCTAAATCTTTTCCATAAATGAATCTTTAAAGAAAATTGAAGAACATTTATGAAAAACTGGACGTAAGCAATCATGATTAAACTTTGAAGAGTGTCTTATAGGTAACCGGTGCACATCCTTCCTCCCACGTGCTTCTCTCCCCTTCACCATCCTCTGGCGTTAGCCGTCATGAGACCGAATGTTGCTATTAATTGATCGTCAATTTACAAAAAAAAGAAATCAGTAAGCATCAATACTGAATAATATACATTATATATTTTACTGCGCAAGACACTTATTTACTCAAGGAACCAGAGGAAAACAACAAGCATCATTAGTCGATCTGCTTTACGTGGAAGATCGCAACTCCCACTGGCAAAATAACAATGAGCTTTTCCTTTTCTAATAAAATAATAAATGGAAAGCATGTCAAGTTGAAATGAAAATTAGAACATAGGTTTTCACAATGATGGTCTTTCGGGCACAAAGTCAGATGCATGGGCTTAGTGCACATATTATTATTTTCTCAAAAGACCCCATTCACCTCACGACTTACACATACAATCTACTGTACCATCAGAACGACTTAGTACGTACCAAATCATGTCATCTGAGGAACTTCTAAATCTGGCATATGCACCTCATCACGGGAGGACCCAGGTTCGACTAGCAGTTATATATACCCTTCACTCACCTATGTCAGTCTATCAGGGAGGACCCGGCACTACATAGCAGGTATTACCTGCCATCAACTTGTAATTCTATCAGGAGAGACCCCGCACTAACATAGCAGTGATATATACCTTCCATCACTTGTATTCATCAGGGAGGAACCCTTGCATCTACATAGCAGTGATATATACAATTCGCAATCCACTATGTATTTTCTCTAGGCGCAGGACCGGCACTGCCATAGCAGTGATATATACCTTCCAATCACTATGTATTCTAATCAGGAGGACCTGCCCCTACATTAGCAGGGATTATATCCGGTTCTCCCAATCACTATTTTCTATCAGGGAGACCGACCGGTAATACATAGCAGTGATATATACCTTCCAATCACCTATGTATTCTATTCAGGGAGGACCGCACTACAATAGCATGATTTACCTTCCAATGCACTATGGTATTCTATCAGGGAGGACCGGGCACTGCCTAAGCAGTGATTATACCTTCCAATCACTACGTAAAATCTACAGCAGGGACGACTCTAACGATGACATCTACATAGCAGGGGATATATACCTTCCCAATCCCACATATGTCTTTTATCAGTAGAAACAGGGAGGACCCACAACACTACATAGCAGATGATAACATACTTTCCCTCCCTATTATTTATGCAGTGAGGGACCCCCGCAACTACATAGCAGAGATATACTACCATATCCCAATCACTATGTATGTCTATCAGGGAGAACCCCACTCTACCAGCAGTGGATATATACCTTCCCAATCACTAATTATATCTATCAGGGAGGACCAGACACTACACAAGCAGTGTCTACTACCTTCCAATACCACGATAAAAAATCCTTCTATCAGGGATAACCCAGCACTACATAGCAGAGATAATACCATTCCAATATCAACTATGTATATTATCATATCAGGGCATACCACAGGACACACTATAGCAGTGATATATACACAATTCACAACTAACTATGTAATCTAATCATGGGAAAGGACCAGCACTACCAAACAGCAGTTGCGATCTATACCTTCCAATCACGATGTATTCTATCAGGGGAACCCGGCCACTTACATAGCTTATATAACCTTCATTCCCCAAGCATATTTATATCGGAAAGATAAATAACGAATCAATCACCATCATACTTCCACTCAACTCCCGTCATGACCCATCGAACCAGGACGTCAGCACCTCTCCAACACCCAATGGCAGGATCTCCCGCTCCTCTGTTACCGGCCAGGAGAGGGAAACGCACTTCCCCTTCCCATGCCACTGCAACATCCAGGGTGACCCTCCCCCAGACCATCCCTCTGTCTTCTTTTCTTTCGCCACTAATCAGGGAGGAAACACCAAAGGGTGCCCCACTACACATAGTCAGTGATATAATAAACCCCTTCCCCCAATCACTAATGTATTTTATTCCTATCAGGAAGAATGAACCCGACACCACTTACACATACCATTGATAATATACCTTCAATTTACATATGTGTGGGATCTAAGCAAATTCCTATGGAGTGTTTAAAGGTATATAGAGGGCCCCTTTTAAGCTAATTCCACAAACAGTAACATTTGGTATCCGATTTTAAAGACGCTTCAAATTGAAATTGGAACGATTTTATTTCCGATGAAAAAGCGTCCAATCGTATTGTAAAAAAAATCGTGTATCAGTACCTGTCTGGCTTTTGTGGAGGCTAAGGCACCCACACACATTAAATTTGATCAAACGAACCCCATTTAAATCGAATATTTTATTGTCAATATCTCTCATTTGAAAAGTTGATACATCGGACATGTATGAAAAATTTTGCTCCGATTGTACAATTTACTCTGAACTACATTTCTTGCAGACTACACTTTTTTGATTTGTTGGTTGGTTTGGTTTGGTCGATTTTTTTTCCTTGATTTCTTTTGTGCTTGGTTTGGTGTGGTGGTTTTTGTTGTGGCTACTCCCCCTTTTAAAACTTTCACCTTCCGATTGAAAAAAACTAAAATTGGTAAGAATGAATTCAATCGACTGATTTTGGATTATTCTACTTTGAATTACTTTTTCAGCAGTTTTACTTTTTCAGTTTCAGTCCGGAAAGTGTAAACAATAATCATTCTCCCCATGTGGTGTCAACAGCAATTAAATCAATTCAATTAAAATCAATCGATTTTCGATTTTTTTGATCGAACTACTAAACTAAAACGAAATCTAATTGAAAACCCGCTAAGCGCTCGATTGAAAAACGCTAAATTGGAAAAACCATGTGTGGCTAGCTTTTAGTAGACACCATTTCCAAGATTTGTGGAAACTATTTGATTAGCTGAGGCTCAAAAGTTTCACACAACTCAACAGGTTCCTTTTGGATGGATAACAGGAATACACACACACACCATTCATTCTTCATAGTAATTCCCCTGAATAAATGGATAAACGAGCTTGTCAGAAATTATCACTATTTGTCTATACTCCCCAAACTCTGAACCTATCTAACTTGGTGGCAGAGGACTTGGAAAAGCGATTCGCAATTCTATTCTATTTCTTGGAGGCACTAGAGTTTGGCCATACTATTGTGATGTTCATTCGAAACTTCTTCCTTCCTTTCATTACTAGGTCACAGCTTTTTACAGCTTAACTATAGCCATAAATAGGCAACCCTATAAGCACTTATTGAGCGGTTCTTCATAATCCTTCAGGAAGGAGGTTTTGTCTGCCGAAAAGGCCTGCTGTAATAGCTTAGAGATTGGTCCGAAATACCTTTGAAATCACATCTTTTGAAAATCAACTCTTTTAAAATTCCAACCTAAAAAATTATAACAATAAATTTTTTAAATTTGACCATAAAACTTAAAAATAACAAACATTAAATGTAACAAATTAAATAACTAACATTTTCCCAAAATCAATAAGATCATTTTCCCAGAAAATAATATCATTCACACACTCTTTCAATTTACAATTCCCATCCCCCTAAAGGAATTCAAAATACATTATTGAAACATATAAAAAATGTAATAAATAAAGGGAATAAAATTTACATATAAAAAAGAGATAAAATAAAATTTACTAAACATAAGAAAAATACAATACTTTAACAAAAATACTGTCCCTGTGAAAGGACACCAATAACCGTGTTTCTATCCAGGTACTACCTTTCCCCGTGGCAATGTGTTTTCGGCCTAAAACCACTAAACCCAACTTTTCTTCAAAATCAAATCATACCATGTAAGAGGTGTTTGCTTTCCTTGTGCACAGCAGAGTAAAAAAAACAATGATCCCGCATGTCTCCCAGAATTATATGTCTAATAACGCAACACGCCCTACCAATGACCTTATTAGGACCCATTCATTAACTAGTTCCCCCCATTGGCCTGAGTCCATGCTGCTGCTGCATGTCCCCCCTATTCCAGGTTTACCATGTTTCCAGGCAACCATGCCCCAACTCTGCCATGGGTTCCCCCTAAGGTCAGTGTTTTCCCCCAAACTTGCCCTTTCCAGGGTCCCACCTCGCATTTTCCTATTTAACGGAAATAATTAAAATTAAGCCCTCCTCCTCCCTATTTTAACTATTCAAAAAATACAACATCGCTACCACCTTCTATAGTCATGCATCTTAATTAAGATTATAAGCCCCATTCCACTCACACTAATTCCAATCATAGGTATAATGAATGAAGGGTCTGAGTGTGCCCCCGGGAATACCTCATGCAGCCCCCCTTAATATAATAACCTCCCGCCCCCCGTTTTGTTTATGGGTAGAACCACTGGTCCCCTATTAGGTAACCTGGACTCACAATTCTGTAGTAAATGCTCACAAATCAATGATAATAAGCCCATTGTAACACTGTTGAGAGTACAACATAGGCAAGCACATGAAGATAACGAACGAAACATGCCCATCGAGCGTGGGGGGGGGCGGGAACTGAAATACAAAGAAGTATGGAATAAAATCGTAGAATTATATGCATCCGATATGATTTAGAGATTCGTGAGCAAAAACAATTGGTTTTCTGGTATGTAGTCAATGATGCCTTTTAGTTGGTATTATAATTTTTCAAAAGTGATTTTAATGTTAAAAAATAGTTTTATTAGGAAATGGGGGGGTTTTATTTGTGGGTTTTTGGCCACTTCTTTCCTGCTTCCACCTTTCTTTCTTCCCCCTCCCGTTTTTGGGGGTCAATTTTCAGTGGGTGTTTTGTTTGGGCTTTTTCCATTCTAGCGGGCTTACTCCCTGTCCCTGATCCTGTTTTTACAAACACCTCCATACTAATCATTAAACCCTTTAAAAACCCTTTGAGAAAATGATTTAGGCACCCCTATATTCATGAACACTTTTGTGTAAATTGTGGCAGAATAATTGGTGGCAGGAAGCCTGTTTAGCGTCCCCCTCTGGGTTTTGTACCAGTATGTGGGAAAGGATAATGTGTGTGTCACACGATAAACCCTGGCTAGTCATCCGAGTTACTCCAACTACTTTGCCTTTATTGATCCAGCAAGAGGGGAGCTGCGGCATTGTCTGGGGACCTGGTTCAGTGGTTGCAAACAAAAAAAAAAAAATAACAGCCTGTGCCCTGTTGGCCTGATTAGAGGTAGGTTAGTTTTCATCCAGCTTTCTATATAATCTCCTGTCACCTGTGCATCCAGTTTAGAATGCTCTCCCTACCCCCTTTAAACCATAACTTGTGTGAGTGATGGATTGGGGAGCAGGCTTTACCCTAGTGTTGATAAACAAGGAAATTTGAGCTACAAACACATTTTCTGTTGTTTTGGGGTGGACCCATAAAACCTGATTCCTTTTGGATGGACCTTTACCCGCCTTACTTGACTGTTTAACATATTGTTTCTAACATCTTAGCAAATTCGACCCTTCCTGCACCAATAAACCACCCAGTGTGTTTTACTTACTCCCTTCAACTTGAAGATCGTCCCGCTTGCTGTTCCCCTCTTTTCATTCACATCTCACCTTTCCAAAAACCCAACCTTTCTGTGGACCCATCCATGGGGTTCCGTAACCTATGCCCCGTCGCTCATAAATTCCCACCCCATTAGCCCTTAATCCCCGTCTCTAACATGCTAAAATCCCCTCAACAATATACAGTGGGGTGTGCAAACTTTTTCAGAATTAATCCCCTTAATTTCTTTTGTCTTTGCATGTATGTCCCAACACAACATCATGTTGCCCTCGATCATCATACAACCATCGTTAACGATTTAGCCAGAAGATAACACCCAAGTAAAAACACAACAAAATGGCAGTCTTATTTTACATCGAATGGGTTTTTTATTTATTTTTAAGGTAGAAACAAACAAACTACTAAAAAACCAATAAATCCCCAACAAACTGCAACTCCAAAACCTACAGGGCCCTGTGTTGGAAAAAAGTTACATTGCCCCAATATGGCCTATCGGCCCCGCCCGATGAAACCTAATAACTAGGATTACTAAATTCGGGCCACCAATTACAGCCATAAACTGACTAACACATCCAAGTCAGCGTTTGCGATTAACTTGCTAACGAGTTCCCCCTTTGCTAACAGAATTTTTCCACTCCAACAATAAATCAAAAAATTTTATACAACAGTCTTAAAACAATACATACAACATTAGCCACAATTTACAGCGTCTCTGCGAGGAAATGTCTGGGCCCACCTTCATCTCTTAGTGCAAAATATTGTTTTTAATTCAAGCTTTTTTATAATTATGGAGAAGTTTTTTTTTTACTAACCCTTAAGCATGAACCGCTCCTTTTAAGTGGTCATTCCACAAAACATCCATATAGTAGAAAATTTCAGTGACCCTTTGAAACTAGTGCCCCACATTATGTCCCAAGCTCTTCTCAATCATTTTTTTGTTTTTTTCAATTCTATTCAATTCCTTCCCCTTCTGCTAATTTCCTTCACTCAGCCATTCAAGAGGTGGAAGGATTTGCCTGGTTAATGTGTTTTTTTGGGGTCAGCTTGGTCCCTGCCTGGGCCAGTCAGCGCCACCCCAAGATCGCTTCAGCTTTTGAGTTTGACGAACATTATAGGCCGGACATTCTCCCACCTATCAAGGAATTTTTATAAGTAGACAGTATGACCTTCCCCAATGGTTCGCATTATCTAAACACAGCAATCCCTTTTTCCAGGCTCCTTGACAGCCAGCAAAACCACAATAACAACCCATCCCAGACCATCACAACTATACCAATAAACCACCATATTTTACTGTCTGGTATGCTTGAAAATTGTTAATGTTGTGTGGGGTTTAATCCTTAAGAACTCTTCAACTTGCCAGAAATGTCAGTGGAAAACCCCACGCCACCTTTCCAAAAAAATTTCCAACTTTTCCTCCGTCGGTCCACAAGGTATAATCCCTTTGGCAATAATCCTTTGAAGACTGATTTTGTTTTTTCTTTGTAGCAAAATTGAGACGGCCTTCTAATGTTCCCCTTTATTTTGTACCGTTGGGTTTATAATGGAGGAGCGCCTTGGATTAGACTACTGCCAATGCAGGACCGTTTATTATGTCCCATGAATCCAACTCCTCCTTTCTTATAATGTGGGATTTCTCCATGAAACCTAACAACTGACACCCTTAAAATTGAGGCAATTTGAGGCCGCTCAGTTTCTTATAGAGATGGTTTGTCCCTCGGGGTCCCTTGTTTATTTGTGTAAGGCCGTTCTCGGATGAGAAGTTTAGGTTCCTCCTATCTTGTCCCTTCCGATTCTATAATATGCTGTCTCCCACTTTGTGTTCTTCTGATCCACTCCTTGCGACTCTTGGGTAATTTTGGACGGAGCCCGGCCCCGGAAGATTGGTCTCCGCTCCTGGAAAGGTTTCAACCACTTGTTCCCCATGTATTTTTTTTTTTGAACAATGTTCTTTTTGCCAAATTGCTTGTGATAATGGCCTCTCAATTGTGGTTCGCTGTAAAGGTCCCAAGTCCCAAAGCTATTAAGAAAATGGCTTTAATAATAAACGCTTTAAAACCAGAACTGATAGATTCCTCCTAATTACTTTTTGTATCTCATTTGGTTTCCTACTCCATATTGTGGTTCCTGAATTTTCTTTGGCCCTTACTTGAGTCAAAATGAATGTCACACCTCAAAAAA
>CM070037.1:16356503-16373609 GCA_036250615.1 Ptychadena robeensis
CAAATAGTTTTTGCACAAATTAAGTTCAAAGTTAAGTCAAAATTTAGAAAATCGGAATTTTGACTTTAATTTTGAACTTATTTATGCAAAAACTCCATGTGCTAGAGCAAAACTAGTTATCAAGTCGAAAAATTCGACCATCTTTAGTTATATAAACACAAGATGTTAATAATCACCTGGTGGCTTCTATGGTTTCACAGCAACAAGATTCTTGAAGACCACATCATCATTATGAAGCTTATCTAGAACAGACGTGCTTGTTGACCATCATTATTCCCCGCACGCTTACAATATTTCTGGTGGATTTGGCTGATCAGAATCTCGTCATTCAATGTTGTGCAGGTTTCAGAAATGATCACTAGATGTCTCTGTGCACTTGTGTGAAAGTCTTTCCTGTCTGAAGTAGTTTCTAAATGGAGGGTGGGATGGCAGCGATGAATAAGTTAATTACTTGCTGAAACAGACAAGCTATGGAGGTATCTCATGGATTTGGAAGGGGACGCAGCCTTTAGAGCCCCCATATTCTCTGTCAGATTTCCTTTTGTTTTACCAAAACCATGTAATATGAGGGACTTTCTAAACCCCAGGTGCTCAACCTGCGGTCCGGGGGCCGCATGCAGCCCTTTGGGTGTTCTTCTGCAGACCTCCTCAGTCCTACACTTGCAGCCCCCAAAACCTAACTGTTATTGCATAGGGCATAGGAACTCACCTGTCCGCCGATCCCACACTGAAGGGTCCTCGTCCGAAATCTTCTTAAAGTTGGAAGAGAAGGAGAGGCGATAAACTTACATGTTGCGTAAAAGCCATTCAGCAACCCAGATGGCGTCTGAGCAAGTGCCTCCTCTCCTCTATAGCGATGATCGCGAATATTCGGATTCTGAATATTAATGAAGATGGTGAATATATTGCCGAATATTCGCAATACCGGATATTCTGTATTTTTTTTCCATTACACATGCCTCTCAATGCAAGTGGACGAATGGGAAGGCTGCAACAAGAGCTTAGCAGTACTCCCTGCGACCATCAACAGTTTTTAAATCCAATATTGATGCAAATATTGGGAATATTGCGAAAATCTGCACTTTTGAAAATTCGCAAAAATCATGGCGTCCAAAATGCGAAAAAAAAATGTCAACAATGCAAGTTAAACATATATTCATAAACATAACAAACTGCCGATATTCGCAATAAGAAGAATATGGCCGAATGCGAATATTTTCCGAATGTTTTCCCAAAAATTTGCGGCATGCCGCGAATACGAATGTTGCCTATGCCGCTCATCACTACTCCTCTAGTGTTGGAATGGGCTCAGCAGGCTTGTGAGTGCATAACCTGAGAATAGGGGCATATAACATTTAATTCAAAGGTTATGTGCCCCATAGATATAATCAAAAGGCTTTATTGATATCTATGAGGCACATCACCTTTGTCAATGTATATGACACAACATGTGCGTTACCATGCTACAATGTTCCCTAATGCTTTAAGTCAGGGACGGTCCTAGGGAGATCGGCACCCCCTCTGATGGCCGACCCCCCCCCCCCCCCCCCTTGAGTCCATAACAGTCTCACCTGCACATCAACTCCCCCTCCACGGGAGTGAGGGGAAACTTGTCAGACTCTGGATCTCTGAGTCTCATCTCCCCTCACTCGCTGGGGGGGGCTCCACCCCCAGCAAGCATGTCCACTCCCGGGGAGAGAGAGCTGGGGGAGGTGAGTCTCCTCTACTCCTCTCTCCCCAGGCGAGTGTGCGGGTAGGGGGCGCGTTGTGGGGGAGAGGGAAAGACATCTGGGCATCGGAAAAACATTTCTGATGCCCACATGCCGCCCCCAACATGATGCCGGCCTGTGCAACCGCCCAGGTTGCCCATGCCTAAAACCGCCACTGCTTGAAGTATTATTTAAAACAAGTTTTGTTATTTAAAAATGCAAAACAATGTCTTCCAGCTTTGCCTGCTGTCCTCTTTTCATTATAAAATGCTTATACAAGTCAGTATAGAATGAGAATGTTATGTGCTGCCCTTTAGTGATGCTGAGGGCTGCACTTGTGACCCTCCAAATCTACTCAGTTGCCCACCACTGATCTAAAAAATCAAGTCTACCTGTGTTCATTTGCAGAGGACCCGGCACTACATAGTTGTTGGTAGATCTAAGCATATCTGACAGAGAGATCTAAATTAAATCTTCAGTTCACCACTTTTAAAACAAGGGAACTGTTGTCAACTGTGGTCAGTTAGGATAGTCTCCTCTCCTTACAGCGGGCCTGACGATCACTTCGGAGGCCAAGTCTTCAATGGCATCCATGGCGCCGAAGAGGCGTGCGGTGTCATATACCTCCACGTTAATAGAGGGATGTTGCTATCCCGGCCTACAACGCCAGTGATGTGTAGCGGGAATTGTGGGGAACGCCACTGCCACAGGGATTGTGGGGAACCACTACAGTGCTTTGATTTTTTTCTACAGCGCGATATGGGCATACCGCCCGGGAGGTTAAGAAAAACTGATCGCCTGTGAATCTAAAACACTGTGGGGCTGCACAACTCATTGATGTTCGACTGGCAAACTTTTTGTTTGTGCAAAATGATCCATGAAAAAGAATCAACCTGTCTATGACTACCGTAAATCTATAAGTCCATCTTAAGGTAGACATAGAGAGATTGATTATCTTGTGATTCGATTGTCGATGCAATCATATTGTGCAATAAAAAAACAATTGCCAGCCAAGCATTGATCGTTTGTGCAGCCACACAGATGTTTTTTAAAAAGCGGCATTTGCACTTTTTGCCACAAGAGAGCGTCTGGAAATAAAAAAAAAAGACATAATTGTAAAATATTGAATGAAAGTTAGGACATCTCCGATCTTTGAACAGAAATATTGTTACCCTAAAGCTGGCCATACACCTTTAGATCTCTCTGTCAGATACTCTTTTGATCTACCAACAACTATGTAGTGTCGGGTCCTCTGCGATTGAACACAGGTAGACTTGATGGTTTAAAAAGTCCCTCATATTACATGGTTTTGGTAAAACAAAAGGAGATCTAAAGGAAATCTGACAGAGGAATCTAAAGGTGTGTGAATAAATAAATAAAAAATGAACGATGAAAGCTGATGCAGACACCCCATCTGATGTCTGATTATCTGCAATATATCACATTGGTCGTACAATAAATGTAGATGACAGATTTAGTTGCTATCGGCCAGGTATGTTAAGTCTTTCTTTAACCTCCAAGCTGTATCATCAGTTCCCTTGCTGCTTGGAGGACTAGTATCAATAATGATCTTAATGATCCTAATGAGATTTTGGATCAGAACTAATTAATAGAGTGCAGCGCCTAATCCCTAAGTCTATTGACATGCATAGAAAGCTTTCCTTGGCAAATCTGTCGAGCAGCAGCAGCAGCAGCATCGGCTGCGATAAGACTAGAGTTCAGAAATACAAGGGATACACAATATCGCAGGGTAATGTATGTATGTACACATGGCTGGTATCTGTATAGTGTAAGACCAGAGATGGTCGAATTTTTCGAATTGCTAAATTTGTGAGCTGATTGCAAAGCCCCTGAACATGGTATCATCACCAAACTTGATGGAGATGCAGAGAAGGGTTGGGGCAACATTTGAAAAAAAATAAGTGTTGCTCTAGCACATGTAGTTTTTGCATAAATTAAGTTCACAATTAAAGTCGAAATTTTGGTTTTTGAAATTTTGACTTGATTTTGAACTTAATTTACGCAAAAACTATTTGTGTTAGAGACATACTTCTTTTTTGAAATACACCCCCAACCCTTCTCTACATCTCCAGCAAGTTTGGTGATGATACCATGTTCAGGGGCTTTGCAATTAACTCGAAATCGTCAAAATTGTAGAATTTGTTAAAAAAATTCGACCATCTAGAGTCTAGTCATTTACCCTGAATTACAGGCACACACAGTGAGTGGTAAATATGTATTTAAATCCCCTCCTGATTTTGTATGATTGCCCTCTGACAGAGAAATCACCAGACTATGGGAGGGTAAGGGGTACTGTGTGCATTGAGAAGAGGGAGAATGAACAGCCCAGGGAGCCAATAAGAAGCTGAGGGTTTTCTCCTCTCCCGCTTATCTGCCTCTGTGCTGACTGACAGCTCGGATGCCCACAGAGAGGGCTACGCTTGCCACCTCTGGCACGCATGCCACAGGTTTGCCACCACTGACCTATAGTGTTGAGCTCTAATATCCGAATAGCGATTGTATTCAACGAATATCGACTATTCAAGAATTTGTGAATATGGTGGAGGTTATTCGTAATTTAAAATATTAGAGATATTGTGTACTGAGAAGCTGATGGCCATACACTGCGATAATATATTCACAATGTCATAATAAATACCACATGTGACCATTTATTTTAAAGATAATGCATGGTCATATGCGCAAATTTCGTATTTACCAATATCAAATCGAATATTAGTAGAATTTTTTGCGAAATATTGTGAATTTGAATATTGCCTATGCCGCTCAAAGGGTTGGTTTTAAGTCAAAGTCATTTTTCCCATAGGAAATAATGGAAATGACAACAATCCGTTCCGGAACTCCCAAATTACCACTTACTTTACCTTTTCATAATATAAAAGGTTGTAAAATATGTGTAACATACAAGAAACACCAATAACATTCCTACTTTTACAGCAATTATAGTTATAACCTGTTCCTAACAACAATTTAAACTGTACTCACCATTTAAGTTGACATCTATTGTTTCTGCTCTATTGGAATCGCCCTCTTATCTCTCTTCTTTTTTCCATCTGTCCTACCTTTTTTTTCGTTGCACAAAAAATGTACTGATCATCCTCAGCACAGAGGGAAATGCCTAGACACCTATGGAGTCTTTGCTTCAACCCCTGGTACGCTCATATGTCCTGGCTCAGAGGAAAGTTTCTGGACACCTCTGGGGTCTTTGGGTGCAATCCTGAGGCAATAGCTGTTGTAGCATCATTAACGCTTTCTGCCACAGGAGGGCGCCTGGAACCTATATGCGGCGTTGACATTTGTGAATCGATCGACTGGTAACAGAATCGTCCAGGAATCGGTGGCTTAAGGTGGTAGGCACAGACTTGTATGGTTGATCGATCGACGCCTGTGACCTTACCGGAATCGATCGGAGCGTCGATCGATCGTTCAGGAATCGACACGTGTATGGCTAGCTATAGATTTTCATCCAATTTTCCGGCCTGATCGACCGCCCCTCACGGCTGTTGGACGTCACGTCATCACCCTGCTGCCCAATATTGGAGGAGTTGCTGTGTCTCCAGCTCAGCCGATGCTTTCCATGGAGCCCCGCGGTCCCTATGCAAAGAAATGGAGTGGTTTATGGTCGAAAACAGGCATAGCTGCCTTAGATATGGGCCAGATAGATGGCCATGAGCGCGCTCGGCACTCGAAGCGGCCATCAAACTAGTGCATATCTATGAATGTGTTCACAGCTTAAGGGTCCCCATACACCTTTAGATTTCTCTGTCAGATCTCCTTTTGTTTGACCAAAACCATGTAATATATGAGACTTTCTAAACAATAAAATCTTCCTGTGTTCAATGGCAGAGGACCCGGCACTACATAGTTGTTGGTAAATCTAAAGGATATCTGACAGAGAGATCTAAAGGTGTATGGCCAGGTCCCCATACACCTTTAGATTTCTCTATCAGATTTCCTTTAGATCTCCTTTTTGTTTTACTAAAACCATGTAATATGAGGGACTTTCTAAACCATCAAGTCTACCTGTGTTCAATCTCAGAGGACCCGGCACTACATAGTTGTTGGCAGATCTAAAGCTAGGAACACAGGGCTCGATTTAAGCGTACAATCGATGTAAATCAATTAAATTTTACATCGATTGTACCAAAATCGTAGCGTGGACACATGGTACAATCGACGATTTTAGTTCGATGAAGAGCTTTACATCGATTGAAAAGTGATCAGACTAGTTGGAAAATTATCGTCGAATTGTACCATGATTGTACTACTTTTTCATTTTCATCCTACAATTGTATTCGATGAAGTGATAGTTTACTGTTTGTAGGGCATCAATGGCATTGACTACTTTAGTCAATAATCAATGTTCTCTGCATCGATATTGTACTACGATTGTATGACACTATAGCGCACATGGTACAATCGATAAAATGCCAAAATCGAGGTTCTTTATCTAATCTTACATCGATTGTATGCTTAAATCGAGCCGTGTGTTCCTAGCTTAAAGGTGTATGGCCAAGTGAACTGATGCTGTTCAGATCCCACTGTTTGTATTGGAGATGTTTTATTGGAGGTATCTGCAGACTTTTTGAAATTGTCAGAGAATCTCCCTGACCTCCACTTCACGCTGTCCGCTCTTGTCTTTATTCCACGCTCCTCCCTGTAATCAGCTGAGACTGCAGCTTATCTCCCTCCTCCTTCTATAACACCATCTTGTCCCCTATAACACCCAGGGTGGGAGCGAGGAGGGATGAGGGGGACACCTGTGGAGGTACTCTGAAGGATGCTCATTTCTGCTCTCCTCCTCGCTCATCAAGACAAAATCAGATTCATCATCATCACTTGAGTTGTCACAGGGAACTTCAACCTCTGCAGAGACATTCAGCATCTCTGATGTGTCAGACTCTTCTAGTATCATCAGGAAAAGTCAAGGTAAGATCTATCATTCTCATAGTCTAGGGGTTAACTACTCCTTTGCTTTGGAAATGCAATATATTATTCATTTGAGCTTATTGCAACCTCTCTCTTTTATATAGATACATTTTAAAGGTGGCGATGAAACATTGTATGATTTTCTTATTGTTTACCCTGACAACCGTAACTGTAACCTTTCTTACATTTAAAGTCATTCTTGATTTGTTTTTTATACTACGCTTTATAGATTAACAGTAGCCGGGTATTAAATATACATCAGCTTATATGTAATAGGATGGTGAATTGTGTAATTGTGCATATTGTAAATATAGCTTTGTACATATGTCTGTGAAGGTTCTCATTCATTCATTCATTCTCATTGTGTATCTGTAGTGTTTCATTCAAATCAACTGGACTTGCTGTGTTGTGACGTCTTCAAGAAAAAAACACGGCAAGTCCAGTTGATTCGAATTAAACACTACAGATAGCTATATACATAGTATAGTCAATGCTTGTCTTTAAAGTTTCTTCCGCACACTAAAGCTGGCCATATATGGGGCGATTTAGCGTTCGATCCCCGAATGATCGCTCATCAGGGAATCAATGCTGCACACCTGGAGCGATTGATCCCACTCCAAGAAACAGGGTTTCAACATGTTGGTAAATCCCTCCGAGATTGCCATTACTATCGGCCAGGGATCGATTGCCAAAGGTGGTGCGCATATGTTCTCCGGACAAGTTGCGTCACTGCGTTGCAATTGATGGTTCGCCAATCGTGTGTATGGCCAGCTTTCAGTTATTGTACTCAGTTGTACTCAGATGTGTTTGTATGATAATAACTGGTCAAGGCAGATATAGAATGTGTATATATATATTATTAAGATTAGACACACACACATATATATATATAATGATACATATAAACATACATGATATGAAAAATTATACATATGTATTTATCATTATTATTATTATTTATTAAATGTATTATTTATGTCGGTTATGTTTCACATTATCGACCATAGGCTGTTGTATTACGTTATAGTTTCTTTTATTTATATTCGCTATTTGAAGCAGCAAAAGTGGAAGCAACTTTAAAGAAACATTTAAAAGACAAAGACTAATGGTCAGAGAAAGTTTTATTATCATATAGTTTATTAAAGGATAAGCTGGTTACTCAGCGTACGCTATAGAAGTCTTTTCAGGACAAGGTGATGGTTTACTATGATTGGAATCCCTCAAGGGTTTAAAGTGAACCTGACATGACAGGAACGCTGGGGAAGCCGTTTCTGACCTCTGCATGAAAATACCTGCCGACGGACCATTATATTAACCCTCCGCAGCGTAAATAGTTTTAGTGATGGAATGGAGGCAGTCAAAAATCACATTTAGACCGCTCCCATAGAGAATGAATGGGTGCGGTCTAAATGTGATTTTTGACTGCCTCCATTCATGTGCGATTGGCCGCAGCCGCCCGCCTGAGTGGGGACAAGCCCATAGACATGAATGGAGGTGGCCACCCGCGATAGCCGTGGCGCTGCGCAAGTGGGGACAAGTCCTAATACATTACAGACATGTCCGTGATGTTTAGATCGATCTCGTTATTTTAGATGGGGACGGTCAATCTGCTGGGAGATCGACAGGTAATCTTAACATGTATGGGGGGATTTGAGAATGACAATTACCTGTGTTGTTTCTCCACTTTATATTGATGATGATTAAAAATTGTGTCTACATGTGATTTTTGACTGCCTCCATTCATGTCTATGGGCGCGATTGGCCACAGCCACCTGCGTTTTGGGGGGTGGCTGCATTGAAATGAATGTTTAAAACAAAAAAACAAAAAACGTGGCCGAGACTGCTCGTGCAGTAGTTAAGAAGGATGCTTTGGGGGCTTCACAATTAGTTAAGTATTGACAGCTTCTAGGACAGAAGATTACATAATTGTATTGCTGGTGGCAGTAGTCCAACTACAGGAGTCCTAAACAATGATCACTTATCTTCCTCTATGGCAGTGGTACCCAAACTGGGAGAAGCGGAGGTATTCAGGGTGGGGTGGGGTGCAGCTAGGGGGCTGATTAAAACAAGCAGGAAGCCACCTATGGAGGAACTAGTTGCAGACAGTGAGCAGAGTGCATGTAATGTGTGTGTTTCTGTCTCTGTATGAATGTAGTGTGTGTCTCTATGTAAATAATGAATGTTTCTGAATTGAATGAATTGGTGTGTGTATATATGAGGGTGGGGGCTCGATGAAGTTCCTTTCTAGAAAAGGGGGGCCCTGCAGGAAAAAATGTGCTCTTTGGCACCACTCTTTCACTGGCCAATTGACTTATTGGCCTCGTAGCAATGCCACCAGATCATTACATGTAGAATGTATTGTGTGGTGGCCACTATCTTGCTTTTTGCTAATTCTGGTAATGCGGTTTCCTGTATAGCTCATTAATTGGCCATTTTTAGTACTCAGTAATATGAGGGCCTTTCTAATCCTTCCAGTTACTATGTATTCAATCAGGGAGGCTGCTATACAACACAGTTGTTGGTAGATCTAATATAAATTGTATGAAGTGATCTAAAGGTGTATGGGGGCTTTAGACAGAGGATGGTATGCTGATAATAATATGTTCTCTGATCTGTGCTCTTTCACACTGTGTGTGCTAAGGTTGCGGCAATGCACAAGTATGCCCATGTGCGTTGTTCGTACCTTACATTTGCCTGGTTATGCATTTGAATGCACACAAAGGAGCTGAATGCCACATGGTAGTGCATTAGTGTGCATTGGTAAGCTGCCCCCACTGTGCATGTAGTGCATCACCATGCATGTTGTATACCAGAGTAGTGATGAGCAGCATAGGCAATATTCAAATTCACAACATTTTGTAAATTATTCTCCAACTATTCTAGGTAAATAAAAAAATATTAGATCTTCTGTCATTGCAAAAATTGGCACTTGTATATTGCTTGTGCATTGTGTGTTGTGACGGCGACATCTAGTGGCAGAATGTGAACAGCAGCTGCAGTGTAATCACCACATGAGACATAGAAGTAATTCATTGCAAAAATCGGCACCTGTACATGCGAACATTCCCAACTCAATTCATGGTACTTTTCCCAGAATCTCAACACTATAAAAGAACAGTTACCAGTAGTGGGCAGGCTAATGCTGGACTATGGTCAGTATTGTGGTATGGGGTTCCCACAGTGATCAGGAAGAGATTGGGGTGTGTTTAGTCCCCCATACACATTTAGATTTTCATCCAATTTTTAGGTCGAGCAACCACTGTGCGCGATCGGCTGAAAAATCAAGTGGAAATCAAATGCCTAATGTGGTCATTCGGGGCGAAATCGGCCGCCATATCAATCTAAGCCATTACAGACTGGTCCGTAATTCTTACACCCAGAGGCGTAGCTAGAAATGACTGGACCCCAAAGCAAACATTTTTATGCTCCCCTCCCCCATCCCAACCTGTCACTCCAATCTCTGCCCAAGGGGGTGGGCCCCCTTGTGAATATAGGCCCCATAGCACTGCTATGGCTCCTATAGTGGTTCCGACGCCACTGCTTAGATCGATGTAATTACTTTGGATGGGGACAAAGTAATTGCCAGCACACAAAGGGTGCTGTTGCACGTTATAACATCATTACATGGGGTCGATCTGCTGGTAGATCGCCCAAAATTCTTTACGTGTATGGGGGGGCTTTAACTATATTTTTGTAGTATTTTTATTCAATGACCGTACTGATGTATGTTTAAGAAAGAAAAATGATATATTTTTGCAAAGGAAGCTTATGGTAATATATATCTGGAGATAGAAGGGGGATCAAATTAAAATCCCACAACTAATCTAAATTCCTCCTGTGGACAAACACAGGGGCGAGGGGACTTTAACGGACATAAATATAGAATCAACCAGGTAAATAAAGTTCAAATTAATACCAATTTAATGAGCATGATGGATAAAAACATAGGACATTTCAATGTTGGTAGATGTTTTAAAAAATTAATAATAATAATCATTAGCCAGGGTGTTTAAGACATTCATGAGTACAAAGTAAAAAGCATGTAAATACAAACATCAATAAAATAGGTAAATGCACACCACTGCTTAGATCGATGTAATTACTGTGGATGGGGACAAAGTAATTGCCAGCACACAAAGGGTGCTGTTGCACGTTATAACATCATTACATGGGGTCGATCTGCTGGTAGATCGCCCAAAATTCTTTATGTGTATGGGGGGGCTTTAACTATATTTTTGTAGTATTTTTATTCAATGACCGTACTGATGTATGTTTAAGAAACAAAAATGATATATTTTTGTAAAGGAAGCTTATGGTAAAATAGAAATCCTTACTATGATATTAATAGAAGCAGACAGGAAGGTTTAGTTCGCATGCATATGAGCAGCCGAGCAAATCAGATATCCTTCTGGCTTACAGAGACTTTCTGGCTCCCCTGAGCTAGTGCTTTCCCTCAGCTGTATCTGACCTTCTTACAACTGGCTAAGCTGACAATCACCTGATAGCTTTGAACAGAATTCCCCGCGGCTCAGCCTTCCCTCACAGTTTATACCGTTCTTCTGGCGCAATGTAATGCCATCGTCTCTGTGGAAGGAATTGGGTTATTCTGTCAGCCAAGGATTGCCCTGGAAATTCATTGGAATCCATCATCTGATCTGTGTGCGATTGTTGGGATGTATCAAATGAGAGGACAATGCATACAAACAAAACCTTCATTATAGAATTGTAGTGAAGTGGAAATTCACTTTGATGTGTACATAGATTGCTCTGGCAATGACTTGGTTAATGTCTGTAAAATGTTGTTGATATCTGTAAACTATGGTAATGTGTCAAGCACCTGCTGCTGAGTCGCCAGAATTTCAGCCAAAGCTCTCCCAGTCCTCAATGTATCTATTCTATTTCTGCCCAGCTACTGATACTGGCCACTCCTTGGCCTTAGGCTATATAATGGCGTTCTACAGAACATTCTGGGCCATTCTGTTGTTCCTGTATTCTGTGTGGATCGATGTGCGTCTGCGGAGCCGAGTTGAGGCCTACATCAGCATCAAGCCTCTGACAGGAGAGATTGCACCTACACAGGCGACAGACAACCAAGTTATGGTTCTGTGTGGTCACTCTGCCCTGGCCCTAGTAGTATGTGATCCCCAGGCAGTGCCCAGCTTTCTAGACTTTCACAGGCCTAATCTGTAAGGGTAAGGCTCCATGGAGATATTTTAGGAGCGGATGTGGAGTGGTATTTCAGCCACAACCGAACCGCTCCCATTACCCCCAGTGAGCTATATACCACTGCCATAGATTGTCCGCAGTGCAGTGTGGTCACAGAAAAAAATATGTGGTTCACAGTATATGTTTTTCCGTGTCCGCACTGTACCGCTGGAAAACAGCAGCTCAAATGCGGGCCCACGTTGGCATGGATCGACAGCGGTTTTGCCGCGGGTTTTAGCCCACTGACAGCCAATAGACTGTCAATCGGCAAAAAAAACGCAGTGAAAACCCGCTGGTAAACCAGACAGAAAAACAAATGCTTTCCGCGTGTGTTTTCCTGTTCTCCCGTAGTGGAGTTTGTTCTGTTTGCATTTCTATTCTATTCAAGTTTTATGATGCACGCCTACTGTCTCTGTACAAAATCCCATCACCAAATTGCTGTATGAGATGTAGATGTAGGGAAGAGTTGCGGGAACATTACCAAAAAAGGTATTGCTTCAACACATGTATCGTATTTTTGCACTATACCAGACTATAACTATGACGCACCGAAATTTTTGGAGAGAAAATTAGGGAAAAAAGCAGGGACAGCCATTCAGATATAAAGTGAATATACAGAATGTTACAGCAAAGTAGGTAGGACTGGACCATGCAGTATTCAATCTTTATTCCTCCAGCCAACTCAAAAGGCCAGTGCCAGGAGGGAGGTCTTCACTGCAGCAGAGTGTCAGGGCTGAAACTTTAGCATGTGTCTATACACTAGTAGTACCCATTCTCTGAGCACACTGACCAACTTATGAAGAGACACAAGTTACAATCTGGCACTGAACAATGTACCCATGAGCAGCTTTTCACATATGGGAGGAGATATGAATCTTTGTCACAAAATGTATTTATTGCAATGCAGAATGTTAATGTAAATACACAACTCATGCTGTCTATCTATATAAGTTGGTCAGTGTGTTCAGAGAATGGGTACTGCTAGTGCTAATGCAGATAAGATTTCTTCTTGGTAGTGTTTTTTGGCTGGGCTGGAGGGAATGGAACACATTTTTGCCTCCTAGGATGCAAAGCTATTGCTCCCAGGATGGTTGGGACAGTGGAGATTCAATTAACTCCTAAGTAAACTAAAGGACATTTCACAACCATCCCTACCGTTGAGTTTACTGAAGGGGTGACACAGATGTCTGGGTGACACAATATGTACACATAGCAAAGGGAAGTTTATACTAAGGTTTGGGAAATCGAGAGCATTACATTTATAACCAGATAAGACCGATATTGTAAGTTTGCTCATTTAGACCTGTGTACTTAAAGTCCAGAAACCTTTTGCAATCAAAACCTACAGGGAGTGCAGAATTATTAGGCAAATGAGTATTTTGACCACATCATCCTCTTTATGCATGTTGTCTTACTCCAAGCTGTATAGGCTCGAAAGCCTACTACCAATTAAGCATATTAGGTGATGTGCATCTCTGTAATGAGAAGGGGTGTGGTCTAATGACATCAACACCCTATATTAGGTGTGCATAATTATTAGGTAACTTCCTTTCCTTTGGCAAAATGGGTCAAAAGAAGGACTTGACAGGCTTAGAAAAGTCAAAAATAGTGAGATATCTTGCAGAGGGATGCAGCACTCTTAAAATTGCAAAGCTTCTGAAGCGTGATCATCGCCTATCAAGCGTTTCATTCAAAATAGTCAACAGGGTCGCAAGAAGCGTGTGGAACAAAAGGTGCAAAATAACTGCCCATGAACTGAGAAAAGTCAAGCGTGCAGCTGCCCAATACTCAGGAGACATGGCCAAGGGTAAGAAAGGATGGAAAGACGACCACCATGAACAAGAACACACAAGCTTGCAAACGTCAAGGCTGGGCCAAGAAATATCTCAAGACTGATTTTTCTCAGGTTTAATGGACTGATGAAATGAGAGGAGTCTTGATGGGCCAGGATGGATGGCACGGGCTGGATTGTAAAGAAAGAGAGCTCCAGTCCGACTCAGACGCCGCAAGGTGGAGGGGGGATGGAGTACTGGTTGGGCTGGTATCATCAAAGATGAGGCTTGTGGGGCCTTTTCGGGTTGAGGATGGAGTCAAGCTCAACTCCAAGTCCTACTGCCAGTTTTCTGAAGACACCTTCTTCAAGCAGTGATACCGGAAAGAAGTCTGCACCTCAGAAACATTATTTTCTGGCAGGCAATGCTCCATCACACGCCCAAGTACTCCACAGCGTGGCTGGCAAGAAAGGGTATAAAGAAGAAAAAATAATGACATGACCTCCTTGTTCAACCTGTCTGAGCCCCATTGAGAACCTGTGGTCCATCATCACATGTGTGATTTACAAGGAGGAAAACCGTACACCTATATGAACAGTGTCTGGGCGGCTGTGGTTGTGAGCACGCAATTTTGATGGTGAAACAGATCAAAACACTGACAGGAACCATGGAGGCAGCCGGGCGTTGAGGTCCTTGCAAAGAAGGTGGCTATATGCGGCACTGATTTGTTTTTGTTTTGTTTTTGAATGTCAGATGTTATAGTGGTGTCACTGGTAAAAATAAATAATTTAAATGGTATAATAGTTTTGTTAAGTTGCCTAATAATTCTGACAAGTAATAGGTCACCTGCATACAAAGATATCCCCCTAAATAGATAAACTAAAAAATACTTCCAAAAATATTCAGCTTTGATTAATGAGGTTTGGGTTCATAGAACATGTTTTTTGTTCAGAATAAAAATGTATTCTCACAAAAATACCACTTGCCTAATTTTGTACCCCCTTATGCCACTCCCTATGGGTACCGGAAAGACAATTCTGGTATCTTATACCTCACAGTTTTGTGAAAAACACCATGGTTCCTGGTAGAACGCAAATCCTCTGCTAGCCATGCTACCGTACCTCCTTTAACAGGCCCCCTAACATGTCGGATCCTGACCCGCACCGCTATTCTAGGCAACGATCGATTATCAGGGCACGTTGACACGCGAAACGATCGTTGACGGAATCGCATGCAGCCCCCACTGGTCCTGATCGTCTAGAGTCCGATTGATCAGGGGCTCAGAACCTCGGATCCGACGGAGCAACAAAAACTGTTGGTCTTTCTCATGCGGATTCTGTTTCTTCATGCGCATCAGGAGTTGGCCATTTGTGTTGGTGTGCCGGCACATTATCGGTTACCACGGATTCCGGTGTTCCCGGAGAGCTAGATCGGACAAGGTGGTATGCTGTGATGGATTACTTTCTTAATTGGCCAATGACTCCAATTTTCCCTGCGATCCGTATTTAGAATGCCCCGGATCGATTTTTCGGATGATGAATCGAGTGGGACTGGAAGTTCATGAACGTGTAGGCTAGCTTTAGTGTAACCTTTACACCTTTCATGTCGTCGGCAGCAGCCGTTAAAAACAAACTCAGGCACTGGTTGCAAAGTGTCGTGCAGGTTCCCTTAGTTGGTATGGAAATATTTTCCCTTTACTTCGATTTGGGGTGATTATAGAGCGGAATTTAGTGGGCCGCATGAAAGAACTTCCACGGATCTCCCCTCCTCATGGCGGTACACACATACCTGAAGAAGCTTCTACAAGAATTACGCTGAACTATTTATGTCTTGAGCAGACGCCTGTGTTCAGAACTTAACAGTTTGTTAAACGGTATTCACCTCGACTGTAGAGGCAGTGCCGACGAAGCCTCCAAGACCTTTTATCGGAACCCTATTAGAACTCACAGTGCATGAAATGCAGAATGCAGTGTTTCATTACAATGATGGCTAATCCGCCAAGTGCTCCAGTACTACTGTTAGGTCGTGCACATGTCGCGAACCATATCACAGTCTGTGATGGCTGGAGTGCCCCTATTACCCCATGACACCTGATGGTCAGATGCAAATACGACCATACAGATGTGTCCACAGTTGATCATAGCAGTACACCATTAATCAATAGATGGTGCATCGTACGTCGCCTGCCCCCTTTCTCATGTTTACCATGTTGTCGTAAGCTTGCCCAGTACCCATCAATTGCACACTGCATGGATCTTTAACTTTTGACTATGTTGCTTCCCTTCACTCTACTCGCTGCGTGTGACACGTTCCCCTTTGCTTCCTTTGTTTGCAACGCCCTTATACTATCACTGATCGGTCATACACTGCACAGTGCTCCATATACACCTCGCGCGTTCAGTTGCTAACTACGACCCACCGCTACACTTGTGACATGGTCATAGTTCTGCCTAGTACCCTCCATTGCCAATGATGTGTTCCGTGCAGAGTCCCACCATTTATTTTACAACTGATGAGTCGTTTGATATGGTGAGTGCGTAGTGCCACTGCAACTTGTGCTAAATTACCGGATCTAATTACACTGTATGCGTCTCAGGTGCAGTAATGGTGGTATTCTGTGAGGTGCGCTCTATTACATGGTGCGTGAGTGTTGCACAGTAATTGTAATAGTAAGGATGGCTGCATCGACTACCGCCACTAGACATTCCACGATGTGGGGGGTCTAATTTGTAGCAGGTGTGGTGGTTCCTATTGAACTCGCATGCTGGCAGTGCAAGTCACCCTCCATGCAGAATTCACTGTTAATGGTCAAAGCACGTACCACACATGTATCGAAACACTGATGGTACCTAGATGTTTGCATGGTGACTCCATTGTTACTGATAGATGGAGCGGCCAGTGCAGTGAGTTTGGTGTAGGGTGAGCCCATACCACTAGATGTCAATATGCTAGCTGTAGCCACTTAGATCTGTCCATGGAGTACAGATTGTATGCATGGTGAGCTCCGCTACATATCACGGAATGGTCAGTTTGCATCATGCTGCATAGTTACACCCTCTTCGTGTGTAATGTTGGTCTTGACGCCGCACGTACGCACCCATCTTCGCCTTACTTTGTTCCCCTGCCACTATGCTCCCCACTCCCCTGGTGCATCCTATGTGTTCTGCTCAGTGCTCCATTAATCTTGTGTCAGTGGCAGTACCCCCCCCTTACCTGATTGTCAGTGCAGTGACCCATTACACGATGGTCATGCATGCCCCCTTACACTGATGGTCATTGCAGTACCCCATTACTCTGATGGTCAGTGTAGGGTCCATTAAAATGATGGTCAGTGATACCCCCATTACACTGATGTCATTGCAGTACCCCCATTACACTGATGGTCAGTGCAGTGACCATTACCTATGGTCTGCTAGTGCCCATTACACTGATATTCAATGTCCCCATTACTCTGTATGGTCAGTGTTAGG
>CM070037.1:16382021-16434042 GCA_036250615.1 Ptychadena robeensis
GTAGGGAAGAGGTTGCGGGAAATTACCAAAAAAGGTATTGGCTTCAACACATGTGATCGTATTTTTGCACTCTATTACCAGACTATAAAACTATGACGCAACCGAAATTTTGCGGAGAGAAATTAGGGAAAAAAAGCAGGGACCGCCATTCAGATATAAAAGTGAATATACAGAATGTTAAAGCAAAGTAGGTAGACTGGACCATGCAAAAGTATTTCAGATCTTTCTATCCTCCAGCCACTACAAAAGCCGTCCAGTGCCAGGAGGTAGTCTTCAACTGCACAGAGTGTCCGAGGCTGGAAATCCGTAGCATTGTCTATTACCTATAATAGATCCCATTGACTCTGCGCACAGCTGACCAACTTATAGACGACACAACCGATTAACAATCTGGCACTACAAGTGCACAATTACCCATAGATACACTTTTCCACATTATTGAGAGGAGATGGGGATTAATCTTTGTCCACTGTATTAATATTGTAAAAACACATGCGGGAATGTTATGTAAATACACAACTCTCTAAGTGGCTATCGTATGATAAGTTGGGTCAGTGTGTAGAAATCAACGAATGGTTACTAAAAAAGCTAGTAGCTAATGCAAAGATAAGGATTTCGCTTCTTGGTAGTGTTTATTAATTGGCTGGTGGCTGGAGGAATGGAACCACATTTTTGCCTCCTAGGTCACAGCTACTTGCTCCCAGGATTGAATTAAAGTGTGGACCGAAGTGCGATTCATTAACCTCCTAAGTAAACTAAGGACATTTCACAACCATTCCCAACCGTTGAGGGGTTTACATGAAGGGATGAAAAACACAGATGTCTAGGTTGACGCAATATGTACACATAGCAAGGGAAGTTTAAAATACTAAGGTTTGTGGGATCAAGAAAGAGCATTACGAAATTTCTAACCAGATAAGACCGATTCTTGTACGATTTGCTTCATTTAGACCTGTGTACTTCAAGTCCAGAAACCTTTTGCAAATCAAAACCTACAGGGAAGTCGCCAGAATTCTATATGCAAATAGAAGTATGTTGACCACATCATCCCTCTTTATGGCATTTAGTACTTACTCTCAAGCTAATATATAGGCTCGAAAGCGTACTAAGCCAATTAATCAATATTAATGAGGTGATAGTTGTGGCACTCTCTGTTAATAACGAGAAGGGTAGTGGTCTAATGACCCTCAAACACACCCTATTTTAGGATGTGCATAAAAACATATATTAGGTACTTCCTTTCCTTTGGCCAAATGGGTCACAAGAAGGAACATGACAGGCTTTAGAAAGTCAAATAGTGATATATCTTGCGAGGGGGCTGCAGCAGAGACATCTTAAAATTGCAAAGCTCTCGGAATGTCGATCATCGCCTATCAAGCGTTTCATTCCAAATTTCAAATAGTCACATGGTCGCAAGAAGCAGTGTGAACAAAGGTTGCAACAAATAACTCCATTGAACTGAGAAAAATGCACAGCAGTGCCGCTGCCGCAAGATCCACTTGCCACCGGTGTTATGGCCATATTTCAGAGCTGGCTCACTCACGGGCAGTGCCCAAAAGCACAATGGTCTCAATTTACTCGAAATACATGGCACAGGTTAAGAAAGGCTTGAAAGACACCACCAACTGAACAAGACACCAAGCCTGAAACGTCAAGGCTGGGGCCAAAGAATATCTCAGCTGATTTTTCTAAGGTTTATAGTTGGTACTGATGAAAGTGAGAGTGAGTCTTGATGGGCCAGATGGATGGGCAACAAGTGGGCTGGATTGCTAAGACGAGAGCAATACCATTCCGCTCAGAAAACGCCATCAAGGTAGTGAAGGTGGAGTAACTGAAGAGTGTTCTGGTATCATCAAAGATGAAGCTTGTGGGCCTTTTCCCGGGGTTTGAAGGATGAGATCAAGCTCAACTCCGGCGTCCTAACTGCGCAAAAAGTTTCTGAAGACACCTTCTGTCAAGACAGTGTATTACAGGAAGAAGCGTCGGTCTGCATCTTCAAAGAAACACATTATTTTCGGATCTCAGGACATTGCTCCCATCACACTATCCCCCCAAGTACTACCACAGCGTGTGCTGGCAAGAGGGTCTTAAAAAGAAAAAACTAAATGACAAATGACCTCCTTGTTCACCAAGGGGAATGATCTGAGAACCCCATTAGGAGAACCTGTGGTCCATCATCTATCAAATGTTTTATTTACAAGAGGAAACAGTAACAACCAGAAATCTCTGAACAGTGTTCTGGAGGCTGTGTAATGCCGATGGCTGCCAAGCAAAAAAAAACGGGGGCAAATAATTTAATCGTTGAACACTAAATCAACGATCCACCTGACGAATCCATGATGGCAGCCTTTTGGGTGTCTTGGGCCTATAGCAAGAAAAGGTTACCTATATTGGTCACTGATGGTTGTTTTTTGTTTTTGTTTGTATGAGATGTCAGCATGTTATATTGGTATTTCACTGGTAAAATAGACAATAACTTAAATGGGTATAAATTAAGTTTTTTGTTAGTTTCCTCAATAATCTATGCCAGTACCTAAATGCACCTGCACACACAGAATATCCCCCTAAAATAGATCAAACTCCAAACCTATTACCAACATATGTTCAAGAAAACTAGTTGATATTAATGGAGTTTTTTGGTTCATTGAGACCATTGGTTTGATTGTTCAATATACTAAAATTATCCTCAAAAATACCACTTGCCTCAATCAATTCTGCACTCCATGTATGGCTGAAAACAATACCATGGGGTGATCTCCCCAGATTGAAACAACCCATGGCCTGTTTAGAAAGATTTTTTTCATCCCCTGCTACGACCATGCTCTTAACCGCAAATAAAAGTACACTCCTTTAAGAGCGACCACCATACCATGGTACGGAATTCGCAACCGTACTTTCAACGGCAAGCACAGATCAGATCTCGGGGCCGTGCACGCAAAATAAAACTATCGTGCCGGAATCGGCATCAGTCCCACCTGTCCGATCGTGTTCGCCCGTTCCGATTGATCAGGGGTCTCGCAGATCGCGTATCCGACGGAGAGACACAAACATGTTATGGTCAGTTCCTCAATTATCTCATAAATGCAATAAAAATTTTTTCCTGTCCGGATCAGGGGGAGTTTAACCATTTGTGACAGGTGACCAATCGGAAAACACGGCTGCCGTCCCGGCGATCCGGATGGACAAGTGTCTATGCTGTCCATATGTAAAACCTTAAAATTGGCCATTTGTCCACACACACCTAGCGATCTCCGGCCATAATCGCCGGAATCGCTGGCGTAGAATGATGAAAATCGATTGGACAATAGGAATCCGGATACGTGAATAATGCTACAGCTTTAGTAAAAGTACATTTAAATACACCTTTCATTAAAAGTTCAAGTCGGCAGCAGCCAACTGTAAAACCAACGCGATGCACAGACTGGTTGCACAGGCTGTAGCAGGTGTCCCTATAAATCTTTCCTAGTATGGAACATCTTTCTCGGGCACCTTGCATTGGGAAAAGTGATTCATAATAGAGAGACTAGTTGGAACCCGCAGGGAAAAAAACCAGCCGAAAGAACCAAAAAACCGGATTCCCCTCCTCACTGTGGTTAACACAAAATCCCCTGAAGCAGCTATCTCAAAAACGGCTTGATATAAATCATGTTTTGAGCAGAGATGTGCAGAACTCTGAACACATTGTACGTGGTACTACGCAAGGTATGTACACTCGACAGTAATCCTCAGTTGCCGAGCTCCCAGAACGAACTCATAGAAACTCAGTGCATTGAATGCAGCATTGCAGTGCTTCATTACACTGGATGGGCTACGTGCAAAAAGAAATGCCCCAATTGACCCTGGAAGAGGGGGTCGAGTGCATGACCCGCATTTCAAACTTGATGGTATAGAAATCAATCGTACCCCATTAACACTGATGGTCAAAGTGCAGTACCCACATTACAAACGGTGGAAATCAGTGCCAAGTACCAATCCGCACCACCATTAAACCACTTACTGTCATGTAGCAGTCCCCCAATGTACACTGAATTTTAACCATAATGGAACATGTACCCCAATTAACACTTATGAGTCACAAAAAATAGACCTGCTCCAAATACACTGGATCCCCGGTCATCAGTGCCACGCCCCTAACACTGATGTGTCCAATGCAGTGGCTCCCATTACCACTATAAATGTCAGTGGCAGACGCGCGCCAAAATTACACTGATGGTGCATGGCAGTGCTACCATTACACTCCCTGGTCACATCCCCCCCTACCACTGATGTCATCATCCCCCATACAATGTGTCATACAAATGCCACCAAATTACAACTGACTGGTGCAGTTTGCAGTAGCCCCCATTTGCACTGATGGGTTCAGTGCAGTGCTCTATTACACTTATGGTCAAGTAGCGCATACATACCAAAAACAAAAATACAACCATAACACTGATGGTCAATGCAGTGACTCCATTACACTTATGGTCAGTTGGCATACCGGCCATTACACACTGATGTCATGCAGTACCCCATAACCACTGATGGTCCAAGTGCAGTTGCTTCCATTACACTTGAATGGTCCAGTGCAGTGCCCCTTACACTGATTGTCACTGCAGTGACCCATTGACCTGCATGGTCATGCAGTTGGACCCATTACACCTGATTGTCAGTGCAGTACACCATTACTCTGATGGTCAGTGCAAGTGACAACCCTTACTCTATGGTCAGTGTAGTGCCTCCATTAAAAAACTGATGCGTCAGTGCCAGTACCACCCCCCCCCATTACACTGATTGTCGTGCAGTGACCCATTACCCTGTATGGTCAGTGCAGTGCCCCCTTACACTGATGGTGCCAGTGGCAGTACCCCATTACTCTTCTTGATGCGTCCATGCTGTATCCGTGCTTCCCCATTACACCTGCATGTCGGTCAGTGCAGTACCAACCCCCCATTACACTGATGGTCAGTGCAGTACCCTCCCCATGTACACTGATGGCTCCGTGCAAGTGACCCATTACACTAATGGTCAGTGCATGACCCCATTCACTGATGATCATGTACCCCTTACTCTGATGGTCAGTGTAGGGCTCCATTAAACTGTGGTCCAGTGTCGTACCCCCATACCTGATGGTCCAGTGCATACCCCATTACACTGAATGGGTCAGTGCAGTGCCCCATTACCACTGATGGTCCAGTGCAGCTCCCCCATTACACTGATGGACCACTGGACAGCCAATAAAAAAGTATGGGGGGCAACAGACTGGTGCTGAATCTCTTAGGTGGCCATACACATGTCGTTTCCCACACGATTCCTGGCCGAAAAGTCGATTCACCGGTGTTCGTTCACTCCGATCTATCGACGAGGAATCGAGTGCACCTACTTTTGAGACCAGATCGACCCTGCCCGATCCGACATGGCCCCCAAATCTGATCTTCCCCAGGAGAACCAACCTGTTGGTGTTTTTCTGATCGATTGGGCACGCATCAAGGGGCTTTGACACATTATGTGAATTGATTGACTGGTAACAGAATCGTCCAGAATCGGTGGCCTAAGGTGGTTAGGCAACAGACTTGTATGTCGATCAATCAACGCCTGTGGCTTCAGACCGGAATCGATCCGGAGCATTGAATCGATCACTCAGGAATCGCCATGGTGTTTGGCTAGCTTTTACACTGACATTGCAGCTGTGATCCTAGAAAGATTGAGTCATCTTCTAACTTGAAAGTCCTTTGCTCTTGTATGCAAAAAAAATGTCTCCTAGTTGAAACTTGTTGTCAACAACATCTTGAAATGAAATTCAGTAATTCGCGTTGTCATGGTCACACTTCCTGCACTGCGGTCGTGATTCCTTACTGATGCTATCATTGCTGATCACTTTACCATTCTGGACCAGCTCATTCTATGCAACATTAATAGAAGCCTCAAGCATCCAGAGGTGAGAAGTTTATATATCTTTGTGGTTATAAGCACTTGTAAAGGTTTAGGAATCAAACCGATAATAAGCGGTGACTTTATGTTCCAATAAGTTTTCTATCTCTACATTGCAAGACCAATGGGGTCTCCTGCGAAACATTTATATTTGCACAACAATAATACCATCTTATGCCAAAGTCAGGTTTGGGGTAACCTACTTAAAATTTACTGCACCCAGGTGGGTCAGGGAGTAGGCCATCAATGAATGGTACAGCGGTGTCCATGCAATGGATACAGCGGTTTCAGCAGGACCTTGGCACCAGCAGCAATCCCAACTGGCAATGAGGCCAGTTCCATTTAGAATGGGTCGGGATCCACCCTCACCAGAAACCTGGCACGGGTGCTTGTAAACTGGGGCTTAAGTAGTAGTTGTGTGCTTATTGCGCTCCTTGCCAATGCCGAACTAGACTGTGGTGGGTAGTAGGCTTTGAGTGGACCCATTACTTCTCTCTACCTCCGCTCCTCCCTAACCCTTTCCCACTGATCCCTTCCCTTCTGGGGGCAGTCCCCCTCCCTTATTCACCCTGGGCCAATCATGGTCAATAACCTTAACGGGAACAATACCCCCAAACTTTTACAGGCCCATGTGACCTATAGGATAACTTAAGGCCCCCTACACTTTTCGATTTTCCCTGGTCTGATCGACCTAAACACCTGATTTTTAAAAGTCAATCACACAAAATTGATGCCTGTCCACATGGTTCCATCCTAACCCCCGTTGTTTGCATCAAAATTGCCAAAGTATGGAAAGTTATGAGGACATGTTATACATTTGAATGTTTTTTTGTTGTGTCCGACCTATTTGGTTAGATTTAAATCATAAGCGTACTTTAATATTCGGGCGACAGAACATTGTGGTATGGTTTACGATCAACTTCCTTCGATTATGCTTTTGATTGATTAACCACATATTGGTGTTCCCCATGTTGGGGATGTATTTTTTCTATCTTATCTGTGATCAATCGAACCAACATCGGATCAAAACTGTAACGTTCGAATCTACATTGATCGTAGGTTAAAATTGAAACAGCACTGTTTATGGGGGCTTTTAGTCACTTGCAGGATTGTCCCCAATACTTTTGGTGTGGTAATGTTAAATGCATGTCATATTAGGAGGAGCACAAATGCTTCCAGACCACAATATACATCACAGAGACACCTCCATAGTCCCTCGCCACAATCACCATGTCCATTGATAACAAATTTTCTGTTTTCATTTCTAAGATTATAAAGCAAATCATTTGTAATCCAGCGTTTAACCATACAGCCTTTTTGCTCTCGTAATTTTTAACTTTCTGTTATATAAGTAGATTGGGATTCAAGAGAATTATTAATAGGGAATTTGGGATTAGTTTTTAATATGTGTCAAAGAAAAAGGTTTCTTATCAAATCTGATTGGGTTTGAAGTTTGTTATATTGCATCCGGTATTGACTTCTAAACCCAGCAGAATCTGGTGCAGTCTCATATATAACAACGTAACCAACGCCTATATGTTTGGCCCCCCTATGAGGCTAATACAATGGGAAGTGACCAAAATTGATCAAAATAAGAGTAGAAGACAAATGGAAAAAGGTATTGGAAGAAAACTCCTAATCTTTGAAATGCCGTTTCCAGCACCCGAACACCCTTTAAAAGAGCATATATCAAAAAAACCAAGCAAATGTTTCCACCAACTTCTGCCTACTGTCCTACTGCTGCTTTCAGTCCATAGCTCAACAGTGCATCCTTCAGCTATGTTGTGCTGTGTCTTGCTCAGGGAAGTCTCTCCTCTATGTCCGACTCCCGCAAGGCGGGCAGTTCGGGCGTGCCGCCACACGCATGTTTTTCTGTCCACCCCATTTGGTCATCCCTCTCTTTGTCGTGCTTGTAATTTTTGCCCCCATGTAGCCTCACGGTCACTAGCCCATCCACTTTTTTCTCCAAATTCCGCTGCCACTCGTTGTGTGTATGGCAGCTCTTTAGTCTCTCATTACTACTAAAACTCAACACTTTTAGCACTTCATACACTCTTCCAATGTGTATTCCCTCTTCCTCGTCCCTTTCCTGAGTGGGATCCGTCAGATAAGACAAGCATGTGGTGCTCTTTCTGCACACACAACCTGATTCCGCGACCTGAAACGCATCCCTGAGCACCCAAGACTCAAGTCCGGTCTAGTAAACTTACAGTTTAAACGCTATTTCCTCCCGCTCTTGCGAATACTCGCAACACATGGCAAAAATAGTTCGCCCCCTATCTTTTTAAATTTGAACAACTTTGACCCTGTGAGTCTCAGTCAGCAGGCATTAATCCAGCCAATCAGCACCACCACCTTTTTTTTCCCCGGCATCCTACATCTATAACATAGCAAGGAGAGATGCCATTTCACATGCTGCTGAGAGAGTGGAGACACGGACAAAGGTCAGTGCACGGGCACAATGGTAGTGACCACGGACAAAGGTCAGTGGACAGGGAAATAGTTGTGACACGGCAAGGTGGATGACACGGGAAAAAAGGTGGTGACACGGGCAAGCCTGAGTGGACGCGAAAAACGACGCGGAAAAACCCGCCAAACGCGAAGCGAAGAGATGACAGCGAAAAACCCGCCAACGCGACCGATCACATGACTATCATTGCAATCTTTGGTGCGGGATTTATTTGTGCCAAAAAAATTGTCTTGGGAGTTTGGCCATGGATTCCCCTCTGTCATGCATGTCCAGGGTTCAATGCCATGAGCGAAGCGAAAACCGCCCACGCGACGTGAAGGATGACGCGAAAACCCGCCAAGGCACGCATCCATTGGACTATCATTTGAATCTTTGGTGCGGATTTATTGTGTGAAAAAAAAATTGTCTTGGGAGTTTTGCCATGGATTACCCTCTGTAATGTCATTGTCCAGGTGTTGACCCCTTGAAAGAACTTCCCAACAACTATTGTGTTTTTTAAAATTCGCCTCCCATGAACGTCAATGGGGGTTCAATGGCGGTGTTCGCGAACTTTACGGACGTTCGCGTTCGCCGTTCGCGAAACCCGAAAATTTGGGTTATGCGACATACGACCCAAGACCAGCCGGGTATAGTAAAGTACAGTTTAAAACGTTATCCACCGCTCTCTGTTCCTGAGTCACGGAGTTCCTAACCCGGACACATGCTGTGAATATACAGTGGTTCAAAAAAAAGTATTTAGTCAGCCAATAAATGTGGAAGTTCTCCCACTTATAAAGAAGGATAGCGTGTAATTTTCATCCTAGGTCACCTCAAACTAGGGAGACAGAGTGGGGGGAAAACAAGGGAATCCAGGAACACATTGTCTGATTTGTAAGACTTTATTTGCCAAAAAGGTGGAAATAAGTATGATCCCTATGAAAAGGTTATCTCCAATACTATGTAATCCCTTTGTTGGCAATGCAAGAGTCACCCGTTTTCTGGTAGTCTTACAAGGTTGTCACCACACTGTGGCGGTATTTTGCCATTCCTCCATGCAGATCTCCTCAGACAGTAATTTTGTTAGCTGTGCGGGACATGGGCTCTCAACTCCCTCCAAAGGGTTTCTATGGGGTTGAGATCGGCTCGGACACTCCAGGGCCTTGAAAATGCTTCTACGAAGCCCACTCCTTCGTTGGGTGGGTGGTGTTTTGGATCATTGTCATGCTGAAAGATCCTTGCATCTTCATCTTCAATGGCCCTTTGCTGATGGAAGGAGGTTTTCACTCAAAATATCACGATACATGACCCATTCATTCATTCCTTTACAGGATTGGTTGTCCTGGTCCCTTTGCAGAAAAACAGACCCAAAGCATGATGTTTCCACCCCCATGTTCACAGTAGGTATGGTGTTATGTGGATGCAATTTAGCATTCTGTCTCCTCAAACATGACGAGTTGAGTTTTCTACTTAAGTTTCATTTGACTAATGACATTCTCCCACTCTCTTCTGGATTCATCCAAATGCTCTCTAGCCAAACGTCAAGATGGCCTGGAAATGTTTACTGGCTTAACCTCCCTAGCGCACCGCCATTCGACGCCGTTTACAACGGCACGATATGGGAGATCAAAGGGCAGTGTAACATAGTACATGGCCCCGCCGTTTCGGCATCCCGCCGGCGCTCACGCCAGCTGGTTGTCATTACTGACAACAGCTGCGCGGGAGAGAAAGCCGGCGTCCTCCATTAACATGAGGTAATGGGCCGCCCCCACCCCCAGGCCCCTTCAGCGTCACCGTGAAGCGATCGGGGTGAGCGCCAACCCGGAAATGCTACGGCGATGGGAAACAATCGCCGCAGCTTTCCGGGGAGGCATAAAGTCTCCCCATCGGCGGCTTCCCGGGCGGTTGAGCGAGCCTAAAGCTCGGACGAGCTAGGCTCGTATCACGCTAGGGAGGTTAAGCAAGGGGACATGCCTGGCCAACAGGATTTGAGTCCCTGGGGCGGGGGGGGGGGCAAATACATCGCCCATGGCATAGTGTGTTACTGATGGTAGGACTTTGTGACTTTGGGCCCACTAGGTTCCCTCTGTGGTTCTGGGATTTTGCTCACGTTCTTGTGTTTCATTGTGACCCTACAGGGTGAGATCTTGCATGGAGCCCGATTGAGGAAGATTATGAGTTGTAGTCTTCCCATTTTCTTATTATTGCTCCCACAGTCATTTCTTTACAGCAACAGTGTGTGACAACCTGTGAAGACCTTACAGAAAATTGTCTGACCCTCTGTTTTTTTCAAAAATTGCCAAACAAGGGGATATAAAAGCTAGTGATTGAACTTTTCATATTGACCAAATACCTTTTTCGACCACATTTGAACAAAAAAATTCTTTAAAAATCAGACAATGCGATTTCATGGATTTCTTTCCCCTATTCTGTCTAAATTACAGGCCACTCTTTCTAATGCTAGCCATACACATGCCGATAAAGCGGCGATTTTTAATCTGACTGACGGCGTGCGCGCTGCGCAGTCGGTCAGGTTTAAAAATCGGCCGCTAATCGGGCATGTGCCCACATGGGGCGAAGATTCCCTGTCGCCCCACTTTCGGGCCGGCAGAGAAGGACATGTCGATTTCTTGGGCGATGGGAGCCGATGAAAGCGATTGCCATAAGCGCAATGAAGCGCGTCTTCATTGCGATTATGGGCGGCCACAAAGGTGCCCAGCCGACATTGAAGGGGCCCAATAATGCAAAGGGGGCTAAGTGTGACGTCAGTCACGTTAGCATCCCGGAAAGATAGGGGACTAGGTCTGCTACACACATCGGTGTGTGTATGCGGCTTTCGTGGGAGAACTTGCCATTCAATTGGTGAGCTGGACTAATATAAGTTTTTGCCCTACTGTCTATACTCACTTTGGTCTGATGCCATGGCCACCCATTGTGGACAACAAAACCTAGGTCATGCCACGAGGGGGGGGGGGGGGGGGCTGCATGTACATTTTCTTTTTAAAATACATTTTTTCTCTCTACCCTACAATTAATAATTAAGTGCTGGATTACCTGAACCTGTGCACCCATGACAACCGCGTTCTATGCATGGCATTTTGATCCCTGTTAGCTTATAAGGACCACGGTCCACTTTAAACCAGATGTTCGAATAATTAGCATTTGCCGGATTATGTTCCGGAACGTCTTTGGTTCTGTTTTACATTTGATGACCACTAACGAGGGTTAACTATTAATGCTTCCGTTTCTCATCATAATACATAAATAGATTGTAATCTGATCTACATTCATATTGTGCAGATACATGACTGACCCCGGCTTTACCGAAAATATGCTTTTGGCCATAATGCATGAGTGCACTTTTTTTTTTGTACCGAGCATTTACATTTTAATTTGCCATTCTTCTGGGGTCTGTCCCCGACTAAAACATCACCCATTCCGACTGATTTTTGCCATTTATTCCATAATTCCCTATAGAGCAGAATTGCGGAGTATCAGGTGTATTTTTGGTATTTTCCCTTCCCCTGATCCACCCTTGATATATATAGTACACTATAAGTACAATGACTGATTCCTATGTTAATGCAGCACTCAGCCCCAACTATTTTCCTGTATATAGAAGCCCTTGGGGGCGCGTGGGTTTGTGGCTGCTTAGAGCAAGAAGCCTTTCCTCAGCAGAAATCTTCTTACCAGTCTTCGGACTCTCCTTGCCTACATACCTCCTAACATGAGGACTTTTCCCATATTTTGGTAAGTGGAATACTCCTGCTGAATTGATCTCCTGAGCCAGATTGGTCTGTTTTTTTTTTTTCCCTGTTAATGGGGTTGGGTCCGAGGTGTCTCCCTATTTCATCTCAGGGTCAGTACATGAGGCGCTTAATTGGAAGAAGCTCCGCGCAGGGAGCTTCTTGGATCCTACCCAGGTCTTTGCAGTACCTTTTGGTTCTGGGTTGAGAGGTTGCTTAACTTTGCCCCCCTCGTTCACTGACCTCTTGGTCGGACGTGTCATCTTACTGCTGCATCTTGAGACTGGTCAGGAAGTCGACGTTGTGTGCCTTCGCCACGTTAGTGCCCTTGGGTCCTTGGTTTGGTTGCCAAGTGAATTACAACTGTCGTGTGGGATCCCCCCACTCCTTTTTAACGTTGCACATTGTGACACTTCAAATCGATCTGATTCCCTTACAGCATAGCACTTTACTGTGCATTGATTGTCAACACCTGGAATATATTCCTATTTCGTACTATCAACTAAAATTTTTTTACATCTCCAATCATTTAGACCATTCTTTTGTTTTGACTATCAATCACTTCCCACCTATCGCCACAATTTTGACCGCACCTACCCCACACCTCCCGGGGGCGGCCCCCCCCCTTTGACCTCCAGGAGGAATTTTTATATTGTCGCTCACGCCTCCCTGGCCACATGCTGCGCAAGCACGACCCCACCACCCCCGGCACTTATTAATAATTTTTGCGTAGTCGACCCCCCCACTCCCTATCACAGTTTGTCGTTGTTCACTAGTAGGGGTTAGTTCTTCCGGAAGTGGTGGAGAGAGGACTGCTAGATCTAGAAGATAGATTGAAAGAATATCTGACAGAGAGATCTAAGGGTTGTATGACCAGCTAAGTGCCCCCCATCCCTACCTTGGTGTGGTTTTTTGAGGTGTGAAGTGTAAATATATCCCTCTAGTAAAGACCGTAAGTAAATACCCCATAAGCAGCTCCGTGGCCATTGTTTTTTATTTGGGCGAAAGCCTGGAGAGTGAGGTAGAAATGGACATGCAAGCGTAAAAAGTTTAAGGCACCAAAACAGCAACCCAGGCACTACAGCCGCCACAGAGAGGTACTTACTCTTTTCACATACCAGAATGAAGACTCATGTCCGGCACGATCAGATAAGTGTCCCTTCCTCCTATTTCCACCCTGCTTGTGCATTTGATGTGCAGGGTGGAAAGTAGGAGGCGGAATGTCCTCTCCTTTATAAATGGTGTCGGTCCTTGTTGTAAGAGGCTATTAGTAGCCCAATACACGGGTCAAATTATTTTGCGATTTTTTTGTTTTTATTATTTTTGACCAATCGAGTTTATTTAAAAACCCAATCAATTCCTTCACTTTCTATTACATGCCTGTTTATAATCAACTTACAAATGAACCAACATGGTTCGATCACTTTAAGATAATTTTTATGTTTCGATTTTATCGATCCACTTTTGGGTCAATGTTTACCAAGGAATTTATTCCTTGTTGTGGCTTAGCCTACTTGAAAAAAACTACAGTTTATTTTAAGTCGATTCTTATTGCAAAATTTCGAAACCGTTTTATGGACAGCACTCTTAAGTTTAGCCACACACGGGGGGGGTCTTAGGTTTTTTACCTGCAGACGGTACTGACACCTGATTTTACCTCGATGTTTCACCTACACTTTGTTACCACGTTTTACCCTTAAAGTTCTTTGGTGCTTCCTCCGTTCACTATCCTGAAGTTTGTGCGTCAGCGATGTCCATATAGACTTTCATCTTTTTTATCTAAGCCGCATGGTTGTTATAATGTTGCTACACTCCTGAGGAAGATCAGCCATTCGAAACTCGCGTTGAGGTGTTGTGACTACCCCCTTATCATCATCTGCGAGAAGCCACAGTCTACAGGCATTTCAAGTGCCCGGTGATTATAAAGGCTTGTCAACTGACCAATTCGTGTCCTTCAACTGTCTTACATAAACCTTGTCTATGGACATGCCATTTTGATTATCTGCGGCCCTTTGATGGACCGTCCTATGGACCTAATCGTTCTTCAGATGCTTAGAGAATAATTGTTATTTTTGTTCTGTTTGAGAATGATTTATATCATTATGACTTAAAATATAACCAGGTGGCCTCAAAGTCCCTATGCCTGCCTCTGTGCGGGGAACAAATAGTGTTTGGGGGGGGGTTTATTTTACATTCCCCTCTAACCTTCTCTTCTCTAATATACGGGTCTTTATTTTTGCAATTCAACCGCGACTTCGATTTTCTTTTTGGATCGCCGTTTTGATTCAAAATCGATTGATTCTTACAGCAAGCCTTTGCTGTGTGGAAACTCTACTTGTGCTATCGACTTAAATTTTACATCTCCAATCACTTAGACGATTCTTTTGTTCGCTTATCGATCACTTTGCTTGATCGTACAGGAATCAATTCCCAGACTGGACATTGATATCCTGTGGTTCAGACAAAAAAATACTTTTGCAAGCCATTGTATATAGGCTTATCCAAAATCTGTGTAAAACTTTAACAGCCAATGCTCTCCTCTTAATAAAGATATGTGTTTTCTTATACAGGTCCAGAATTACTCCATTCATGATGGCAAACAACATTCATAGCCCTGCCACTCCCTCCCATCAGGACACATTGTCTTTAATGCACGCTGAGAAGAATGTTCCTGGATGTCTTTCCTTGTCAAAAAGTTCTTCAGCTCTGCCCTTTAGTAGTCTCAGGGGTTCACAGACAAAACCAGAGACGCATAAAAGCCTTAACAACATTCACTGTGTGCCCATGTATAATGAGAACAGCGTCCAGCATTCACAAAGCTCCAACGCGTCTCCTACCCAAGACTCAACAGCTGATCCAATAAAAATAAGCTGCAATCACCTTTGTGTGGAAAAAGCTGAAGAGAAGTTATCTCAGAAGAACCACTACCTATCTGCAGACTCCTCTCTAGCTACCACGGAGGCAGAGACCACGCGGAGCTTTGTCAGGTACAACGTTTCTGAAAATGTTTCACTACTAGGGCGCTCAGACGTCTCAATATGTGAAAGTGAAAGCCTTGAAAAGCTGGACAACCCAACCGTGATGGTCCAGAAAAGCTATTCAGATTACTGCTGTGGCCGTAGAAATTCAGTGCCTCGTTCTGTCAAAGTGCACCATAAAATCAGTGCCACGTGTTCAAACCTATCTTCATCTGGCAGCATCTCTGGTAGTGACCGGACTTGTAACCTCAGTTATGTTACTCAAGACTCTGGGATTGTTCATTCTCCATCAAATATTCAGAATAACCTAACTGATGCCACATCTTCGGACAGAGATAACAATACTCCACTGTGTCATTTGGACAGTAGTTCTATTCAGCATAATATAACAGTGTATGCAGTGCCTGGAACATATCAACATGGCGTGTTAGGACCAAGGAACTCGGGCAATGGATTTCCCAATAATGGACATGTTTATAGTCAGTCACATTATAATATACCTGGGGTAATGTCTTCTGATAATATTTTGGAAGCTAAACTCTACCCACAAACTATGGTCATACACAACAGCTGTTCGGTACATTGCTGCCGGAGCCACGAACCCATGGTAAAAGCTGATGACACAATTGCTGCATATTGCCACTCTTTGCCCATACCATCTGTTCAACTCTCAGCTGGACTGGGAAATTCAATAGGTGATCCAAGCTTAACCAATACCCAGCCACCATTGTCTTCCCAATTAATGCTCCCTGAGAAGTTTGCCTTTCCAAAACTTGTGTCATCCGTCAGTGAATCGGGACTAGAGGCTAGAAAGCTATTGAAATGTGGACAACTCACATTACCACAACCTCTTGTTTCAATTGAAGAGAAGCATTTAAATAGTTCTTTTAAAGAGAACAATGACCTTCTTTTGAACACCATTGACGGTTCACAGGTTGGCCAGGAGTTTAACCCAGGAACAAAGATGAAAGATAACTGGACAATGACTTCCATGAATTATTTATCAACAGAGCAAAGACTTCCACTTAGCTGTAGAGATGCTGAAGTACAAACTATTATTATTATGGAAAATAAATCAGTGTCAACCATCCCTTGTCTTCAGGGACACTTACACCCTGACACTGGACTAGTGTTTAACCTACAATGCCCACAGTCCCCTATGCGCGAGGTGCGGTGGGACGATGAAGGAAGGACATGGGAAGTCTATGGAGCTGCAGTAGACCCTGAAGTTCTAGGGTTGGCCATTCAGAAGCATTTAGAGATCCAAATAGAACAGCATACTCAGCCTTCTGAACTATCAGTTGAGATTGAACAGCCTGCTAAAGAGAAGAAGAGGTCATTCAGAACTGTCATTCGCTGCTTAAGACCATCTAACTGTTGTGTGAGGACAAACTCAACATCTGAGTGAAAAGAGCTTTCAAAGCAGTTGTTGGACATATTTGCTAGTTTTCTGTAATCCAGGGTTGTCAAACTCAAATACACAGTAGGCCAAAGTAAAAACCTTGGATAAAGTCAAAGGCCAATGCAAGTGGACACACAAGTGCATCAGTGTTGCTTTGCTTGGTGTAAGCACTCTCACCACTTCTCCTTGGTAGATGTGGCAGAAGGATCTGCCATCTCCACACCCCCCCCCCCCCCCCCCCCCCCCCCAGTAAGCTTCTCTACTTTTACTCTGGAACACTTTGATCACTAGAGCTCGCTGCTGAGCCAGAGTAGGTTTACAGAAGCTTAGTATGGGTGCCCATACACGGGTCGATAGTCACTTGACCGATGAATGCTGGAGCACACCCTGATGACCTCACCAATCTGTGCTCGAGCGCTCACCCATTGGATGGTAAATCGATGTGCATCTCTTTGTGTAATCGATTCACGTTGAATACTTTGACTCTCTGTTCAATCAAGCTTTCAAGGGTGGTTGTGCTCGATTCGCAAACAATCTATCACCGCAAAATGTACACATGATCGGTTGTTCGGCAAACAAACTAAAAATCGACCTGTGTATGGGGACCTTAAGTGTAGCAGGCAGGGGCACTCTGGACAAGGCAAATCTTTCAGATGTGCCACATCTACCATGGGCCAAAAATATCTGGTCATTGGTCCAAATTCGGCCCCTGGGTCAGAGTTTGATACCTATGCTGTAATCTTTCCACTTCTAAAGACAATCTTTTATGAAATTACAAATGTTAAAGTTTGGAATCTGACATCCAGAACCATAAAAGTCATCAATAGAACCGATAGTTTCTTTAGTAGTGAAGGGGTAAAAGAACAAAAAACGGAACAAATGCTAACAAATGTTTTTCATCATAAAAAGATTGTTAACCAATCCATTTTTCTTCTAAGTTGATACTTTAGGTCTCAGTTATTTGATATTCTCTAGCAGTATGGAATTTGCTTGGCAATTCAGAATAGAAACTTGGTGTAGCTATGGAATTATAGAAAGAAAATAACCCAAGGTTAAGGGCCCCCATACACCTTTATATTTCTCTGTCAGATTTCCTTTAGACCTCTGTTTGTTTTACCAAAACCATGTAATATGAGGGGCTTTTTAAACAATCATGTCTACCTGTGTTCAATTGCAGAGGACCCTGTAGATCTAAAGGATATCTGACAGAGAGATCTAAAGGTGTATGGTCAGCTTTAAGCTAGCCACACATGGTTCAATTGACTGTACAATCAATGTAATTCGATCAATTTTTTTTAGTCGATTGATTGAAAATTGAAGCATGTCCACAGGGTACGATCGTTGAAATTCGATTTTAATTGTCATTTTTCTCAATCGAAATTTGATCGGACCAGTTGGAAAATTTTGATTGTCCCCACGTTGTGTCTCATGTTTTGTACTGTTGTTTGACCCGTCCAATTGAGATTCGATTCAATCAATTTGCATACTGTAACTTCTGGGAGGAGGGAAATGCAATACAGTCATTTAAACCATGCAAGCATGCATTGTAATGGCGATTGTAATGGCGATTGTAATGGTGATCTAATAGCGATGTAATGGTGATCTAATGGCGATGTAATGGCGAACATCAATGGTCCCTTTTTGATTACTCTGTGACAATCGCTTTTTGATTACTCTACGTTTAAAAACGATTAAATTCAATCGAAGTCGGGCTTTGATTGCATACTCAATTTGGTTTGTACTTCGATTCAATTGCAATTGACATACGATTAAATGATCGGAAACTTCGTTCGAATTGATAATCGATTTGATGTCAATTGAACCATGTATGGCTAGCTTAAGAGTTACTGGAGGCAGCAGATTGTTCCTTGATTTTTATGTTAGCAAATACACTGAGTGTACACATTTGTAATACTCAATATTGTCATATTGTCAATACCAATGCTGTCATTTTGTATAACATCTGTGCTTTAATAAAAACCTACAATTTTGCCATTTGGGACATGTAAAACTAAAGAATAAACAAAATACATATGCTTGCACACTGCACCTCATATTCTTAACTGTATGGTTACAATGCTTTAAAACATTGTCTGAGAAGAGAGCCTGCATCCACAGGTAAGGTGATCAAACAAGAGTCTTGTGTGGCTGATTTTGTTGATATAAAAAGAATCTATACAGTTGTATCAGTAGATTTCTACTTTAAAAATTATATTCTTGATATTTTTACAAAGGAGAGAGTAGGAGCCTACATTTATTTTCACATTGTTGTCACTATTACAGTATTACAGTTTAGTCATATCCCACAGCAAAAGCCATGGACCACATGGAGGGCTTCCAAATGTGAATGTTGTGTCGGGAAAGTGCAGTGTGTAATGCTACTCTCGCGACCAGGTTCTCAGGGTGGATGTCCTCTGCTCACGTACCAGGTTCAGCTCCCAGCCCAATAAAGCCAAGGTCCACGACAGCTGGTAGTGGGATATTTACAGTTTATTTGAAGTATATGTACAAGCTTACACCATCACCTGGAGGCAGAGATGGGCTTCAGTCTTGGTCATAAACAATAGTTGCTGACAAGCGGCTGGACCTGTGGGCAGGGTGTTGTGGACTTTCACCAAGATGGAGCACTGGAGGCTTCTAGAGAGCCAATGCAGAAAAGCCCAGAATATTCTAAGGGACTTCTATTTATGTCCTTAGACAGGGGCTGGCATAAGGCCTGTTACTGGGCAGAACAGATTAGCTAATCTTGAGGGAAAGTAGAGAGTGGGTAAACACCCATTAACCCTGCCCATGTCTCATGGTTCCAGCAACTCGTAAACAACAGGTGCTACCCTTAAGGGGACGCACAGCAAAATATACAGTTATGTGGCCCTTTCTCAGGTCCCTACATTATCAGGATATAATATAAAGTTTTTGGGTCACTCAGTATAAAATGGATAGATGTGAACCAGGCCTGTTTCCGATTTGTCGGCTCAATGTTTTTATAGATCCTAGCACAATCGAGCTCTGTGAACACATACGAGCCCTGTATGCCTAGCTTTAGTTTGTAGTGATGATCGCGAATATTCGGATTCTGAATATTAATCGTGAATATGGGCAATTTGGAAATTCGCGAAGATGGTGAATATATTGCCGAATATTCGCAATTCCGGATATTCAGTATTTTTTTTCCATTACACACACCTCTTAATGCAAGTGGACGAATGGGAAGGCTGCAACAAGAGCTTAGCAACACTCCCTGCGACCATCAACAGTTTTTAAATCGAATATTGGGGTGAGGCAAATATTGCGAAAATCGGCACTTTTGAAAATTCGCACACAAATTCGCGCCATGTTAAACATGTATTGCGCGCGCGAAATTCGCAATAAATGTTTCCAAATGATTTCCGAAAAATTTGCGGCATGTCGCGAATATGAATGTTGCCTATGCCGCTCATCACTATTAGTTTGCCCATATCTGGGCTAGACACCAACCTTGTTTCTGGCTGAGAGACTCCAGCTAATTGTTGACCCTGCTGCTAGATTAAAGACCTCAGCTAGATGTTGACCATTCTCCAATTTTGGAAATTAGGCTAGATGTTGACCTTGCTTCTAGCTTAGAGACCTCAGCTAGATGTTGACCATTCTCTTAAGCAGGCCATACACTCTGAGATAAAAATTAGGATCTATTAAAACCGACCAATAAATGCATTTTATTGTCCTGAAATCCAATCGTAATTTATTGGACATGTTCAAAAACCTCATAGTGTTTTCATAGTGTTTAGCAACCAATTACTGGCGATGTGGAACATTAGCATATTAAAACTTCCAGCACCACCGGCATGTTGCTGACAATGACATGGTGGCTAAACAGCATGTCAGCATGTCGTAGCAATCTTTCAGTATTTATATGTGTGTATATTAATAAATGTACAAACGTGAACACACCAGAGAAAGAAGTTTTATTGTTTATTTTATGATTAATAGATCGTAATTATACTTTTTTACGATATTTATATTTCTGTATATGTATATATATATAGATAGATATTATATATATATATGGATATAGATAGATATATATGTAGATAGATATATATATGGATATAGATAGATGTATAGGTATATATATATATTGAGATGTGTATGTGTGTATATATAGGTACAACACTCTATTATTGCTATATATATATATATATATATATAGAGAGAGAGAGAGAGAGAGATGTATATATATTGAAATGTATATGTGTATATATATATATACATATACTCTCTATATACATATACATATATATATATAGAGAGAGAGAGATATACATGTATATATATAGAGATGTATGTATATATATATATATATATATATATATTAAGATGTGTATGTGTATATATATATATGTATATTGAGATGTATATGTGTGTATATATATAGAGATGTATATGTGTACATATATATATATATATATATATATATATACTCTCTCTATATATATATACATACAATGCATTGCCTACGCCTATTTAACTGTGTCCAATAAGCTTTGTACAATACCCCCCTACATCACTTCCCCTTTAAAAAAAAATACATCACAATGGCCGATATAAACAGCGATTAATTTCGATTTATTTCTATGACATCCTCGTAAAAAAAAGTGTGGTAGCATTTTTGCCAAAATTTACGATCCAAACCAATACCGCCGTCGGGATACATTGGTCTGTTTTAATGGATCCTAATTTTTATCTCAGAGTGTATGGTGAGCATTAGCTGAGAGACCTCAACTACATGCTGACCATGCTCCTAGCTGGAAGACATCAGCTCTGAAATTGCCTTTTTAGAAACAAGAGCATTTAAGGTAATAAGCAGTTGAACATATCAGTCTATATTGCAACCTAGTCACAACTTTACTGATTAAGATGACAAAATTTAAATAGAGGAAGCAGAACAAAGTACAACAATAAAAAAAGAACAAAGAAGAAAAACGACTGAAGCAGGGATTAAGCATACAAGGTCATAGATCTGATGTAAGGTATGATGTATTTGAAGAGGGAAAACTCTTGTAGTTAAGTGGAAAGTAAATCTCTCATGAGTTCAAATCTGCATTGGGGTAAAACTAGAGCTGTTAATATATAGCAAGCAATGTTATCTGAAAAAATCCACAAAAAAAAAAGATGAAACCAAGCAAAGAAGACATTCTAAAGGCTACGCAAACAATAACATTCTCTGCTATGGTCCCCTTTGGTTTGTTAAATATACAATTTAAAGCGTTTGATAAGTGTTCGATCAGTGCAAATATATACATCATAATAGTACAAAGTGGTCACTCTTGTACCTTGATACTTAATATATATATCCACATAATACATAATATATACATCCACAAATAAATATCATACATGCAAGAGAAGACTTTTTTTAAATCCTGTGAACAAAGTATCAACTTTCAATGTCCATATTATATAAAAGCTGACCTATTACCTGATTATCCAGTTTGCATAAATAAGTGCTGAGAATAGGGCTAAGTGGGGAATAAAAAAAACTATTATCTAAAGGTGAAAAATATCTAAATCCGGCGACGCTCCGCCTCTTCAATCATGTTGCGCAGTGATAGTCTCAAGTGTCCTCTGCGCCCAGAGTCCACACTTCATCTAGTCTTTTCCTCCCCTGCAGTCTGTGATGGCCATCCTAAGCTGGCCATATACCTTTAGATGTCTGTCAGCAACCAACAACTATGTAGTGCCGGGTCCTCTGTGATTGAACACTGGTAGACTTGATGGTTTAGAAAGTCCCTCATATTACATGTTTTTGGTAAAACAAAAGGAGATCTAAAGGAAATCTGACAGAGAAATCTAAAGGTGTACAGGGGGCCCTTAGAAGATGAAGAATTGGACACAGTAAGTATGGATGCACTGGAAGTGAAGAATAGGTTAGGTACTATGTATTATTGGTTTGGGGAAAGCTTAAGCAGGGTACAGACATACAGATATGGGCCAGATCAATGGGCGCTTCGAGCGCCATGCTTGCTCACGGCCATGTATCTGGCCAATATAACATGTGACCATCGCTGTTTTAGAGCAAGACCAATCAATCCCACTCGAAAACAGCCATATCGGACATGACCGTTAATACGGCCGATGTCCGATGCTTTGCATAGAGACCGCGGATCTCCAGGCAAAGCATTGGCTGACGTCCACCAAACGTCCACCAGGCATATGTCGGTCGATTGGCCGAAAAATCGTGTGAAAATCAAATCGGCACCTGTTGGCAGCAGCTGTTCTCATGCCATTCTGCTGATCCACCAACCAGTATGCCAATCTCCGGCCGGCGGATTGGCAGAACAGCCGCTGCTGTTCTTGTTCTGCCAATCCGCCTCCCGTTGGGTCCCGGCCAAAGGAATGTGCTTAGCACGGTCAATGTCCGTTACTTTGCATGGAGACTGCGGGGTCTCCATGCAAAGCATCGGTTGATAGTCCGATACCTGACAGCAGCAATATTGAGCTGTGTGTTCCCTGCTTTACCCTAGAGATGAGCTTCTATCATACATAATGTAAATTCTGGAATCCGCTTGTTTTCGTTAAGATTTATATTAAAAGTTTCTTGTCTCCTCCGGTTATTTAAGGTCATAGGACTTCTGATGGAATGTCAGTGTAAATTAGAAGAACCTTTAATGACCGAATTGCAATATACGGCTCTTTGTCTATATTCCGAATGTTTGTTTTCCAGAACCATTTGAGTTCTCTCCTGGTTGGGACATAAACATCACCTCACATTATTCACACATCACCTCCACCCAGTAAAGTGTTTGTTGTCAGAGAAAAAAATAGATTATTTTTAGCCACAAAGCATCCTTTTGTGTTATTTTTTTTTAGTTGGAAAGAAAGGAAACATGGCGATAACAAGTGAAGCCTGCTGGCATCTGCAGATTTACAAAGCAAGCGGGATCTTGTTGGTTCTCATGCGGTTTTCATGACCACAAAATGTGCATAAGCCATGATAATTATGTGAAACAAATACAAGAATACAGCAAAAACAATGTAAAAATAGAAATGTGAGATCATTTAAAATATAAATGATAAATATATATATAAAGTGATATTAAAACCCATTGGTTTCCAAACTTTCCTTGCAGGGCCCCCCTTTTCTATTTAGGAACATTATCCCCCCCCCCCCCCCCCCCCTATTCAAACACCGGTTAAGAATAAGGCCCCATGCCCCCCTAGGAATACCTTCGTGCCCCCCCCCCCCCCCCGGGGGGGTCAGTCCCCCAGTTTGGGAACCACTGCTAAAACCTGACCTGTATGTATTATTTGGACAATCCTGGCATAGGTTGTATAATAAGAGCTTTTACACATCTTGAAGCATACCAAATAGTTAAAAGTATTAAGACATCAAATCCATCTTGGTTGACTATGTGACAGTAGAGATAATAATAATATTTATAATAACAACACATTGTATAAGTGTGACATCTTGTGGAGTACTCTGAAAAATACATTGAAAAGGACATATGTATTTTTTTTTTATTGAAGCGCCCTTGGTGTGTCTCAAGGACACACTTATCGTGTTCCTTTAACACCTGGTTCAAAAAAGTGAGTGCACAAAAGGGAGTCACACACAAAACATGTGTGTCTTTGTGTGTGTGCCATGCTCCTAAAAGAACTAAGGGCTGGTTCTCCCCAAAAGGTTTTCAGTACTGTTTCGAGTACTGGGTCAAGCCGTTCCCCAGGTGACCATGACTAGGGTTGGACAGGCTCCCCCGAAGAGGACCCCCGTAGGGAGCGGCTACCGGGCCAGAGCCGTAGGCAGTCCCTTCCCACCACTTTCCGTGGTTAAGCCTGTGAAGGCACAATACCTGTACTAATGAACAAAGACAAACGTGAATTGGGGTGTGGAAGGAGACAAAATGTTTACATAAAAAAAATAATAAATAAGTGCTCAGTGTAAAACACTGGGTGGGCCTGCTGGCCGGCTATAAAAATTCCTACACCAAAAGGCCGTCCCCTGGAGACAGGTGCCCATAAAAGCTTGTGCTATGGTGCTGAAATATTTAAGTGCATTTCTAGTTTCTTGCTCCCCAAGCACTGCAATACAAGAAAGGCACCCCTATGTCCACCACACAGTTTTTTTTGGATGTTTTTTTTTTTGGCGGTTTTAGGCATGGGCAATCTGGGCATTATGTGGGGGCAGCATGTCTTGGGAGAGAGTAAAGGAGACTCACCCCCCCCCCCTCTCTCTCTCCCCAAGAGTGGAGATGTTTCCCGGGCTGAGGCGGGTATGTGAATATGGGGTGATATAGACCTCAAGAGGAGCTCCATCCCTGGCCAACAAGTTTCACCTCGTGAGGAGAAACTCTGCTGTTACAGACTGGGGGGGGTGGGGAGCAGCCGTCAAAGGGGGTGCCCAGGGCGCCAATCCTTCTAGGATCGCCCCTGTCATCACACATAGGGACACTAAGGGCACTTCATGACCCCTGACCACCCCTGATAAGGCAGCACAGCCTTATCAGCCCCGTACTAGGCATTTGCCATTTCAGGTTTAACTGGACTTATCGTACTAGCTATGCTATTCCCACCGACAATAGCATAACGTTTCAACAGATTTTTTTTTTTTTTTTTTGTCATGAGCCATCGGAGGAAGTTGCGAGCACACCATACGAAACACTCGTGTGCTGCACACCAGTGCAAAACTCAAGTGAGTGCCACAAAAGTGACCAAAACACTCCACAGCAGAGCACGGATTGCCCATAAACTGTCAACCCGTTCCAAAAGGGAACTGCGGGACTGTCACCACACCGGAGGGATGGCTGGTGGGACAGGAGGCCGAAAAGGCCCCACACGGTCCCTTCGGAGTGGTCTTTCCCCAGGGGCACCGACCGGAGAGGCCAAGGTCCACTAGGTGGTACTAGGAACCATAACCCGTTCCTCCCGGGTGTACCCAAACCGAAAGACGGGCTCTCCAAGTAGCGGGGGACGAAGACTGTGGAGACGACTGCCAGGCCAGGGCCGTAACAGCAGTCTCTCCCACCGGGGCAATCCAGAAGGACAAGCAACCCGTACTGGTGAACAAAATAATACGTGCAAGGGGAGTGGGGGGAAGGAGTCACACAAAAATAAATAAATAAGTGTCCTGTGCCAGCACGGGACGGGCCTAGCGGCCGGCTATAAAAATTCCTCCGGTCGGGCCAAAAGGCCGCCCCCGGGAGGTAGTTGCTATAAAAGTTGTGCTGTGGTGACCAGTGTCAAACGTGCCATAATAGGTGGTCCCCCACCAGTGAATATTATGGCACCTCTGGGTCCCAACCAGAGGCACTAAATCTCCGAGGCTCAACCTCGACCTTTCAGCCAGGCACAAATGTACAGAGCTGCTCTCACCAGGAGGCTCGGTGGACGGTACTGACACACATCCTCCGGAGAGGACACGGTTTCCCGGAACCACCGCCAATTACCCCACATGGCGGCAGTCCAGTGCTAAGCCCGATCTACCGTCGGCGCCGCACCGGTCCGCAGGCCATGCCGGTTCCCAGGACGTCCAGGTTACCCCAGAGCATCCCAGTCTGCCGGAAAGGAGCACAAAAGCACTCCCCAGGGATACTACACTTGATCTTAGCCAAAAGGACATGTCACAAGGCTATTGCAGTTGTAAGTGTTACAGACCTATATATTGATATTCACTAGAAATAAAGCCACTGCTAACTAACTTATGGAGACTTAAGGCCCCCATACACGTTTTAATTTCCCTACGATAGATGTCAGATTTGATCGTAATTTATGATCGACATTGGTTCGATCGATTGAAGTACAATTGAACTACCTTCCACATGGAGAAACCCATATTTGATCAATGTTGGTTTGATCTAAAGCATAATCAAAGAGGGTCCATCGTAAAACACACCATAATGTCTGCCACCGGATGTAAAAGTATGCTTATTATTTATCATTCATGTCCGATCACTTCTTGATCGATTTTTTGGTCAATTTCAGACCACGTGGACAGACATCGATTTTGGTCGTTCGACTTTAAAATTGGTCGGTTTAGGTCGCACAGAAAAATCGAAACATGTATGGGGGGCCTTGACTTTACACTGGTAATTCACCCTGAAACATGCTATTTACATATTCTCTGAAAAGGAGGGGTGAGTCTCCAGCTGTCACAGCAATTAATATATTCACTGCATTTGCAATTACTTTGTGGAATTAGTGGCTCATTGAGTATGCACATAATGCGTGACAGCTAGAGGCTTGGTATGTTCCAGCCCTGCACTTCCAGCTGAAATATACTTTAAGCCTGAGATACCCGGGTCGATTTTTGAGCCGACGGAGAGAGCTGTGATGACGCCACCACGCTACTGCCCAGCTTCCCCGATATCGGGAGCCAGCTGTCAGCCGGTCTCAGGGCCGCCGTCAGGAGGGGGTCGGGGGGACTCCCGTCCTGGGCCCAGGCAGCCCCAGCAGCCGATCCGGGGCAGCAGCCGATCGGCACAGCAGCCGATCTGGGGCAGTAGCCGATCTGCACACTGCACTGTTAGCCCGGACTGCCACTGTGTATACGTTGTTACGATGTGAGAGTCCGGGCTGATAGGCTGCCCTGGCCGGTCTATACTATGAATGGGGAACCATGGTTCCCTATTCAAAGTGTAGGCTATCAAACAAGGTTTACCAACATGTTGGTTACCTGTTCGGCCAAGGGAGATCTATTGATCTCGCTAGGAAAACAGCACACACAGGTCGATTTTTAACTAGTTACGTAACTAACCGGGCTGACAAAAAACAGGTCCATCAAGTTTTAATTTGAATTCCAAGTTGGAAATCAAGAGTGGTTGAAGATCACCTAAACTCACCTGATGTATTTGTGTTTCTCGCCAGCAAACCTCCTATTATTGAGACAATCTGTAAAATAAAAAATCTAATCTGCAAGAAGAAATTCTAGAATTCCTTTCGTCGCCCCTGGGCCCTCATCTTCTCAAAAAATGCAGTGGCTGTGATCTCAATCACAGTCAAAACAAATGAAGCTGTCACAGCATCATGTCTATATACAAGTCTATGGACTTTAACTTTCACCTTTAAACTTTCCATTATTATATCGAGCACCCCCGGTGGTCATTCACAGTACTGAAGCTATTAGCCCGTGGAAAACTAGTAGCTACACAGGAATCAACATGGCAACTTTTACAGATCGAAGCAGGTATGTATGTTGTTTTAGGAATTTGAAACAATTTAAGCAATTGAGTCAGCTTAGAGGCAAGTAAAAAAAATGTTTGTTTTTTGGGGTTTCTGAGTTTATGTGCACTTTAATAACTATTGTGGCACAGAAGGTATCCATCCACATGCTCAATCTACTGTATACACCATCTATTACACTTTGGGCAATGCCATCTACACAGTCCTTCCATAGCAGGTTTTGCTCCTTGAGTTAGGCTATGTCTCCACTGCGTTGTGTGCTCCATGGGGACCTCTACGTTAAGCGCAGTGCTTGGTGGGGTGCCAACGGAGCACATACACATTACCTGCGTGGCACATCCTCCTCACAGGTCATGATGAGGCTGGACTTACAAAAGACTCTATTGCCATTTATAACAACCTGAGTGACCTGGTTTATAATGAGACCTGAGTTGGGTTGCGAATTTTCTTAGTCTTGTAGGTTTGTCTCTGTATTTTTAGTGTTGCTGAAAGAAATTTTTATTCAACTTATACTCAAGTATATTTAAATCTAAAAACAGCCATGTCTACCCTTATGCATCATGGTTGCCAACATTACAATATACAAATACACAAAGAAAAGGCAGAAAGGGGAGACCCAAATCTGTCCCAAGTTTTCACATTACCAGAGGTGTGGGACCCAAGGACTTTAATGGCAACAAATACATTTAGTGTCATGTTCAGCTTTATCAAGATTTTTACATTTATTTGGTGTATTTAAATTTTACAGCATATAATAGTATGTACATAATTACAAAGTGCTGACATGCCAATACTAGAAGGGACACTCAGTGCCATCACTTCAGGCAGGATCAGGTAAGTGTAATGTCCCCTTTCTTATATTTTCCCACCCAGCTTGTTCAAATGATGTGCAGGGTAGAAAGTAAGAAGGGATACTAACACCCCATCCCTTCAGTACAGGTTCAGGATCAACCACGACAAGAGGCAGACGTGCTGCTAATCTTATTTATGATAACAACGGAAGAACTCACTGACACGTGAAACGGCTTTGAAACCCAACGGGGCAACAAAGTCCAAATGTCCAAACACAAAATCCCTCTTTGGCAGGACAGATCCTCTTCAACAACCGGGAAATAGGCAGTGGTAACTGTAAGACCCGACTGGCATGAAGTAGGTACACCGGCCACCAGTTGGGGCCTGGGTGCCAGGACGCTCTCCACCCCACTTAGCAAGAGTGGGGACACTTGGGATGCAACTGGGTCAACTGGGAGATTAGCGATGGCTATTAGGTCCCCTGGCTGCCTGCACGCCAGTATAAATGGTGGAGGGCTGTTTCTTGGAGATGGATTGTGTGCCCAGATGCTGCTGTCTCATCAGGAGTCCACCTTTGAAATGCCCCTCCCCTTCCTGGGTCGCGGCTATATACGCCTCAATATACAGATTCAGCACCTGAATCTGGTAGGCTGACTACACTACACTCCTAAGTTAGCAGGTAGGGGGCTTTACTCTCTGTCATAACTTCCTTCCCTGCTTGTGGTGCTGCTGCCTGTTAGCAGAAGCTCTGATGCTTTCAGTGAACTCGCTAACCCCTGTGAAATGGTTGTTTGACCCCCAAGGGGGTCTCAACCCACAGGTTGAGAGCCACTGGTTAATGGTGTTTATGCACCATGGGTCAAAGTAATACAAATTTGTAAAATGAGAGGAGTAATTGAATTCAATGCAAATAAATTGAAGGAGGTTGAGAAGACAACATTTAGAATTGAGAAGGGGTTAAATTGGGATGGCCAGTTTTAATTCTGAACACTTTATTGCAGATACATATGAATCTGTGTGGCCTTCCGTGCAGTAAAAGCTCACAAACTCCCAGCTGATCCTGTTTTCTGCCAGCCGGTGTAAAACTGCTGATATTACTGCCGGTTTCCAAGCAGAATGCTGGGAACATACAGAACCATCCAGGTCCATGTGTTTTGATCTGGGGGTATTGTTGTACGTTCATTTATCAGGACCCTGGTAACAGCAAAAGTTAGTGTTGTGTCCCCTGTGTACAGCTCATCATGACACATCCTCTTCTGTATAAATACCATCGCTGTCCTCATTACCGCAGTTCAGGCACCTGGAAATGATTTTAAAAGGTCTCCTTATCCTGCTTTTTGTGCTGTCGTTAGCACAGGCAACCTTGCCGCAGCACATCATTCACCCCAAGTTTCTACACCTAGGTAAGTGCCTTGCTTCAAAGATAAAGGATCTTTATTGGTGTTCATCAGAAATGGTCGAATTATTTTAAAACTTTGATTAGCTGACTTTGTGAGTTAGATGCAAAGCCCCTTTACATGGTATTATCATCACCAAAACGTAGAGAAGGGTTAGGGGAATGTTATAAAAAAAAAGTATTTTTTGCATAAGTTAAGTTCAAAGTCAAGTTGAATTTAATTCATGCAAAACGTAATGTTCTAGAACAATGCTTTCTTTTTGTAATGTCCCACAATCCTTCTCTACAGTCTCTACCACCGAGTCGAAATGTTTTGACCATCGTTACATATTTACTGGTGTTTTGTGTTTAAATGGTAAGGATGGTGGACAACTAAGCTGGTTTCTGGTCACAATCTCTAGATTGGTTAAGATTAGTTTATTCTTTGTGAATGTTTTTTTCTCCATGGGATTTATGATGATTTAGAAAATGCTGATAGAAATAGGAATTAAAGGGGTTGAGGTTAGAGAAGGAGAATAGTACAAATAAGGAAGAGATGGATAGAAAATAGAAGAGGATAAGAGGCGAGGGAAGGAGAGATAAACAAAGAAAGAAGAGATGGATAAAATATAGAAGGGGATATGAGGAAGGAAGAGGAAGGGAAGTAGAGATGAACAAAGTAGGAAAAGATGGATAAAAGATAGAAGTGAATATAAGGTAAGGGAAGAATAAATGAACAAAGAGGAATGGATGGATAATGGATAGATAAATGACGATAGAAGAGGATTAGAGTTAAGGGAAGAAAAAAAATGAGAGAATGAAGAGATGGATAGAAGATAGGAGGGGTAAGAAGTAATAGAAGGAGAGGTGGGCAAAGAAGGAAAATGTGGATAGAAGATAAATGAAGATAGAAGAGGAAGAGGTTAGGGAAGGAGAGATGAACAAAGAAGAAAGGGATGGATAGAAGATAAATTAGTATTGAAAGGGAATTAGAGGTAAGGGAAGGAGAGATGAACAAAGAAGGAAGAGATGGAGAGAAGATTAATGAGGATAGAAGAGGATCAGAGGAAAGGGAAGGAGAGATGAACAAAGAAGCAAGAGATGGATAGAAGATAGAAGGGGATAAGAGGTAAGGGAAGAAGAGATAATCCAAAAGGAAGAGATGGATAGAAGATAAATGAGGATAGAAGGGGATAAGAAATAATGGAAGGAGAGATGAACAAAGAAGGAAGAGATGGATAGAAGATAGAAGGGGATAAGAGGTAAGGGAAGGGGAGATGGACAAAGTAGGGAGGGATGAGTAGAAGATAAAAGAAGATAAAAGGGCATAAGAAGTAAGGGAAGGAGAGATCAACAAAGAAGGAAGGGATGGATAGAAAATAATAGAAGATAGAAGTGGATGAGGTTATGAACAAAGAAGGAAGAGATGAAAGGGATGGATAGATGATAGTAGAGTTTAAAGGGGAAATAATTGGAAGGAAGGCAGACAATAAATTAATGGGGGGAGGGGTTAAAAGGAAAGTATACTCAAAATCTAAAAAATACATATGTAAAATTAAAGTTTGACTTACCTCTGAGCTGGTAACATGGTGGCATAGCACTCCACAATCCCCAAAAAATATACTTACCTGCTGTTACCTAAAATCATAGAGAGATTCCATATTTATTTGCCAGGCCTCCGGGGGGATAACTCTGGGTGCAATATCACGAGTGGCCACTGGAGGTATTTATAATGGTTTTCTATCGGAAAATACATTCCATTCAGTCTATCTCTGTGGTAAGTTCCGGGGGGTGCTGTGGCACAAGCCCGGCAGAGAGGAGGAGCCGCAATAATTATGAAATGATCAATTTCTTGTGGTAGGTCGACTTTAATGATGATAATGCCATGATTAGGAGCTTAGCAATGAACTCACATATAAACGAATTGAGATTTCTTGACCATCTCTTACAATGACAGACGGGGTAAGACGTTGTTGGAAGTTGGAAGGGTAAAATAAGAGCAGAGTGCGATAGAGAATGGAAGGCACAAAATAAAACAAAGGAAAAAACATAACTTCATTTATAGGAATGGAAAATCATTATTATGGGGTACAGTGGAATATTGCTACTTCAATGGGATTCAATGCTGTCACATATTATTCATAGAAAATGCTTTGTACGTTCCTGTGGAATTAATGTGTAGTAAATGTAGTGACAGAAGGTTTCAGAAAAAGGACCCCTAAGGGGTTACGAATGGGGAAAGATGTCCTCCTCATAGCTAAACCATCTGTTGATGGGTGGAGGCAGCTTATATAATGCGGCTGCCACACATAGGAAAAAGAAAGTGTAAACCAATGTTGGCATGATGTATGATGAATGCCATGTTAGTGTTGATTCAGGGAATAAGTCTAGAATGATAGCATCTCTCCCCTGAGCCCCAGTATGGCAATTAACATTAACATATATTAATTGAGGGTCATTGAGTATAATTATTCCTGAGGGCACTTATATTTTTTACTGTAGCCATACAAATGGCCCCTAAGCTACCAACAGCTTAATAATAGTACGAAAATAAACTCTTTATCAGTGGCACAAACAAGGAATCCACTCAGACACCATTTGGGCAATGAGGACCAATGTCTTAATGGCCAAGGACTTGCATGGATCCTCTAGTGCAGTGGTTCTCAACCTGTGAATCGGAACCGGGAGGGGGTCGAACATCAGAGCTGCTGCAAACAAGCAGCAGCTCTAATGCCCACAAGCAGGGTGAAAAGATAGGAGAAAGAGTATCTTCCCCTCCCTCCCTGTTACTCTCCCTCCTAACTTCCCGCACATCATCATCACAAGCAGGGTTGGAAAATAGGAGGGGGGGGGGGGGGCATAATACTTACCTGATTGTGAATTAATGTCTCGGAGTGTCACTTCCCGTATATGGAACACAGAAGTGACACCCCATACTGACACATCTGCGGACCAGAAAAATAGGATTGGACAACAATAATTTAAGTTATTGGATTGTGGTAGGGCTCATGATTTGTAAGGTAGGTAGGTGTAAAGGTGTCCATCCATGGCTTGATCTTTCTTAAGATTTGAACACAAACGTGCACAGCAATCAATTGTGCTCGAATCTATAAAGAAAATGAGCCGTGGATGCCTTTCTTCATGAAAGAAAGACAGATCTGTCATGCAGGCAACAGACATGTCCATAAATCCTGCTTGAATGTCAAATCCATTGACCAGGAATTGGGCATCTAAAGTGGTGCGTCATGATTCCTATCCAATCAGAATGCGCCCGAGCGCAGCATGGTGACATCATCGTGATGTCACCACACTGCTTTAGAACTTGCTGATTCCAGATATTCCCAGCCTTTCCCAGAGAGTGACGCAACTCAATGTCTGACCAGATCAAAGACATACATGGCTGTAACCCAGGCTCTTTGTACATAGGGCTTGCTTACTGACCTACGCGTGATGACAGGGTCAGGTAAAGGCATGAATAATCACAAGACAAATTGCAAATAATGATACAAAAGTCATGTATTACTCAATCTGATCTCTGAGAGCGGCCAGAATTACAATGTGATAAGTAGATAAGGTGTGGGAGATAATGGCTGAGTACACAAAACCAACTTAAAGGTCCCTTTAAACTCTGAATTGTGAAAACCAGTCTGCAGTGTGTCTGCTCATTATAATAAAAGAAAAAGAAACTGAATATATAAAATTAATTAAAGTCAAGGTTTAGGGTCCTCTCAGACTTCACACCCTGCAAGTCACATCAAAGTGCAGTAGCAAATGACCCAATCACGGAAAGTGGAACATGACAATTGCTGGTAAATAAATCCTGCGTTAGCTGTATGCGTGCTGCAGGGCGTTTATGCTAATGCATTTTGTAACACTGTGTAAATCGTTTCCTATGGTTTCCTCCTATGTAGGAACAGTACACAGGTTTCCTATGGACACTCAGCACGTAGTGTGGAAAAGCCTTTGGGTTTGTTTCAACTAGGCAGCATGGACCTATTGGCGTCATGTGCTTATGTCACCCAGCCAGTGGATTGCCGGCTGTTTGCACACAGTTTTGGAGTGGATTGCTCAGAGTTTGGGGCACAACCCTTATCAGTAGTAATGAGCCATATTCATTTGAATAGGAAAGACGTGAATTGCGCCACTTTGTTGACATTCCCCACATAGGGAAAAAGACCCAGTGGAAACAAGCCCTTAGGCCTAGACTTCACTATGTTTTTGCAAAAATGCTCAACAAACACGTTGTTCTGCATCTATACCGCGCCTATACCATGTCCCAATTCATTCAATGGTTCCCCATTGCTATTTTTAGAACACAGGGCAAGTATCATTAACGTACATTCTAATAGGGTAAAAGACACACTGGGCATACACAGCTGAATGTCCATTCAAACATAACGAGATTGATTCACAACTGATCGATTCCTCTCCTTTGTTCTCCATGTTCTGTGCACATGCTCCCTAGTAACATTGGATACAAATTGATAGAAATGTCTAGAAAACTCGTCAGATACTTGAACGATGGACTGAAATTCACCGACATGTCCGATTGCTGCTTGATTCATTTCTGTTCGATTAAGTGGATCAATTTTGCTCAATTGATTCAGCTAAAAAGGAATCAATTTTAAAGCAAGCCATACACGTGTCGGATTCCATGGCCAATTGATCACTCACCCGATCGATTCCGGCGATTCTGCCGGGAATCGCAGGTGTGAACAATCGGCCAATTAAGAGTATGCATCGCTGCATACCACCTTGTCCAACGGATTCCGGGACGATTCCGTGCCCGATTGTCCACCTCACAAATGGCAACTCCCCCTGATCTGGGCAGAATCGGATCAGAAAGACCAACGTGTTGGTTCTCTGTCGGATCCGATTCTGGACCCCTGAACGATCGGACCAGATCGATTGGACAAGGTGGGCTGCATGCGATTCCGGCACGATCGTTTGGTGTGCACGCGCCCGGAACCGATCGTGCCGGAATCCGGTGGAAATCCGACACGTGTATGGGGGCCTTAACACTATTGATTTAAACTGATCGTTTTAAAATCTCCTTGGTGGTCTACCCAGTTCGGGCAGAGTTTGTTAACAAAACAAGCTCTGCCCTAGCTAGGTTCGTGCCCACACGCCTATCCTCTGCGAGCCAGCAGAGATTCTGCCTGCAGATCGTCTCCAGCGCCGCGTCTTCTACACCTCTAGTGACGCCGACCAGGCAGTGGTGGGCCGCACCAAAGACCTCCATTATAATGAAGGAATGTGTCGATTTCCCAGGCCACGTCACCGGCATTATCCATTACATTAGCATCTTGTAGAAGGGAGGTCAGGGAATCCCAGCTGAGTACATTGCACACGGTTCAATACTGCCTTCCCGCCAGGGCCGGTGCCAGAGCGCCAGGAGTGGGCAGGCACGGACGTCACCGCTAGTGTTGATCTTAAATATTCGAATTGCGAATATATTCAAGAATTCGCAATATGGCGGCGGATATTCGCAATGTAGAATTTTCGCGATATTATGCATTGGGATGCTTATGGCCATGCATTGCGATTTTATATTTGCAATGCGAAAATAAATACCACATGTGACCATTCATTTTGAAGGTTATCACATTGTGATTATAATTGAAAATATATTTTCGTAATTCATCGAAATATCACAAATTCAAATACTGCCTATGCCACTCATTACTAGTCATGGCCAGACGATCAGGGGAGCACTCCTACATCTCACAGGTAGGGTAGGCAAAGGTAGGGGCCCCAATAGAGAGGGCACCCTGACCTGACTGGGCAGGCCTGGCCCCCAATAGCGCTGGCTGTGCGTACCGCCAGGGAGGTTTAGTTGATCGAATGGAAAAATCGAACCATGTATGGCCAGCTTAATTCTGTGAGCACATGTAAAATTAATTGTTGACCAGGGAGAGAGAGGGGGTGACAACCACAGGACAGTTCTGATATCCAGAGCCACCGGAGTTGTCACTAGTTCTGTCTATACAGCGTGATATAACAGTACATAGGGGGGGGGGGGCATGACTTGCTACCCTAGTACAAGCAAAGTTTACAAGCTGTAAAAAAAAATTTGGGGTTCCCTGACAATAAAGTACATGCAAATACAAAAAAATACATGATACTAAAAATAAAATGAATTGTATGACTGCAGCCTTTACTTTGCCATTGTAATTATGAAGTACTTTGTGACTAATAAAACCTGGGAACATAACCCATATTACACAATGTGTTGGATAATTTCACTGATGTAACAATTTGAATAGTTAGCAGTTTGCCTCTGTAAATCAGGTTTTCACCGTTCTCTCTGCTACTCATCCACATGAGTCATTTACAATTTCATTTTGCAGCCAAATATAATCCTGAAATAATCCTGACAGTATTATCCTGAAACATGTTGGGTTGTTTTTATTTTTGCTGAATCTGTTGGCATAGCACTCCTGGTTCCTTAACACCCTGAGGGTGTTTATCTGTGGTGTGTAAATCATGGCAAACCTAACATCATGGACCTCACTTGGCAATAAGAAACTACTACCTATTAGACTGTAAGCCCGTCCGGGCAGGGTCCTCTACTCCACCTGTGTCATAACCTGTACCTGTAAATTATCTTGTGTTTCTCCACTCTAATGTATTGTACAGTGCTGCGTAACATGTTGGCGCTATATAAATAAACAATGATAATAATAATACTAGAGATAACGTCTCAGGGGTGCACATAAGCATTATGCAGGGCGGTGCACATAAGCAGTAGAGATGGTCGAAGTTAACTGCAAAGCCCCCGACCATGGTATCAATTTTCCCAAATGTTACCACATCCCTTCTCTACATCTCCAGTAATTTTGGTGATGATACCATTTTCAGAGGCTTTGCAATCAGCTCACAAAGTTAGCAAGTTGGAAAATTCGACCATCTCTAATAAGCAGTGTGCTGGTACGCAAAACAGTCTAAAACCTAGACACAAGAGTTACACCTCTAAATTATTGGCCAACATCCCAAATTAAATATATACAAGGAAACAGGAGAGAAGTGAGACCACGTTGTCTCCTTATCCCTCCTGTCTATTTTCCCTTGGGTAGACCAAGGCGAGGGGACTTTAACGGCCAAACATTCAGAAAGGTAGAAAGAAGATGATTAGGGTAATTCAAGTATTACAAATTTTAATCTACACAGCAGAATGATTAAAAGCAAAGATCTTCTCAGCCGGCATGAATATGATGATTACATGTACATACAAAAAACATTACAGAATAGAGTTTAAATAGAGGAATACAATCAATTAAAAACAATTCCTGCGTGAAGACAGGATAGTCCCCAACGCGCGTTTCGTAGTAGTTACTTCATCAGGGGGAGAATCTTGAAAAACAGTCAGTAAGTAACATGAGACATCTTCAGCTGAGAATGAATGGGAGAGAGCAAGGAGGCCCATTACGATATTGCCATGACAGCAAATGGGTAAGTATCAGGTATCGGGTGTCGTAAGTGACTTACTCGAATTGCTTTAAGCGCCAAATGCCAAGAGGGATAACGGGGCCCCCAGGTGACGCCGGGGGCAACCGTGGAGTGACGAACGGGGGGCCAAACACGGGCGCCCGAGGCGGCCGACTGCAGACAACAAAGACCGGACCTAAATGATGATATGTGGTGATTTATAAATTTGGTAAGCTATGCAGTAGTGAACAGGGACCCGAGAAGTGTGATTAGCCGCAAGAGAAGTGAAGTAAGTGAGTGAAGAAAGTGAGGTGAGTGAAACAGAGTGCTTAGAAATACAAATATGGCAAACTCCTTATTTGGCAACATCGCCAAACAGTGCATAAAAATTCACGGCAACCAAATCAAATTCCTACCTTTCTGAATGTTTGGCCGTTAAAGTCCCCTCGCCTTGGTCTACCCAAGGGAAAATAGACAGGAGGGATAAGGAGACAACGTGGTCTCACTTCTCTCCTGTTTCCTTGTATACAGTCTAAAACCTAGCTGTGCATATCTTTATTATCCTTCCTAAGTGCATCTGCATACTACACAGACAGGGGAGAGATGCATGGAGCTTCCTTCCCCCTCCTCCCCGATGTGTAAGAAGCAGTGCTTGTGTTGTGCTTTGATGCTGAGTGCTCTCTAGTGACATCCGGTGGTTGAAACTGATATTGAGTTGAGAGCACTACACAACTTCACTTTATCATATATATAGACTACTGTAAAAGGGTTTTTTTTATTGCCAAAATTCTTTGGCAATTTTTATTGTTCTTATTGTTAAACGTATACAATTTATGTCACTTCGATGACCGCAGGGAAACTTTAATAACTATAAGGTTTCAGTTAGGGGTGTCAAATTGGGAATGTTAATTACTAATTTAAAAAAAAAGATTGGACTCCTAAGGGTGTTGGAGATCTGGTGGATGAAAGTAAGAGTAGGCATATGTAAGGGTAAAATCTGACAAGAGAAAAGTTGCACTACTGAAATATATACTGAGATCTGGGGGTTCAAACGGTGCTGTACTGTGAGAGATATATTTGACCCAAAGCCAGCTGGTGACCTGTGGATGGAGACAGCTAATCAGAGGCTCAATCAGGAACAGGGAGGTCCATCTGCAGCAGAATCTACCATGCAGGAAGCTGACGCAGAGGACAGTGAGGTAGACCACCCTACATATGGGGTGTGTACCAAACACCATCTCTAGTACTCATCTGAGGAGCTCACTAAAAAAGTTATGTTGCACCCCTGGTTATATGTATACAACTTCTGTGGTCTCCGATTCTAAGACTTTGCTGGATTGTAAATAGTTTGTTGCAAACTCTGCCAGTAAATGTAGCCTGAATATACCCAGGGCTGCTTCTGTTATTAAGCTGGGTAAATAATACGACAGAAAACAAGGGGCACAGAGGGGCAAGGTAGTTGAGACTAGGGTAATGGTTTCCAAACTGGGAGGCACGGAGGTATTCCAGTGGGGGCACAGCTAGGGGGCTGAGAAAGGGACTTCAGGATTCTGTGACTCACCAGCACTCTTCTAGAGATTACCTTCTCTTTCCCTGGGCAGCCTTGATCAGGTGGGTTGATAGGTGGGTGCACTGGAAAGGGAGGCATCCGTACATCAGAAATTTTTGTTTATGCCCAGATGCCGCCCTGGGCAATCATATTCCCCTATCTAAAACAGCTACTGTGTGTGTCTCTCTATGTAAATTATGAATATTTCTGTACAATTGGTATGAAAACCAAATAAAGTTGTATTTCAAATAAAGTTTGAGGGCCATTTCATACTAGTTCTAGTACATGATACTGCAACACCCTCAGTCTGCACCTGTGTAGTTTTAATAGAAGTGCTGGAGCCCGGGGGGCTCAATAATGTTCCTATCTAGAAAAGGGGGGCCCTGCAGGGACAGTTTGGGTACCACTAGCCTAGGGAATAAAGGAGGATGAATGGCAACTGATTTTGTGGGCCAAGGGGGCAGACAGAAAGCTGATCATGGAAGGGTTTGAATACATGAGGAGAGATAGCTATTAGTGTTGAGCTCGAATATTCGAATGCCGAATATTTTTCGCGAATATCGGCAATTCGAGAATTCGCCAATATCTCGAATATGTTGGCGAATATTCGCAATTTCGAATATTCGCAATATGGGCATGTATCGCGAAAATAATATTCGCATTGCATAGCATGTGACCATTCATTTTAAAGATTTTTGCGATGCGAATATTATTTTCGCAATGCGAATATGATTTTCGCAATACATGGTCATACCGCGAATATTCGAATTTCCGAATATAGAATCGAATATTAGTAAAATTATTCGTGAAATATCACGAATTCGAATATTGACTATGCCGCTCATCACTAATAGCTATAAGTGGAACATCGTAGGAATTTGTTATCTACACAATGTCACATGATGTCATACATTAGGTTTGGTGTCATCTGGTGCTGGAAACCGAAGTTGCTTTAAGTAATCTGGGTGTTAAATTGTATCAAACGATCGTTTTAATGCAATCGTTTTTTAAATTAATGGAACGGAAAAATATGTTGTGTATGCCTAGCTTTAGTTTTAGTTTTGTTAATCACTAAATTGCACAGCTTGGGAATGGCATAGAAGGGTGTCAGCACATTTTCTTCGTGCCTATGGTCCTCTTCCTAGGAATGGAATGGAACGCCTGTTCTTGCTCTGTGGTTTTTAGGCCAACTTTTACCAGAGTAGTTGAGCTTAATGTATTTAAATGGCAATTATACCATCTCATCATTGTAGAAATAAGTAATTACATTTAATGTACCATATTTTTCGCACTATAAGATGCAACCAAAGTTTTGAAGAGAAAATTTGGAGAAAAAGAGACAGCTATTTAGATATAAAGTGAATATACAGAATGTTCCAGCAAAGTAAGCATGACCGGAACATGCAATATTCACTCCATATTCCTCCAGCCAAAAGGCCAGTGCCAGGAGGGAGGTCTTTGCTGCAGCTGAGTGTCAGGGCTGAAACTTAAGCATGTGTCTATACACTAGTAGTATCCATTCTCTGAACACACTTATCAACTTATAAAGAGACACATTTTACAATCTGGCACTGAACAACTTAGCCATGAGCAGCTATTTACATATGGGAGGAGATAGGAGTCTTTATCACAAAATGTATTTATTGCAATGCAGAATATCATCAGAGTATTATGCAAATACACAACTCATGCCATCTAATTGTAAAATGTCTCTCTCCATAAGTTGGTCAGTGTGTTCAGAGAATGGGTACTGCTAGTGCTATTACAGATAAGATCTCTTTATAAGGCCTCCATACACCTTACAATCTTACCATACAATTTCTGTACAATCAACTTTTCCTCTACCAAAACAATGTAATAGGAGGAGCTTTCTAAACCTTTCAATCACTATATTGATCAGGGAGGCCACTATACTACATAGTTCTTAGTAGATCTAAAGGAAATTATATGGAGTGATCTAAAGGTGTATGGGGGGCTTTAGCAGTGGATTTTTGGCTTGGATGGAGGGAATGTAACACATTTCTGCCTTATGGGATACAGAGCTATTGCTCCCAGCATGGTTGGGACAAAATTTTTCTTATTTTTTTACATATTCAGACTATAAGACGCATGGACACTTTTCCATTGATTTTAGGGCAAAAGTGTCTTATAGTCCGAAAAATACAGTATTTCCCCATGTCGTGCTTATTTAAAACACTGAACGTGCAAAGAAATATCAGTGATATCGAGAAAATAAATGACTAAATGATATTGGTTGTCATATTAAATTTTTTAGACTGGCCAGCAGATTGTGGAGTTGCATTTTTCCAGCAGAACACAGCGGGAAGGATTGTTTCTGGAAATGAAGTGCGCCCGTTCTCCTGGCCTTGGCAGGTTTCCTTGCAGGTACAGTTGGTTGTTGTCAGTGTTGGGGTTTGATGATCTCTCATACCTGTCAAGTATGCATTTTGGCCAGGAAAGTCACGTTTTTTAAGTCACTTTCCCAGCCAGATCACGATTTCACTAAATCCAGATTTTGAAATATAGGTCATTTAGGAGGGAGGGGGCCTTACTCTCCCTCCTAAGTTCTAACCCCGCTTGTGCAGATGATCTGCAGGGTGGTAGGTTGGTAAGTAAGGGGTGGGGGGGGGGCAGAGTAATGCCCCCTCCCTCCAAAGTTACCCAGCTAATAGGAGGGGCAGGAAGTAAACCTCCAGATACCAGAAGTGACCTTCATGATGTCACTTCCTGTATTTTCCCTTATTCATAGAGGGTAAACTTGACAGGTGTGTCTCATAGTTGGTGACAAATGTTGATAAAAATAGCTCTCTCATTATCCTTGGTTAAGTGACCACAGTGGACAATAATTGTTGGTTGGTTTCCAGGACAAAATCCATCCACAAGCAACCAACTATCTCCCAAAAATGTATTTAGATAATAGCTCATTTCTACCAGACAGAATTTGAAAACTCTCCCCAAGGATGTGAAGCAGTTGTGGGCATTTTTTGCAAATGTTGTATAAAGGACAACTGGCACTCATGATAGGAACATTCCTATCCACCTCAAAGGTCCTACTTTCCATTTTGTGGTAAAAAACCTTGGAGTATCGGGGGATCTCCATTCTGGAAGTATACCATTGTTTTTGTTACGGGCTTTTCTGCCTTGTTTAAGGGACTTTCTTTCTATATTGTTCCATCTACAAAAGTGTCTTCTTGCCAACATGTCCCCTTTTCAAAAAAAAACAAAAACCCTACAGCTGGTTGTTTTCTACAATACACATAAAGTCACACAGATTTTCTGGATTATAAATAATAGAGTATTACTATGGTTTGACAAAAACTAGAAAACTTTATCAACAGTATAATAAATCCTGACATTAAATCAATTAATAGTGTTTTGTTTTTTTTGTTAAGGTTCGGTCTAGAGGAAGTAAGAAGCATGTTCACGTCTGCGGTGGCACGCTCATTCACAAGAATTGGATTCTCACTGCGGCCCACTGCTTTCAGAAGTAAGTATTCTGTTTACAGGAGATTGATGATACCAAGAAACATTACTTAAAAGAAGAAAAGACGTTAAAACATAAAAAATGGTGCTTAATCAGTAGAGATGGTCAATGAGGTGCCAAAATTTGGACATTAGCATGCAAATTTAATGCAGACTGGAACTAAGCCAATCAACTACAACAGATACTGTGTTTATATAAAAAAGACTAAAGCTGCCGATACAAGGGGAGATTCTCCCTCGCTAGATGAGGGTCCAGCTTCAGTGTGATGACCTCATCACACTGCAGCCGGCCCCTCAGAGGATCGGCCAATACTTTGGCTGGGGACTACTGTCCCCATGCAAAGCAATGGACATCGACCACGATTTACGTTTATGTCTAATAACCCTGTCTTCTTATCTGGTGCATATCTATCCCTGTTTTCAAGTGGCCATAGATCTAGCACCATATCTATGAGTGTATGGTGTGGGGGATCACACTCAAACGGCGTCTCCAAAAGCATCAATCCTGCCCATGTTTATTGTCCAAAAACTCAGTCCAAACACAAAGTTTCACCCTCACAGGGGTTAACATCAAAATAAACAAAAAGTCCTTGAAAATGCCAAGCCTCCTGGCTTGGCACCGATCAACATAAATAGGTGTCCTACACGCAGCTACTCAACAGCCACAGGCCTGGGCCCCACACTCCCTGTGTGCCCCCCTGTACTAACTGCTCCAGCAGCCCTGGGCCCCACACTTCTTGTGTGCCCCGTCTCCAACTTCCATCAGAGCACTGACTGCCTGGCTTCAGTCTCTTTTTCTGGAGACATGACCCACTCACCTGCAACCCAGGTGTTTAACCATTTACTGGACCCTGGGGGAATAGAGAGGCCCACCCAATTCCATCCTCTCTATCCCAGAGTCCGGGAGCCCTTTAAGAAAACAAAACTTAAACAAAACACTCAGCAACCGAACGGTGCTGGGCAAATTAATCCCGGACTCCTTCCAGGACACCACCTAACGGTCTATTCACACGGTGGCAGACGACCAGTCTGTCACAATGGGCAGCCAATTAATTACAAAAGATGCTGTATAAATAAAAATGCCTTTCTAGTAAGGCTGGGTCTACTCATAATTCACGGGTGGCGTTATGCACACATCGGTGTGAAGTGTCCATGGCGCCCACCCACAGATTGCTTGCTATTTAGGTGCTGTTCATGTAAGTTTAGGGCACCATATTCCCCATGTTAGTAATACCGTGCTCTAATAATTTTCATCAGCAAACCGCTTCTGAAAACACATCAGGTGTGTTTCGCTCATGTCAAATAATGTTATGTGACTCCAGTGTGTGACGCCGAGGGATCCTCAATACCCAACCAGGCCATTTAATCAATTCCCATAGAGGAATGTTGAGGGTGTCCACACTGTGCGGTTTTGCGACTGTTGGGAAAAAACTAAATGTAGACCCAGCCTTAGTGACATGCAGATAGACAATTATGTCCTATATGAAATATTTTTATACGTATTGCCTCATTCATTGGAAAGGAAGATAAAGGGGCCATCATATTTAGTCTTCAACGAATATTTCCACTTAATTTCCTTAGAAAAACATTGTTTCTAGGAAAGGATGTAAAGGCAAGGGAGAGAAAGGTTCTAAGCAAAATCGATTTTAGGCACTAGGCAATAGGAATATAGCAAAAAAATTAATAAAAGACCCAAATCCACGGTATAACTTTTTCCCAAAATTAAGTGTTCCTTTTTGCAATATAAAGGGGACCCCTCATGGTACCCAACAGGCTCAGCACCCTGTCTGCGAAGACAATACGTTTTCTTTAAGGGCCCTAATTTGATCTTCCAAAGGAAGCACTTAGGTAAGCATTTTGATCCAGTTTTCGATCCTAAGGAAGAATATACCCATTGCCCCCAAAGATTCTTCAAAATGCCCTTTTGACATTGGCATCAATTTCACATCTGTTCCTTAGGGGGAAGGCAGAAGATGCCGCCAACTGGAGGATCGTCCTTGGGAAGCATAACCTCAACCGTACAGAATCTACGGAAAAAGTTTATGATGTGAAGAGGATCTATAGACATGAGCGCTTTCGCTATCCCCATTTGAATGAGTTGGACTATGACATTGCATTGGTCAAGCCTGTGGGGGACATAATGGCAACTCACTTTATACAGTATGCCTGCCTTCCCAAGAAAGAAAGCAATCTACGTCCCGGACATTTCTGCTGGGTAACTGGATGGGGAGACACCAGAGGTAATCTGTTTGAAACAAAATGGCTAGAATCTATGTTCTATCTACAGTGTAATTTTGGATACTTATAGTTGAACTTCTAGAAGCATGTGAATTTGCCGTATTTTTGGGGCCATAAGACACACTTTCCCCCCTCCTCCCCCCAGTGGGGGAAAAAATTAGGGTGCTTCTTATGGTCCAAGGGTGTGGTAAAGGGATATTTGTTTGGCGTTCCTGCAGTACGGACAGGCGGCACAGCTTGTTGTGGCTGTGTTCAAATCACTGTCAGCCATAGAGAGGAGAGATCTGCAACATGCAGCATCCCCCTCTGCCCCTCCCCTTATGTGAGAAAAAGAAGCTAGTAATGTAATCTGTAAATTGGTGACAAGCGTTTACTAGGGGCATCTTGTGACTGAAGTTGGTATTGCAAGGGATTTTTTTGCCCAATTGATTCTGAACACTTTAAATATTTTTTGTCTTGTTTTCCTGCTTAAAAAACTGGGTGTGTCTTATTGTCAGGTGCATCTTATGGTCTAAAAATACAGTACTTAGTTTCTTGGTTTATCCTTGGCCGGTTGTAATAGCTCCTATTCATGTAGTCAACATCTCACAGTGGAAACTAAAGCACATTAATAAGTAGAAAAAACAAACAAATGTGGTGCTGATCCAGGGTCTGCGCCAGAGTCCCAAGAGAGGGCGTGCATGAGTGGCCAATCAGGGGGGCACACCCATGGCCCGGCAGACAGCCGCATCCGCAAGTGGCCCTAATTGATCGGTAACGCCGACTCGACTGGGCGGGCCTGGCCCCCCATGGCCCACCCATAGCGCCGGTACTGTGCTGATCCTCAATGCCTGAAAGAACTAAAACCTAATGGATGGCCAAGTACACCAAGGTATGGCAGTTGCAGGATAGGTGATGGACTTTGGCCAGGAATGAGTTCACTCAATATGATTTGTTTTAGCTTTAGATAAATTGGAGTCAGCTATTTCAGTACAGCAAAGGACCTTGTACAATTGTAAGATTGAAGGACTACAATAAAAAATAATTTATTCAAAAAATTTCTTTTGGTTTAAGGTGGAAAGGAAAACCTAACATTGTCGGAAGTCCTTAACCAAGCCAAGCTGCCTATCATTGACAACAAGACTTGCAAGCAGAAAAAATTCTGGGGGGAGAGAGTGCGGGAATCCATGATCTGTGCAGGTTTCCGAGACATTGGAGGACCTCCAGCAGCTTGCCAGGTAACTAAACATGACTTTGCTGGAACAGTTTAATTCATAGAATCCATGGAGAATAGTTTTTCCATCACATCTGTCTATTGGTGGAGTAGAGTTTATGTTGATTTATGGAGACCATTTAAATAATTATCATGACTCATACACACTGGAAATTTCAATACATATTTACACTGATTAGCCACAACGTTATTACATAATTATAAGAAAATCACTTATGGATGAATGTCAAAACAAAACACACAACATTTTGATTGCCTAACTTTTATAGGTCTATATCACTGTTTTGCCAAAACCTAACCACAAACAGTTATGCTAGGCATACACGGTTCGGAAAAGACAATTGATCTTCAACCGTTGTACAATGGACGAAAGTTTTCTAATCCGATCACTTTTCGATCTATATTTTGAATATTATCGAACAATTGTAGTATACGATTTAAGTTTGACCAATATAAACTTTGATTATTTTAAGTCGATCGACACTAAAATCTAACTGTGTATGACTAGCTTTAATGTGAAGGGAGCCCTACTTCCCCTTGAAGAGACAATAGTCATTGTTGCCATCCAGTGATCTATCTGTATTTAACATGTTAACCATAGACTGTGAAGACATAAAAAAAATATCTGAAGGTGAATCTGAAGGTCATTCAACATATATCTGCACTTAAAATGTGTCTATACAACAGGAGTACCCATTCTCTGAACCCATTGACCAGTTTACTGAGTGAGTTGATACATTTGATAAATTGTATGTTAAAATGAACATTCATGTGTGACACAAAATCTTCTCTCCTTCCATATTTAAATAGGTGCTCATGGGTAAGGTGTTAAGCCCCCCCATACACCATACATACAATTACCATGCAATTTCTGTACAACCAACTTTTCTTCTACCAAAACCATGTAATATGAGGACCTTTCTACACCTTCCAATCACTATGTATTCTATCAGGGAGGTCACTATACTACATACGGTAGTTGTTGGTAGGTCTCATGAAAATTGTATGGAGGAATCTAAAGGTGTATGGGGGGCTTTAGTGCCAGATTGTTAATTGTGTCTCTTCATAAATCAGTCAGTGGGATTAGAGAATGAGTACTGCTAGTGTATAGACCAGTAGTGGGCAACTGAGTTGATATGGAGGGCCACAAGTGCGGCCCTCAGCATCACTAAAAGGCCGCACATAACATTGATCCAGACCCTCCGCCCGTCAACATATCTTAGCAGGCGGTGGACCAGATGCTGACAGACAGTCAAAACCCAACAGCAACAATACAGTAATTTCTAAAAGCTAGCAAACCTTATTTATATAATGCAAGAGCAATATATAGAGTGCAGTAACTCACTGAAGTAACTTTTTTCTAGTTTTCGATAGACATGGTGCGGATTAAGACGATTAGTTTTCAGGTTTGAGTTGTTAAATGATATTATAGATTTGTCCTCTTTGATCAGTACCTATTGCTTTGACAAATATACTTTTATCAGCGAAATCAGTAACTCTGAATATTGGGTGATCTCTGGAACCCCTAAAAGTCACTGATTGGTCTTGGCAAGGTTTTCTTGAATTGTGAAGGCCAGATGCATGGCCAGTAGAACGTCTTCAATAAAACTTTAGCAAATCTAGTTACTTAGACTTACTACTGCAGGTAGGCTAAGACCTGGATGTATTGGAACCTCCATAGAGCTATAATAAAGATTTGTTGTGTCTGAATATGGGCTGTTGCTTTTTGGAAGAAACATTGTAATGAACTTTGCATCTAGAGAATGAATGGTTCATAGGTCCTTCTTGATAATGCTTTTTTTTGTTGGGGTCATTCACTAAAGAATACTAGTGATGGGTTCCAAAGTCGGATATCACCTTGTAGGCCGTAAGTGTTTTGGTGTGAGTTATCACATAATATTATAGATGTGCCCTCTTATAAAACCTGGATGGATTAGAACCTCCATAGACCTATAATAAAGATTTGTTGTGTAGGAATATTCCTTCATTAGAGACCTTTAGGTCCTTCAATGTAGACCTTGAAGTCCTTCATTGTAGACCTTTAGTTCCTTCATTATAGACTTTCAGTTACTTCATTATAGACCTTCAAATCCTCCATTATAGACCTTCAGTTCCTTCATTATAGACCTTCAGATCCTCCATTATAGACCTTAAGTTCCTTCAATTTAAACTTTCAGCTTTCAGTTATTACATGATATTATAGATTTGTCCTCTTTGATCACTACCTATTCCTTTGACATCTTGTTATCATCTTATTGAACAGTCCCTAAACGTCCCTGATTGTTATTTGCAGGGGGACTCCGGAGGGCCACTGGTCTGTCAAAACGGAAGAGAGCGTTGGGAAGTCCATGGGATAGTTAGTTTTGGACCCATTGGTTGCACGGTGCAGAACAAACCCAGCGTCTTTACCAAAACGTCCACCTATATTCCATGGATCGAGGCTACAAGGATCCGTGATTTCTTCCTACACTAAAGGCAGAAGCAGGAGCTCAACCGTGGCAGCTGTTCAAATCTTGGATTGTAAAAAGGGATTTATGCTTATTCTTCATAGCAGGGATTTAGTCTTACCACATGGCGCAGCTTGTGCATACGACATCTTCAGAATTGTTAGATTAGTGTGCGTTCCTGAAGCTACTTGTTTCTCAAGTCAGCACAGACAGAAAGCGGCAGTTGGCACAGAGCTAAATACAGTATCCAGTGCTCTGCACACATCTTGGACCTATTGTATCTTGCCTTTCCTGTCCAGTAATACAACGGAGACCATGGAAATGTTGAAGTGACTTCAATCTGTGTACATCAAATACTCACGCCTGTTGTACGCATCTTCAATATAGAGACAGTCATTTTACCCTTATTTCATATCCCATTCCACCAATGAGGAGTAGACAGTGACCACATTTCACAGATTGCTATATTTCTGCTGGTATTCTGTATTCACCTGTAAATGTTGTTCCTGGAGGCTGTCACTTTGGCATTCACCTAAATCACTTTCATTATATGTATCAAGTGCAAAGATGATACCACAACTTTATGTCAATAGACTTCACATGAATTGGAGGGAAGATTTTCCACCAAGAGCATAAAATATGGTTTTAGTTCATATTTGAAAACAAGATATTTTGCCAACAAACAACATATACACCATTTTAAGAAAAAGGTTGGTAAACCAAACCTATCTAGCGGGGTGGCTAACGACAGCTACTTTCATGGCAAATAAATGAAAGGTTTAGGTCAATGAGGTCCATTGAAGAATGGTTTCATTCATTCTCATAAGAGTAGGTACACAGTCGATATCCCAAACCAAGTACAAATCATTAAAAAGTGAAAAAATAATAAAAGTTGCATTGCACAAACGAACTACCCTTCATGACTTTGCCCTGAAAGTCACTGGGGCTAGCCACCCCACTAGCAGTGGCGGTTTTACATATGGGCAGTATGGGCGGTTGCCCAGTGCGGCGCTGACTCCAGCTCAGTCAGTGAGGGGGCAGGTTGGTTGGAGATTGTGTATGGATGCTGCTGTGGCAGCATCTCTGATCTTAAACAATATCATTAAAGGTATACTAGAGGTCCTACCTAATCAGTATGAAAGAAAACATGGAAATATAATGTGAGACGTCGACTCACAATTTCTAATGAACCTTGATTTTTCAGGTCTACATTTGGGAGTTTTTCTTATTTTTGTAATGACAAGACTAGAACTTTTGTCTGAGGAAAAAATCAACCAATCCGCTAATTTTCTAGTGCAATTACATGTGTGTTGGCCAATGCGTGCAAGACAGGTTATTCAGATATTAGGGCAGTGGTTCCCAAACTTCCCTTGCAGGGCCCCTCTTTTCTAGTTAGAAAAATTGTTGAGCCCCCTTCCCTTTTCAAACACAGGTTAAGAATGAGGGCCAGCGCCCCCCTGGAAAATATTTGGACCCCCCCCCCAGTTTGGGCATCACGGTATAAGGGAGACACTAACCTTCATAATACTCAATTGTGCACATATTGAATATAATATGACAAGCATAATGGATACCAGTCATAACTGATGGCCTCTATCCCCCCCCCCCCCCCACCCAAAAAACAGTTCAGGCTGTAGCTAACTTAACTCACTTACCTATTACTTATAATGTAATAAAAATTAAACTATACCTTAAATTTATTTTCTTACATATTATATATGCAGTAAAATATATTTAAAGGCTTGGAGATGGTTGGGTTATATCATGATATATTAAACCAGTGGTTCCCAAACTGGGGGGCGGACACGATGGTATTCCAGGGGAATTGCAGGCCCCCATTCTTTACGTGTGTTTGAATAAAAAGGGAGGCTCCATAATGTTCCTAAATAGAAAAGGGGGGCCCTGCAAGGAAAGTTTGGGAAACACTGTATTAAACAAATCGTATCCAATGTTAATAGAGGGGCATTGGCCCATTGAGGAGGTGTAAAGATGTTCACTCACATCCATGCAGGAATGTAATAAAAATACAGCATCACCTCCAATTTAATTTTACTAACTCATACATAGATTCCAAAAGTCTTTGGCTTTCCTTTAGGCTCAGTGTTTTCACCTTGTCTCGGGAACTTTTCTCCTGTGGTTGAATTGCACTTGTACTTCACCTAGAAGATTACAAAAAAGCTGACTTACGACTGGTAGCCACCCGGATATAGGCACATGATATACTTACACATACCGGTGCTATGCATCACTTCCTATCTACATGTATCTCACTGTATACCACTGTGTGTGCGTTGTTTGTTTTACCTGAACCTATTAAGTTTGCTGTTTATTCAGACTAGTATATTTTTCTATATCACCGTAGAGTAAAAATGAAACAAGATAATCAGAGGACACACCATGTGACTGAGCTGTCCGAGAACAAAATGTTCAGTTTTAGGATTGGGTTTTGGCCGTTCAGTATCTGAATGATTAAAATGATACTTGCAACCTTCAAGATTTCCTTGTCTTCCTTGTCTCATATTAAAAGAGAACAGGATCTATGGGTATTAGGGTTTCCTGGTGGAGGAAGAAATAAGGGCTGAGAGCTTGTGTAAAGTAAGTATGACCACATATAAATTCTATGTGCTGACTTTAAATTTAACTGAATTTAACCTGAATTACACCCACAAATCCTCAGGGTTCAGTTGTCATTCATAGGGGATCAGAGCAGTTGCAGGCTTACTGTCAATCCTAGGCTGGGGAGCTGTGTGCAATCAGAAGAGAGGGGAAAAGAACTGACAGCATTGAGAGCCAATAGGCTGCAGTTCTTTCCTCTGTGCTGGCTGACAGCTCACTTGCCCAAAGAGAGGGCTCCCAGTGCCACGTTTGCCATCCCTGCTCTAGTGAGACCCTTCAGATTCTCTGTATCTCTAGACCAGTCTCTAAGTATACTTATTTCTTAAACACAGGTAAAGTAAATTATTTTTATTGCCAATCTTCTTGGATGAAGTCTTGGAGGTGTCACTGGGAAACTGTTTCAGGGGACAAAAATTGTGCCTACAGCTAATACTGGTGATCAACAACACTTTGTATATGTATAATTCCCAGGCACCGAGTAATCTACATAACATGTGCAAGATGCTTCTGGAAGTTAGAATTTTGCAAACCAAAATTATTCTTCATTGTACAACCTTATATAGAGCAAAATAAAATATTCTTCTTTACCTGTAAAACTGTAAACAAAAAGTTTCATTGGTTAATTAATTAGACAACAAGAGGAAGCAGCATCAGTTGCTCACACCGCTACACCACCTCCCACCACCAGGAGGCGAACACGCATTTCTTAATAGTCGCGGTCGGAGCTTCCGTGTCTACTCTCGCGAGAATTCGCTTTGTTCCCTTCTGTCTCTTGTGCGCGTGTGCACGGTGTGCCGTGAGGTACTGAGACCGGTTGTCGGCCAGAGGAGGGTCATCATCGGTGACCGGGACCTCGTAGCTTCACGGAAACCGAGTGGTGAGTTGCCGCTAATCCCTGGAGTCGCTCGCTGTGTGAGGGGGCTGGCGAGGCGACAACGTTGTACAGAGGGTCACCTCTCGCTCTTCCTGGGCTGTGCGCGTGCGCGATGTAATCAGCTGTGATGGAGCTCTGAGAGGATTGTAAGGAGCATTGTGTCTAATAGGCCGAGGAGGTGAGATGAAGGGGGCGGGAGTGTTGTGAAGAAGTCAGTGATTGCAGCCAGCGGGGGCGAGAGAAGGTGGTCACCACAGGGGTGTAATGGTGGGGTGCTGCGGGGGCACAGGTGGGTAATGGAGGCGGCAGAGATGTGTGATGGAGGGGGCAGTGTTATGGTAGAGGGCAGAGGTGAGTAATGTAAGGGTAT
>CM070037.1:16442274-16459774 GCA_036250615.1 Ptychadena robeensis
TAATAATAATAAGTTGATTTTACACATCTATCTTGGATTCGATCATGTTATGATCGTGTTCCAGTCTAACATCGATCGATTGTACCACCGCACAGTGAGATTAAGTGAAACACTTTGATCCCCTCCCCAGGTGACTAATCCATGAGCGCACAGCATCCTCCAGCGCTGCCCACCTGGCTCCCGTGTCCGTGCTGTTATCAATGTCACATTGTTGACGCTCGAGACATTTGGCAGCGGCGAGAGGCTGGGGGTGTCATGACCTGGAAGGAAGGAAATGTCTGATTATCTCTGTATATTCTCTGAACATCGAATTAGAACGCGGGATATACCGGCGATTTGCAAAAAAATTATCATCCAGAAGCTTCTGTATTTCAGTCATTCAATGTAAAAGGTGAAACGAATATATGGAATAGACTGATTACATGCAAAGCGACATATTCCAAGCCTTTGTTTGTTGTCATTGTGATGATTAGGACTTACAAATTATGAAAAACCCCAAAATCTCAGAAAATGAGAATATTAGGAAAAGGTTCAATATTCTCGGTGCACCACCTGGGCATTATGCACGTGTCTCGCACAATCACTCCGCCATGATTTTCCTACTTGCCCAGAGGTCCCGTACATAACTGTCACTGGAGTCGCCGGAGTTATGCTGGGAAAAGGCGACGATTTACATGGCGTTCTATGGTGCCCCCTAACTCCGCCCCCTTCAGGGCAGTCCCAGAAGCATCGGCATACATGCCCATCGGCAGGGGAATCCGACGGACAGGCAAGTTTTTCCATAGTTTCATGACGGATGAAACTCAGCCCAAGTTAACTGGGGCCAAACACTCAGGAGGTTAAAGTGTCAGACTCTGAACCAGATTGATGGTTGTTAGCCAGTGGTTTCCAAACTGGGGGGGCATGGAGGTATTCCTGGAGTGGTGCAGCTTGGGGGCTGGGGACAAGCTAGGGACAAGCAGAAAACCAACCATGGAGGAACTAGCTGCAGACAGTAAGTAGAGACGCATTACATGCACTCTGTGTGTTTGTCTCTATGTGAATGATTCATGTCTCTGCATGAATGTAGTGTATAGTTTAGTTTATGATGTAGTTGTATTTCAAGTAAAGTTTTAGGGCCATTTTACACTAATCCTAGCCATACACATGCCGATAAGCGGCCGATGTTTTAACCTGACCGACGGGCGTGCGCGCTTGCGCCGTCGGTCAGGGTTTAAAAGTCGGCCGCTTATCGGCATGTGCCCACATGGGGCCGACAGGACTCCATGTCACCCCACAATCGGCCGGCAGAGAACGGACATGTCGACAATCTCTGGCCGGGCGCGACGAGCCAATGAAAGCCCAATGCCAATAAGCTGCAATGAGACGGAGTTTATGCAGATTATGGCCGGCACACAAAGGGTGCCGCCGAACTGAAGGGCCCCATAAAGCTAGGACATGTTGTGAAATGGGCCTCAATGGCCCTGAATCTGTTTAGGTTGGGAATGGGGGGAGGGAAGGGGGGGCCTGCAGGGGGAGTTGGGAACCCACTGATTGTACGCCATAATATCACAATTTTGATAACAAATTACTGCTTTCTTGTAACAGTATATTTGTTTATTTGTATGCGGTTTCTCACGGCGTAGTGCAGTACGCTAACCCCTGCATCGGCGGATTGTCTGAACAGAGCACCAGCCGAGCACGGTAAAGTGTTATGTGATCCATGGGCCACGAAAGCACTGTTGCTAAATAGGGGTCCGATGTCACTCAGCGCTGTGGAGCATAGCTTTGGAGTCGCACATCTCATCAAACTTGCAGAAGAAAATCTGTTTTAGAAAACACAGTGGGCAAAGTTGGTAAAAAAGTTTTGATAAGATGAGGATTCCAAAAACAAAAAAACGCCATCGGTTGTCTGTGTGTGGATACCTGGGAGAAAGGATTTACGTCACAACGATAAAAAAGAGGACAAGTGTTACCAACGCCACAATAGTCACTGGCTGTTGTGTCTCTGTGACGTGTGGTTGGTGGTTGGGGACTTGTAGGCGCTAGATTATCGGGACACTTCATGTCATGTGCGATAAATAAAAGTCCCAAACTCAGGGACTTTTTAGAGGATTCGATCTGGTCCACAAAAACAACAACAATTACGAATGTATTGTAGTTGGGAATACCCGTGGTGGTGATTATTTTGTGGTAATAGATTAAATGTCACCATTTCTTCTACTAATCGCACAACTGAGTAAAATTAAGAAGAGCCGTGATAGTAAGGGTGGAGAGAGATATGTCAGGTGGGATTTTTAGGCGTTCACATCTACTTGTATCCAATCAGATTACAGAGTTTGCACTCTATCCTCATTATCCTCATTGTGTGAAGGAATGAGTTTGCTGTGATCACACTGATGTGCTTACCTTCTTCCCTAATGACAGAAGGTGATTATTATTTTTGTACTTACAAATCTATGAGATGAGCCAACTGTGTCTCTGTCGGGGTAACAATTAAATGGGTGGGTAACAATTATACTACAGGTTTTCCTGATTAGGGTACCAGTCCGGCCCATTGTCACCTTGTAAAAAAGACCAAAGGTCTAGCTACAAGCTACACGTTACCTGCATGAGCGTAACAAATTGGGATGTGTGGATGTAGCATGCATTTGCAGACTCTTGGGTCAAGCCCCTTCATTAATTGAGAAGCCCCTGTGGCCCAGGAGTCAAACAGTTGGCTTGTTGTCCCGTCTAGAAGTTTCTCCTGTCTGTATGATCTATGATAGATTGCTATAGAATAGATTGATATGGGCTCGTAAGAATGTTCCAATAGTTTCTCACGTGTCAGGTTCCAGGACGATTGTGAAATTGAGAACCCCTGGAGGATTTGGTTAGTGTTTGTAGCGGTTGTAGATTTCCCTGATTCCGTTTGGTTTCAGGTTCATGTGCAGCACATGAAAGTGAGGCAGATCATGGTCATGTGTGAAGCCCCCAGTATTACCCCGCTCTATCATTGTATGATCACGTGATCTCCCCATAGAAACACGCGAAGTGGTTAGCTGTCAACTCTTGCGGCGCCACGCCCCGCTGTCATTTTCCATCGCATAAAGCCCCGCCCCCCATCACGGCCATTCCCGTCCCTCAGCTGTGTGTACGTGAGCGGCTTCCTCTCTCTAGTGGAGGACCCCAGGCCCGCCCACATTCCACTGAAGTCACGCGGTAGCTTTATCCCCGTGTGGCACGGTCTCCTTCTTCCTGCCCAGCACCGGTTAACAGGGTCTGCGGGTTGTCACCAGAGCAGGTAAGCTGGCGGCGGCGGGTAACAGTGATGGGTGCGGGTGTGTATCTCCCCGCGGTGTGATGGGGGAGGGGAGGCACGTGATCGTGAATTGACTCAAGGCCCGGCTTTGTTTAGGGTCTGGTGGCTGCCATGAGGCTCTCATGTCTGCCGTCACCAGGCTGATGTCCCGAAATGTCAGATTCTACATTACAGAAAGTGAGATTCTGCATTTATAGAGGCTGAAAGGTGATTGGTTATGGTCAGGTTTCCATAGATCCCCTGGCAGAAGGTGGGTGATCAGTGCAGGGGGCTGTACACCATTCTGATGGTGTTTGTGGTAGGAGGACAGGAAGGAAAACAATGGATGACATTGATCTGTAAAATCTGTCAGCATTACCCACCAGTGGTGTGCCATGGAGGAAAAAGGTGGTGTCTCCTGATACGGGTGATAGTTGGGCACCATGTTAACCGGGTTTGTTTATGCTACATAGCAGCATTGGTTGGGGATTTTATGAAGAACATTGCGTGGTGGTGGTGGGGATGGCGGTACTTTTGTAGACTCGTCTTAAGCAGACCATACACAGGTCGGGATTTTCAATCAATAGACTTAAAAAATAAAACAATGAATTTTTGAATCGATTGAGGTTTTGAGAAGAAGTGAGTTGTGCCCACAGGGTTTTAAAATGGACTTATATCGATCAAATGATGGTGAAAATTCGTAGTTTTTTGATCGGACGGATGGTAAATTTTGACTCCGTCGATTGAAAATTGGCTTGAAAGTGTGGAGTCAACAAATTTTTGATCCGTTTTATTTTATTTTTATTTTTTGTTCTTACCTAATTCTGATTGAAATTTCAATCGGACTATTTTGGTCGATTCTTAGTCAATGTGAAAACAAAATCGATCAAAAATATTGTACTACATATGGGGGGCATGATGACAATCGACATACACAATTTATACAGACCTTAAAAATTGATTGTTTTAAGTTGATTGATTGAAAAAATCTGGACCCGCTGATGGGGCTTAAAGGAATATGTCCCAATTGGCTCCAGAATAATCGAGTTGATCAAATATCTGTTATATAAGTTAACAAAATACAAATCAAATCACAGATTTCCCTGACCCAACAAATAAATCTTTGTTTTTTTAGTTGATTGAAATCAGAAAATTAGGGACGTTGGTATGGATAGTAGCTTAAGAGTTTCTAACTTTAAAAAAGTTGGAGGAAATCTTATTCTTCACAGTACAGAAGAAAAAGAAAAAAGAAAAAAAGCAAAACATGAAAAAAAAATTCTGAAGGTCATAATAGAAATAAACGGTGTGCTGATCAACAAATCTAAAATGAAACCGTATTATTTCATTATGCGTCAGTAGTGAGTGTTACAGTATTTACACATTAAATCAAAAAGATAAGAAAAAACATTGTCGTCAAAACATGTAACGTAAAAGACAGAGTAAGAAGGAGTTTGACCAACTGTTAGGAATAGTTAGTTTCACTTCTTGATTGCCCTATGGGAGTTGTGTATTAATAGATATGTCATTGGTTAGTTCACTGTGTGCAGAGCTTCACCAAGGTGTAGAGTAGGCGATGGTACCGCACTGTGGAGTCCTTACAAAAATAGTTGGCATTATTAATGACAGTCATTACAACGGAGATTATAAATACAGACAGGGTCTACAGGGATTCACCCCTATGATCGCGTTTAACTTGTATGAAGCGTAACACTGGGTGATTGTCATGACGTGCAAACCTGAGGGGGGGGCTGTGTTACGGGAGTATATGGGATCTACAGTGGTGAATGTTTATGAGGATTGAACGCACTGTTGCAAAAGTTCTTAGTTGGCAGTAGCTTGAGGAGAGAGAGAAAAGGCTTTGTAAAGGATGGATATCAGGAAAGGATTATGGGGGTCCAGATGGAAAAAAAAATAGTACATGAAACGTAATTTTGTGTAAAAAATAAAAAAACCACCACATCACCCCCCACAACGGAACTGGTGGTACTTACATTACGCACTATGTGTTGCTTTCTTAAGTGTTTCTTGAAGTGGCCATACACGTTTAGATTAGGTCTTTCAATTGCTTTAGTATCTCGTGTAAATAGATATCTCGTTGTAGGATCTTAGATCTACTAACTATATGGGATGTAGTGAGGTCCTTGTGATTAGAAACAAGGTAGAATTGAGTGGTATTGAAAAAAGTCCCTCATATGTTAAATGGTTTTGGTAAAAACAAAAGGAGATCTGAAAGGAAATCTGGAAAGAGAAATCTAAAGGTGTATGGGGACCTGTTATCAATAAAAACTTTTCAATTACTTGGTTCCCAATTTTCCAAAAGTTGAGCAACGTAGGGGGTGTCTGCTTGCTCCATATTCCTTGTGTGTGCTTTGGTGATGCACTTCTCATTAGGGTGGGTTTACACATGTTAGGAGGTTTTACTTGAAAATCAACGTCCAATTCGAATTTTTATTCTTGTTTGGTTCATTTTATCGAAATACAGTATTTTCATTTGATATCGGTTGGAATGAACAAAAAAAAAATCTAAAGTTAACAGGGTTGACTTGATTAAAAAATTAACAAACATGTTCGATTGACCTTTTCCAAACGATTTGTTGTGATGAGGTTTGAGGTAAAAAAAAAAATGTATCCATCAAAACAAAATTGGCCATTTAGGATTTTTGTTCAATGACAACAAAAATATATTTGTTCTTTAGTTTATGAAACGATTTTAAAAATCTCTGGTGTAAAACCCACATTTGAGTGTTGAGTTCTGTGAGAACCATTATATTGGTATATTGTCCCTGACCAATACAGTGGGGTTAGTATATGCCGCTGAGGGTGTATCGCCAAGCAAGGATTTTTCATTGGCATGATGCCACCGATGTCTAGATCTGTCAGGAGGGGGTTTGTTAATTTATATTTGACCTAGTTGGGGAGTGATAGACTTTGCGGGTTAAGTTGATTCTCGGTTGAGATCCGGTGAGATATTGGGAGGCAATCGTAACGATTCACTTGTGTGCAAATTGATTCCTGGGTTCGATAGGGATGGTGGACTCTTACGACGAACAAGTGCAGTGTCGATTCAGCGAAATGGGCGGAGCAGGACTTTAAAAATAAAAAAGTTTCGCAGTCCGCCCGTTAGCGGACATATTCAAATTCCCCAATATTTCACTGAAGACCGGGTAGAGAACACGGTCTATCAGTTGAAAAATCCGGCTAGTTACACCTGGATTGTAGTCAGTGACGTCAATCCGGCACCTGGAAACGCATGTAGTCATGTTGTTGTGTCTACCGGATGTGGACGTCACTGACGTCACATCCGGGTTTACGAAGCGGATTTTCAGGATAGACCAGGTTCTCTACCGGTCTTCAGTGAAAGATTTTTACTGCGGGCGGGATCTCGATGTAATGATCCCACCGCTAGGAAGGAAGTAAGAATAGAGGGACTCCTTCTCGTCGGCGGAACACGGCGGGTCGAAAACCAGTTACTGGTCCGCGGGCAGAGAAGGAGGGTAGAAAAATGCTTGTTACGCGGCCGAACTGTACGTTCATTGCGGGAAGTTGGATGAAATCACTACTGGTCGACATGTCGAATCCCTGTTTCGATCGAAATTTCTTTCGAAGCGTGATTGATCAAAAACAAGGTTGAGCGCGTGTTGATTTCCAGAATGTGCGCGCAAACGCACACAGCAATCAAACGTTTGCGGATGGGAAGGGGTGAAAATCAATCCGTATATGGGGTCCTCTAGTTTAGGACCCTGGGAGGGAAGGGGAAAGGGGGGGTGGTTTGATGGTTAAAAAAAAATAAAACTGCACTTGTCCTTTAAGGTTAATTTTTTCTCATTGGAGAGCGATTGTTTTTGTAAACGCCTGGAATGTGTGTACCCCGTCCAGGCACCCAGTCCTCACAGCTGGGAGGAAAAATACATAAGGTAATAAGGCTGACGAGTCACAGGGAGGCGGTGGTGGGGGTCAGGTATCTCACTTGTACAATTATGTGATTGTGCAAATAGAATGTTGCATTTTAATTAGTGAATTAGGGTCCCATATCACCTTTAGATTTTCTCAGATTTTACTTTAGATTCTTTAGTTTTACCAAAACCAAACAATGTTAATTTTATGGGGGGGGGGGGGGGGGGGGGGGGGGGGGGGGGGGGTGGGGTGGGGGGGGGAGACGGGCGGGCGTGGGGGGGGTGAGGGGGGGTCTGGGGGAGCGGCGGTGGCGCGGGGGGAGGCGGGGGGGGGGGGGGGGGGGGGGGGGGTGGGTGGGGGGGGGGGGGGGGGGGGCGGCGGCGCGGGGGAGCGGCAGGGGGGGGGGGGACAGGGGGGGTGGGGGCTGGGGCGGTGGGGCGGAGCGCTCGCGGGAGCGGGGGGGCGGGGGGGGGGGGGCGCGGGGTGGGACGGACTGCGGCCGGGGCTGGTGGGGGGGGAGCGCCGGGGGCGGGGGCGAGGGCGGGAGGTGGGAGGGGGGGCGGGGATATGGGGGGTGGGTGGGGGGGGGGGGGCTGGGGCGGCCGGCGGGAGGGGCGGGCGGGGGGTGGGGGGGGGGGGGGGGGGGGGGGGGGGAGGGGGGGGGGGGGGCGATGGGCGGCGGGGAGGCGCTGGCGAGGGCGGGGAGGGCGGGGCACGAGCGGGGGGGCGGGGGGGGGGGGCGCTGGGGGGGGGGGGGGGGTGGGGGGAGGGGGGGGGGGGGAGGGGGGGGAGGCTGGGGGGGGGGCGATGCGCCGGGGGTGGGGCGAGGGGCGGGGGGGAGGGGGGCCCGGGAGGGGGGGGGTGGCAGCGGCTGTAGCGGGCGAGGGGGGGGGGGGGAGGGGGAGCGAGCGGGGGGGCTGAGGGGGGGGAGAGCGGGGGGGGGGGGGGGGGGTGGGAGGTGGGTGGGGTCGGGGGGGGGGGTGAGGGGGTGGGGGCGAGGGCGAGGCGCGGTGGTGGGGGCGGCGCGGGGGGGCTGGGGGTTAGGGAGGGGGGCGCGAGGGGGGCGGGAGGGGGGGGGCGGTTGGGCGGAATCTTGGGGGGAGCGCCCGGCCGCGGAGGGGAGGGGGAGGCTAGGGCGGCGGCCAAGCGGGGTGGGGCGGGCGGGGGGCGGGGGGGGGTGGGGGCGGCGGAGGGGGGGGGGTGGTCGGGGGGGCGGGGGGGGGGGGCCGGGGTAGGGCGGGGGGGGCTGGGGGGGTCGTGGCAGAGGGTGGGGGGGTGGGCGGGGGGGGGAGCGGCGGGCCCGCCAGCGGTGGGGGCGGAGGCGGCCGGGGGGGGGCGGCGGGGGGGGGGGGGGGGGGGGGGGGGGGGGTGGGAGAGGGGGTGGCGGGGGGGGCGGGGGGGGGGGGGGGGGTCTTGGTCGGGGGGGGGGAGGAGTCTGGGGGGGGCGCGGGGGGAGGGGGGGGGCGCGCTGTGGAGGGTGGGCTGGGGGGTGGGGGGGGGTGGGGGGGGGGGTGGGCGGGGGGTGGGGGGGGAGGGGGAGGGGTGGGGGGCTGGGGGGTGTGGACGGGGAGGGGGGGGGGGGGGAGGGGGGGGGGTGGGGGGGGCGGGGGGGGCGGGCGCGGCGTGGCGGGGGGGGGGGGGGAAGGGGGGGGGGGGGTGGGGTGGGGGTCGGGGGGGGGCGGGCGGGGTTGGCGGGTGGGAGCGAGGGGGGCGGGGAGGGGGGTGGGGGGGGCTTGAGGGCGGCGGGGGGCGGGGCGGGGGGGGGGGGTGGGGGGGCCGGTGTGGGGTGGGGGTGCGGGTCCGGCGGTGGCGCAGGCGGCGGGGGGTGAGGCCGCGCGGGGGGCGGGGGGGAGGGAGGGCGGGGGGGGGGGGTGTAGGCGGGGGCGTCGGGCCCCAGGCGGGGAGGTGGGGGGGGGGGGCGGTGGGGCAGGGATTGGGGCGGGGTGGGGGGGGAGGCGGGCCAGCGGGGGGGGACCGGGGGGGGGGGGTCGGGGGGGGGTGGGGGGGGCGGCGGTCGCGGGGGCGGGGGGGGCGGTGTGCGGGGTGCGGGGGTGGGGTGGGGGCGGGACGGGGGGGTGGGGGTGGGTCGGGGGGGCGGCGGGGGGGGGGGGGGCGGCGGGGGGGGGGGGGGGGCGCGACTGGGGGGTGGGGGGGCGGGGGCGGCGGGGGGGGGATGGGCGGGGCGGGGGGGGGGGGGGGGCCGGCGGTCGGGACGAGGTGGGGCGGGGTAGGGCGGCCTGCCTCGGCGCAGCTGCCGCGGGGGGGGGGGGGGGGGGGTGGGGGCGGGGGGCGGGGACGGTGGGGGGGGGAGGGGGCGGGTGAGGGGGCGGGTGGGGGGGGGGGGCGGGGGACGTGGCGGATCGGGGGCGGGAGGCGGGGGAGGGGGGGGGGAGGGCGGGGGGGGGGGGGGGGTGGGGGGGGGGGGGGGAGGGAGCGGGGGCGACGTAGCCTAGTGGGGGGGGTGGGGGGGGGGACCGGGGGTGGGACAGGGGGGGGGGGGGGGGGGGGGGGAGTGGGGGCGCGGTTGGGGTGGGAGGGGGGGGGGGCGGGCAGGGGTGGGGGGTGTGGGGGGGGGTGGACGAAGCGAGACCGTGGGGGGGGGAGCGGGGGGGGGGGACCCACTTTTTTGTTTTTTTCACCTTGGGGGGGGGGGGGGGGCGGGGGGGGGGGGGGGGGCGGGGGGGCGGGGTAGGGGGGGGTGTGGGTGGCGGGAGGGGGGTGGGGGGGATGGGGGGGTTGGGGGGCGGGGGGGGGGGGCGGGGGGGGGGCGGGGGGGGGGGGGGAGTGGGGGGGGGGTGGTTGGGGGGGGGGGGGGGGGGAGGGGGGGGGGGGGGGGGGGGGGGGGGGGGTGGGGGGTGGGGGGGGGTGGGGGGGGGGGGGGGGGGGGTGGGGGGGGGGGGGGGGGGGGCGGGGGGTGGGGGGGGGGGCGGGGGGCGGTGGGGGAGGGGGGGGGGTGGGGGGGGGGGGAGGGGGGCGGGGGGGGGGGGGGGGGGGGGTGTGGGGGGGGGGGGGGGGGGGGGGGGGGCGGGTGGCGGGGGGGGGTTGGGGGGTTGGGGGGGGGGGGGGGGCGGGGGGGGAGGGGTGGGGGGGGGGGGGGGGGGGGGGGTGAGTGCGGTGCTGGGGGGGCGGGGGAGCGGGGGAGGGGTTGCGGGGGAGGGGCCGGGGGCGGGGGGGGCGGGGGGGGGGGGGGGGAGGACGGGGGGGGCCGGGGGGGGGGGGGGGGGGACGCGGGGGTAGGGGGTGGCGGGCCGGGGGGGGGTGGGTGGGCCTGGGGTGGGTCGGGTCGGGGCGAGTAGCTGTTCGGGGGGGAGGGGAGCGTCGGGGGGCGGCGGGGGTGGGCGGTGCGGGGGGGGGAGTTGGGGGGCGGGGACGCGGGGGGGGGGGGGGGGGAGGGGGGGCGGAAGCGGGGGGGGGGGGGGGGGGGGGGGGGGTGGGGGGGGGCGGGCTCGGCGGGGGCTGGGTGGGGTTGGGTGGGGCGGGGGCGGTTCGGTGGGCGGCGCGGAGGCGCGGGCGGGACGAGGCGGGGTGGGCGTAGGGGAGGGGGGTAGGGAGGGAAGGGGGGGCGGGTCGCCTGGGCGGGCGGGGAGGGTGGGGGGGCGGTAGGGGGGGGCGGGGCTGGGTGGGGGGGGAGGCTGGCGGAGGGTGGGCGGTGGGGGGTGGGGGGGGGGGGGGATAGGGGAGCGGGGGGGGGGGAGGGGAGCAGGGTAAGCATGGGAGCAGGGGGCGAGAGTGGGGGGCCGTTGCGGGGGGGGGTAGGGGGAGAGGGGCGTAGCGGGGACGGCGCGGGGTGGTGGGGGGTGTGAGGGTGGCGCGGGGGGGGGGCGAGGTGTTAGGGGGAGGGGGCGGTGGCGGGGGGAACGCGGACACGGGGGGGGGGGGGGGGGGGAGGGGGAACGGGTGTGTGGGGGGGGGGGGAGGGAGGGGGGGGGGGGGCCGGTGGAGGAGGGCGGGGTCCGGTCGCCGCGGGGGGGCGGGGCGGGGTGCGCTCGGGGCGCGAGGGGGGGGCGGCAGGGCGGGGAGGAGGGGGCGTGGGGCGCAGGGGAAGGGGGGGGCTGGGGTCTGGTGGTGTGGGGGGGGGGGGGAGGGGGGGCGGGGGGGCGCGGGGGGGGGAGGGCGGGAGGGCGGAGCGCGGGGGGGTGCGGGGGGGGCTGGGGGGGGGGGGGTGGGCGGGGGGGGCGCGGGGGCGTGGGGGGCGGGGGGGGGAGTGGGGGGCGGAGGGTGGTGGGCGGGGGAGGGGGCTGGGGGCGGGGGCGTGGGGGGGGGCGTGGGGGGGTAGGCGGACGGGGGGGGGCGGCGGGCTCCGGGCGGGGGGCGGGGGCGCGGGGGGGGGGCTCTGGGAGGGGCGTGGGGAGGGGAGACGGGAACGGGGAAGGGGGAGGTGCGGGGCGGAGTGCGGGGGGGAGGAGGGGAAGGGGGGGCGGGGAGGGGGGGGGGGGGGGGGGGCGCGGGGGGGGGCGGGCGGGGGAGTGGGGAGGGGTGGGGGGGGCGAGGGGGCGGGGGGGGGGGGAAGGGGGGGAGGCGGGGGGCGCCGGGAGGCCGCGGCGGGAGGGCGGGCGGGAGGGTGGTGGGGGGGGGGTGCTGGGAGCCGCAGTGAGTGGGGCGGTCGGCTGCTGGGTGGGGGGCAGGGGACGAGGGGGGCGGGGGGGGTGGGGGGGGCGCGGGGGGGTGGGGGGTGGCGGGGGCGGGGGGGGTTGGGGGGCGGGTGAGAGGGGGGAGGGGAGGCGGTGCAGCGGGGAACGGTGGTGGGTGGCGGGGGCGAGGCGGGCGGCGGCGGAGGCGCGGGGAGGGGGGGGGTGGGGGGCGGGCCGGGGTGGGGGCGGGGGGCGAGGGGGGAGCGTGTGTGGGGTCGGGGGGTGGGGGGGGGAGGTCAGGTGGAGGGGGGGGGGAGAGGGAGGGGGAAGTGCGCGGGAGGCGAGGCAGGGGGGGGGTTGGTGGGGGGGGGCGGGGGGGGGTGTGGGGGGGGGCGGGGGCGGGGAGCAGGCGGCGGGGCGGGGGTGGTTGGAGGGGGGAGGGGGGGGGGGCGCGGCGGACAGCCGGCGGGGCGGGGGGTGGGGCGGGCGGGTCGGTGCAGCGGGGGGGGGGGGGGGGGGGGGGGGGGGGGGGGGGGGGGGGGAGGGGGGGGGGGCGGGAGCGGGGGGCGGGGGGGGGGCGAGGGGAGGGGGGGAGGGGGGGGGGGGGGGGGGGGGGGGGGGAGGGGGGACGAGGGGGGGGGGGGGCGGGGGGACCGGGGCAGGCGGTGGGGGGCGCGGGGGGGGGGGGGGGTGGGGGGGGGAGGGGGGGGGGGGGGGGGGGGGGGTGGGGGGGGGGGGGGGGCGGGGGGGGGCCGTTTGGGGGGGGGGGGGGGGGGGGGTGGGGGGGTGGGGGGGGGGGGGGGGGGGGGGAGGGCGGGGGGGGGGGGGGGGGGCGGGGGGGTTGGTGGGGTGGTGGGGGGGGGGGGGGGGGGGGGGGGGGTGGGTGGGGGGGGGGGGGGGGGGGGGCGGGGGGGAGGGGGGGGGGGGGGGGGGGGGGGGGTTGAGGGCGGGGAGAGAGTCGGGGGGGGGGGTGGGGCGGGGGGGGGGGGGGGAGTGGGGGGGGCGGGGGGGTTGGGGAGGGGGGGGGTGGGGGGGGTCGGGGGGGGGGGGGGGGGCGGGGGAGGGGGTGGAGGGAGGGAGGGTGGGGGGGCGGGGGGGGTGGGGAGGGCGGCGGGGGGGGGGCGGGAGGGGGGGCGCGGGGGCGGAGGGGCGTGGGGACGGGGGGCGGGGGGCGAGGTGTGCGGGAGGGGGTGGGATCGGGGGCGGGGGGGGGGTTTGGGGGGGGGGGGGGGGGGCGGGGGGGGGCGGGGGGGTGGGGGCGGGCGGGGGTAAGGGTGGGGTGGGGGGGTCGGGGGGTTGGGGGGGCGGCCGGCGCCGGGGGCGCCGCACTGGGGGGGGGCAGGGGGGGGGTTAAGCGGGGGTGGAGGGTTGGGTGTGTCGGGGGGGACGGTCGCGGGCGTTGACGGGGAGGGCGGGGGCGGGCGCCGGGCGGGACGCCAGGGGGGGGGGGGGTTGGCCCAGGGCTGGGGGGGGGGTGGAGGAGGGAGGGGGGCTGAGGCAGGAGGAGGGGTGCGGTAGGGGCGCTGGGTGGCGCGGCGGGGTCGGGGGGCCTGCTGGGTAGGTGGGCCGGCGCACGGCGGCACGGGGCTGGCGGGGACGGTTAGGGGGGTGCGAGGGGGGGGGGGCTGGCACCGAGGGGGGGCGCGGGGTGGGCGCGGGGGAGCGAGGGGGCCGGGGGGGGTGGACTGCAGCCGGGCGGACCGACCGGTGGGCGGCGAGGGGGTGGGGTGGGCGGCAGGGGGGGGGGGGGTCGGGTGGCGGAGCGGGCGGGCTACGGGTGGAGGCACGGCCAAGGCAGGGGGGGCTGGCCGGGGGGGCGCGGAGTCGAGCGGGGGGGGGGGGGGGGGGGGGAGGGTCTAGGGGGCGGAGGCGGGGGGGGGGGGGGGTTTGTGGGCGCGGCTCGGGGCGCCGTGGGAGTGTGGGGGGGAGGGTGGGGGGGGGGCGTGGTGGGAGAGCGTGGTCGTGGGGGGGGGGCGGGTTGGGGGGTCGAGGGGCCTGGGAGCTGGGGGGGGGCGCGCGCGGGCTGGCTGAGTGGGGGGTGGGCTACGAGGGCCGGGGGAGGGCGGGAGGCGGGGAGAGGGCGTGGAGAGGCGGTGTAGTGTGTGGCGGGATGCCTGCAGATTGGCCGCGCGTGGCGGGGGGGGGGGCTCGGGGGGGCGGGGGCCCCGGGGCGGTGGGGTTGGACGGGGCGGTGGGTCGCGGGGAGGGGGGGGGGCGGGGCCGCATGGGGCGGATCGTTGGGGGCGTGGGGGCGGGGTCGGTGTGCGGGTTGAGGCGGGGGGCCGGTGTGGGCTGTCTGGCGGTGTGATGCGGACCTGTGTGGCCGCGAGCGTAGTGACGCGAGTGCGGACGGGCTGCCTGCGCTGGGGCTGCGGTGCTAGGGGGGGATGGGGGAGGGAGGGGTTGGGTGGCTCGACAGCGGCGCGGCGGGCGGGTGGGGGGGGGGGGGGCGGGGTGGGCGGCGGTCCCGGGGGGGGGGATGGGTGCTCCGGGGTGGGGGAGGGCGGGGGGGGGGTGGTGGCGCGGGAGGGAGGGGGCGAGGGGGAGGGGGTCGCGCTGTAGGGCGCGGTTGGGCGGGCGGGGGTGCGCGGGCGCGGCGCGGAGGGGAGTGGGGGCGCGGGGGGCGGTGGGGGGGGGGGGGTGGGGGGTGGCGGGGGGGGCGGGGGGGGGGGGGGGAGGGGGGGGCGGGGGGGTGGGGAGGGGGGGGGGGGGGACGGGAGGGGGTGGGATGGGGGGGGGGGGCGGCTGAGGGGGCGCCCGGCGGGAGCGTGGGCCGGTGCGCCAACCACGCCCCAAGGGGGGCTGGGGAGTGGGAGATGGACGCCGGGGTGGGGGCTGTCGCCGGGTGGGTGGAGGGTGGAGAGGGGGGGGGTGTGGGGTGAATGGGGGGGCGGTGGCGTCCTACTTTCGGGCGGCGGAGGGGACAAGCGGCGGGGGCGGCCGCGGGCGGGGGGGGGGGGGAGCGCGGGTTCCGCGGCGTGGGGCATTGGTGCCTGGGGCTGGGGGCCGGTTGGGCGCCGGCGGCTTCGTGTGCCGGGGGGGTGTGCGCCGCGGGGCGGGGTGGAGGGGGGGGGTGGGAGGGGGGGGGGCGAGGCGATTGGGGGGGCGGGGGCCGCATGGCGGGGGGGGGGTGGGGGGTGGCGGGGGGGGGGGGTTGGGGGGGCGGCGGGGGTGGGCAGGGCGGGGGGGACCGGGGGGGGGCGGTGGGAGGGGGGGGGGCGGTGCGCGGGGGGGGGGGGGGTGTTGGGCTGGGGGCGGGAGGGGGGAGCCGACGCTCGGACCGGGAGGCGTGTGGGCGCGAGTAGGAGGGCGAAGGAGGGGGGGAGGGGGGGGAGGGGGAGGGCGGAGGGGGGGGGGGGGTGGTGGGGCGGGGGGGGGGGGTACGTACATCGGGGGGGGGGTGTGCGGCGTGGGACGAGGTGGGAGCGGCGGAGCCTGGCGCGGAGGGGGGGGGAGTTGGGGGGGGGGGACGCGGGGGGGGAGCGGGGTGAGGGGGTCGGGGGGGGGGGCTGGGGGGGGCGCAGCGGGGGGAGGTGGGGTGGGGGGGGGGGGGGCGGAGGGGCGACGGGGGGGGTGGGGGGCTGGGGGGTGGGGCCGGAGGGCGGGGGGGTGCGGGGGGGCGTGCGGGGGGGGGCGGAGGGGGGGGGGGGGGGGGGGGGGGGGGTGAGGGGGGGGGGGGGGGGGGGGGGGGCGGGGGCCGGGGGGTGAGCGCGCGGTGGGGGAGGGGTGTCTGGTTGTGGGTGCGGTCGGCGGGAGGGGTGGGGGCGTGGGGGCATGGGGTGGCGGGGGGGGGCTGGCAGGGGGGGGGGGGGGGGAGGGGGGGGGGGGGGGGGGGGCGGGGGCGGGGGGGGGGGGCGTGGGGGGGGGGGGGGGGGGGCTGGAGGGGGGGCGGTGGGGGCGGGGGTAGAGGGGTGGAGGGGGGGGGGGCGGCGGGGGGGGGGGGGGGGGGAGCGGGGGGGGCGGCGGGGGGGGCGGGAGCGGGGGGGGGGGGGGGGGGGGGGGGGCGGGCGGGGGGGGTGGGGGGGGGCGGGAGGGGGGGGAGCGGGGTGTGGAGCCGAGAGGCAAGGGTGCGGGTCGGGAGGGCGGTGACAGCGGGCGGGCGGCATGGGGGCGTGCACGCAGGGCGGGGGGGGGCCGTTGGCGGCGGGGGGGGTGGGGCCGAGCGGGGGGACGCGCGTAGCGGGGCGGGCGGGGGGGGGGGGGGGGAGGGGGAGAGGGGAGCGGTGGAGCGATGGGGTGCGCGGGCACGCTGTCTGGTGGCGGTGGATGGGGCGGTCGGGCCGGAGGGGGAGGTCCTGCGGGGGCGAGGGGGATAGGGGCGGGGGGGGCAGGGGGGGGGTGGGTGTGGTGCGGGGTTGGCGGGCTCGGGGCGCTGGGGGGGGGGGCGCGAGTGCGGGTAGGGGGGTTGGCGGGGGGCGGGGGGGGGCGGGGGGGCCTCGGGGGGGGGTGGGCGGGAGGGATGGGGACGGCGGGGGGGGGGGGGGAGGTGGGGAAGGATGGGGGGGTCGCGGTGGGGGAGAGGGGGGGGCGTGGCGGAGGGGGGGGGGGGGGGGCGGGAGGGGGCAGCCGGAGCGAGGGGCGGCGGGCGAGGGGGGGGGGGCGGCGGCGGGCAGGGCGGGGGGGCGGGAGGGGGGGAGGGGGGGCCGGGGGAGGGGGCGGGTGTACGGGGGGGGGGGTCGGGGGCCGGCGGGCGGGGCGCGGGGGGAGGTGGTGGAGGGGGGGGGGTGGGGGGGGGAGGGGGGGGGTGTGGGGTGGGGAGGGGGGGCGGGGGGGCAGGAGTGGGGGCGGGGGGAGGGGGCGGGACGTAGGGGGGGGGGGGGGGGGTGAGGGTGGGGGGGGGGTGGGGGAGGGGGGGGGGCTGTGCGGGGGGGGGGTCGGGGGGGCCGGGGGGGGCGGGCGGAGCGCGGGGGCGGGAGGGTGGGATGGGCCGAGGGAGGACGGGGGGGGCCGGGTGGGGAGGCGGGGGGGGGGCGGGTGGGCGTGGGGGGGGCGTGAGGAGTGGGGGTGGGAGGGGAGGGGGGGGGGGGCCGGGGGGGGGTGGGGCGGGGGTGGGGGGCCGGGGGGGGGGCAGAAGGCGGGGTGGGGGGGGAGGGTGCGGGGGTGCAGTGGGGAGAGGCGTGGGGGGGCGAGGGGGCGGGGGCGGGGGAGCGGCGGGGGGGGGCGCGGCGTCGCTGGGGCGGGCGGGGGACCGGGGGGCGGGGGGGGGCAGCTGGCGCCGGACTGGGGGGGACGGTTGGGAGAGGGGGGGGGGGAGGAGGGCGGAGTGGGGGTCAGGGGGCGCGCGGCGGAGAGGGGGGGGGGGCGTGCGGGGGGGGGGGGGGGGGGGGCGGGGGGGGGGGGGGAGGGGGAGGGGGGGGAAGGTGGGGGGGGGGGGGGGGCGGGGGGGGGGGAGGGGTGGCGGGGCGGGCGGGGGGGAGGCGGTGGGGGGGGGGGGGGGGGGGGAGGGCGGGGGGGGGGGGCTGGGGGGGCGGGGGGTGGCCGGGGTGGGCGGGGTTGGGCTTGGGTGCGGGGGCGGCGGGGGGGTCGGGTGGGAGGGGCGGGGGGGGCGGGGGGGTCGGGGGGCGTCGGGCGAGGGGGGCGGGTGGGGGAGGGGTGGGGGTGGGGGGGGGCGGGGGGGGGGGGGGGGGGGGGGGGCGGGGGGAGGGCGGGGGGGGGGGGGGGGGGGGGGGGGGCGGGGGGGGGGGGGGGCGGGGGGGGGGGGGGGGCGGGGAGGCGGGGACGCGCGGCGCGGGGAGCGTCGGGGGGGTGGCAGGTGGGTTGGGGGGGGGGGCGCGCG
>CM070037.1:16462274-16467928 GCA_036250615.1 Ptychadena robeensis
GGGGGGGGGGGGGGGGGGGGGGGGGGGGGGGGGGGGGGGGGGGGGGGGCGGAGGGGGGGGGGGGTGGGGGGGGGGGTTGTGGGGCGGGTGGGGGGGTGGGGGGGGGGGGGGGGGGTGGGGGGGGGGGGGGGGTGTGGGCGGGGGGGGGGGGGGGGTGGGGGGGGTGGGGGGTGAGGGGGATGTCTAAACCACCAAGTTTTCTACTGTGTCTCAACAGCGAGGAACCCGTCAACTACATAGTTATTGGTAGAATATAAAGGATATCTGACAGATCTATGGCCAGCTTATGGATTCTACATGAGTTTACTGTAGAACGTCTCCATGGAGGAAACTTGCCACCCTAGTCTGATAAAGTATTAAGCTGGGTTTTTTTACACGTGTTGATTTGTTCTTCAATAACTGCCAATTAAATTTTTTGTTTGATGCCGAACACGTTTGTGATTTATCAGATTAAACCATTAGACTTTTGTTCCGTCATCCCGGAATTCCAATAAAAATATAATTTCCAACCTACAACGATATAATTTACCAACCAGTTTGCACAAAATGTATCCATCGAACAAATTGGCCATGCTAGAGTTTTGTTCCCCATTAAACCTAAAAAAAATTTGTTTTTCGTTGATCGAACAAAAAAATCGACCTTTGTAAAACCCACATTAAGGGCCCCTTACACCAAGATTTCCTTTAGATCTCCTTTTTGTTTTACAAAACAATGGAATAGAGGGACTTTCTAAACCATCAAGTCTACCTGGTTCAATCACAGCGGACCTATTACTAAATGTTGTTGGTAGATCTAAGGGATATTGACAGAGAGATTCTGAAGGTGGGGGCTTAAGCATTGCTTCATACACGTTTTGTATTACTTGATATTTAAATGTATTGCTTCAGGGTTACCTTTTCTGTATTTCTGCTGTGGTTGCTGAAACTTCTATATCTAGATAACTCTTTGGGTGTCACTGTCGGCTGTTTTGGCGTGATATGCTGGGGTGAGGTGCGGAGACACAGACTTATCAGTCGGGTGCAGCTCTGCTGTTTGTGTGACGGGTGACTTTGCTGAGTTTGCAGACACTGGACTGAAAGCTGCGCTGATCAGCACGTTCACATATCTCTCTCTGCACTTTTTTTTCCCAGAAGTTCCAAAAGAAATGGAATCGAACCAAGAGCTTTCCAGTGGCCGAGATCCGCTTTCTAAATGTCTTCAAGCCAAAAAGGAATTAGAAACTGCAATCCAAGCGCTTCTCAAAACCGAGCAACAAGTAAAGGACAATGGCCGCGAGGTATTGTGTTCAGTCCTAGATATCTGCCGATACGCATCCTATACAAATCCCGCTTGTGAGACCCGGATTTCAGTTACTGTATCCAAATCTGGGTTCTAGATTCATCGGGTCAATGATCAGCATTGTTTCTGCTAATACCATTACATAATCCAATCACACGATGTAATGTAAATGAGAGCCGAGCTCATTACAGAATGAGGTACAATGGCTGTTCGCTGCCTGGCAGATCCTCATTTAGAGTCTTAATCAAAAAGTCTAAAGTCTTATTTTTGAGTTTGTAATATTGTAACTTTCCTAGACCCTACCGTACATGATTTCTGAGCCTGATAGTAGAACACTGGGTTATGTTTACATGCAAATTGTCATGTATTGAATATTGAGACTGACTACAGATTAATCAGTAAAATGTAAATATATACCGTATTATTATCATTTATTTATATAGCGGAAACATATTATGCAGCGCTGTACAATGCATTAGTGTGGAGATAAAACACAAGATAACACACAGGAACAGGTTATGACACAGGGCCCTGCCTTATCGGGCTTGCAATTTTATAGGTTGGGGAACAGAGTATACAATAGGGGGTGGGGGGACTGGCATGGTTGTAATGTTAGGCGTATATACTCGAATATAAGCCGAATGGTTCAGCACCTGAAATGTGCTCAAAAGTTTTATTTGGCATATGCTCGGTTCAAGAAATGAAAATCACAGCATTTTGTAGGTGGGCTTTTGAGTGAAAAGCCCCTGAACATGATTTAGTCACCAAATTTGGAGATGAAGAGAAGCTTGATGAAACTTGATATGCTAGAGCAAAGTTTTTTTTCTTTACAATGTTTCCACATCCCTCCTCTACATCTTTGTAATTAACTTATAAGTCTACTGAATAAAATAACCTCTCCAAACAAAAGCACATTTGCTGTGTGTTTCTGGGCCTTAGCTGCTGCATCCCCACCCCAGGCAGCTTATACTCGAGTATATACAGTACTTACAGTATGTACTCGAATATAAGCTGATTTGTTCAGCACCTGAAACATGCTCAACAATGAAATTCGGCTTATATTTGGTTAAAAAAATTTAAATTGCGGCATTTTGTAGGTGGACTTTGAGTAAAAAGGGTTGTGGGAACATTTGAAAAAAAAATATTATTCTAGCTTTGGTTTTTGCATAAATTAGGTTTAAAGGTAAGTCAAAGTTGGGAGCCACTGTGCAAGAGCAATACTTTTTTCTTTTTAATGTTCCCAGGACACTTCTCTACATCTCCAGCAATTTTGGGAATTGTATCATGTTCAAGGGCTTTGTGATTAACTTCCATCTGCTGAATTAAATTATAACATCTACAAACAGTCACATTTGCTGTGTGTTTCTGTGCCTTAAGCCCCCCCATACACCTTAAGATCGATCCATTACATCTACCAACATCTGTGTAGTATAGTGGCCTCCCTGATAGAATACATAGTGATTGGAAGGATAAAAAAGATCCTCACATTACATGGTTTGGTAGAAGAAAATTTGATGTACAGTAAAATTTGTACAGAAAGTGTATGGAAAGATTGAAGGGGGGAAATGGGAGCCTTTAGTTGCTGCATTTCCCTCCTAGACTCGAGTCATTCAGTTTTTCCAGAATTTTTCTATTATTGGGCACCTCAGCTTATATTTGAATTGGCTTATACTCTCGTTTATGCATACGGTAAATGAGGTGTGATTTGTGATCTTCTACTTTGCCCCTTGCAGGTGAAAGCTCAGATCCAGTCGTGTATCAGTCGTCACTTGGAGTGTCTGCGCAGCCGTGAAATTTGGCTCCTTCAACAAGCTGACCTGATCCAGCAGCTGAAGGAAGAAGCCTTGCAACAGCAAGCTCAGCAGCTGTATTGGGTAAGTGTACTATGGCCTCACCCTTACAGTCTTCATGGACGCCCATGGTTGGTGGCGTCTTTTCCAACAGAGTTAGAGAAAAATATATATGTAATAGACTTTGTACAGTGTTGATTTGAACTAGCAGCCGGGGAACACCTTTGTCAGCATAGCGTTCACTTTTTAGGCATTAATCCTGTACTTTTTGTTTTTTTTCTTAATTCTGGAAGTTTTCTTTGTAGATTTGTGCTAGCAGGGATAAAATATAAACCATTATTGCCATACTTTTCAATGTGCCCAATGCTATGCCATGAACCATGTAACAATTTTAAATTTAAAGCCTTCCATAGACAGCATGATGCCAGGCCAATTACGCGGCTGATTGACCATACGTGATGACCACACGGCCGGTCGTTCCGAGAATTGGCCGCCCACTCTTTGTGTGCTGGCATTTACTTTGGATGAGGACACTAGTCCATATCCAAAGTAATGAGATCGAGAAAAACTTCACACTTCATGTTATACGTTCTCCTTTGCCTAATAAATTCCTTTCTATTTCAGTTGTTGGGGCAGTTCAATTGCCTGATTCACCAGCTCGAGACCCCTCACAGTAATGACCTTGCCAATCAGATCACAGTATGTTTAGAAAGGTAAGTGGTATAGCCTGGGATTATTGAAGGACCAATGGATACATGGGTGGGGTTGGTTGTTCCCTGTACAGCTGAACTTTTGGTGATAAGTTGTATCTGTGATATTTTTGCTTTATCAGGCTGGGCAGTCTTGCTCTGAAACCTGAAGAAACATCCACGCTTAGTTTTGACGCCGATGTCCAGTCCCTCCGGAAAGCTATTACTACATTTGGATCCATTAAAACCATGGTAGGGGCATTCTAATCATATCATTTGCCCAGAACCCTATTGTTTTCCTTTTTTTTCTTTTCTTTCTTTTTTCTTCTTTATGTTTTCAAGTTTGTTAATAAATCAATCTCGAATTTGCGGATAATGTGGTTGGCCTTGTAGCAGGAAATTGTTAAAACTTCAGGAGCACAATTTTAGGTCGGGTGGAAGGTTTTGGGTAAAATCTTTTATAATTAGGAAATATATATTTTTTTTGTATAATTTTTATTTGTAAATTTTCTTGTAAAAAAAAAAAAATGGTAAAGGAAAACACACAAAACTTTCACAAATGAAATATCATTTTATACCTTGGCATTTACATGTGATTAGAAGTCTCTCTGGGTTGGGGTTGTAACATTACCTGTCATGGCTATGCTGCATTAAGGCTTTGACATTAAACTGCTTCCAAAGCAATGTTTTTAAATATTTTGGATAAAATAGGAACTTTTATTTGTCTGTCTGAGTTTTCTTAGTCATTTGCCCTATTATTTTTAGAGATTTTGTTTCCTCCTAGCCCTATCTTGTAGTCTCTTTCCTTCTCTCATCTATTCGTAATAAAGGTTTGTTTAATGTCATTAATGAATTCGTTTTGTTTTTTTTTGTATATATTTTAAGAACTGTGAAGAAAGTCCAGTGATTGCTAACCCCACTGCATGCAGTTTTGTTACCCAGAATGCCTGGCTTCTTAACAATTGTTATGTTCCTCCAGTGGATCAGGTATGCCAACTCTTCATCTCCTGATGTTGTGGATTTATTTTAATGTCTTAAGCCCCCCATACACCTTACAATCTTTCCATCCTCTTTCTGTACAATCAACTTCTGTCCTACAAAACCATGTTAGAACAATCTAAACCTTGCAATCACTATGTATTCTATTAGGAAGTACCCAGCACTACATAGCAGTGATATATACCTTCCAATCACTAGGTATTCTATCAGGGAGGACCCGGCACTACATAGCAGTGATATATACCTTCCAATCACTATGTATTCTATCAGGGAGGACCCGGCACTACATAGCAGTGATATATACCTTCCAAACACTATGTATTCTATCAGGGAGGACCCGGCACTACATAGCAGTGATATATACCTTCCAAACACTATGCATTCTATCATGGAGGACCCGGCACTACATAGCAGTGATGTATACCTTCCAATCACTATGTATTCTATCAGGGTGGACTCGGCACTACATAGCAGTCATATATACCTTCCAATCACTATGTATTCTATCAGGGAGGAGCCAGCACTACATAGTTGTTGGTAGATCTAATGGATATTGTATGGAGTGGTCTAAAGGTGTATGGGGGGGCTTTACTGTAAACATTATTTAACTTAAAGGCAAAATGTATTAATTTAGGCTTAAACAAGAACATTTTATACTTGTGTTGCTTGGATTGACTACAGGCATCTTAAGCTTTCTATACCAGTCGATTTGAATCTGCCTTCATTCATACAAATGCTTTCTGGGTTGCTGACTGTCAGCAGCACCCTGGAAAGTACCTGCCTGCCCTTGTGAGCTGGCACTTGCACACAATGTGCAGGCACTTGTCAAGTATGATGTTAACACTATGGGCAAATGCTTAAAAAGTCAAAACACTCAGTAGGGAGAATGGAGGGAAA
>CM070037.1:16480284-16496732 GCA_036250615.1 Ptychadena robeensis
TCCCTGCTTATGTTCCACCCGCTTGTGCTGATAATGTGCGCAGCACGGTGGGAGTAACGCGTGCGCAGCACGGTGGGAGGAACACCCCCTCCCTGCTAGATCAGTTCGATTTCAAGAACCCAGGATTCGGCCAGGAAAGCCACATAAAAACTTGACTTTCCCAGCCAAAACAGGAGACTTGACAGGTCTGGTCATGATCACTGCATTTCCCCCAAGGCAACGTTTGGACATTACATGCGCTCATTGCAGTGAGCAAAGGGAAGGGAGCATCTTTTTTTTAACAAGGTGACAAAGGGCCAGAAAAGAAAGCAAAAGGGGCCAAATCCAGCCCCCGGGCCATAGTTTGCCCACACCCTGTCCTAAACTCTGCGTCATAAATAAACGTCACAGTTTATTTATTATATAGGAAATGTATAAATCCTAAGGATTTTATGGTGTTTTCTTTCCAAAAATTTGGGTGCGTCTTATTGTCTGAAAAATATGATTTCCACAAACCTTTTACATCAATATATTCGAATGGACCTCCAGTGTGACAAATGACTTTGTAAATATACTTACCTGGCATTCCCTGGAATCCGACGGCATCTGCCAGGCTTTCAGGGGGTGGGACAATTTCACAAGTGACCACTAGGGGCGTTTCTAATGGTTTTCTATGGGAAAATGAGTCTATGGACATCTCAGTGGAATAACACGCCTGTCACTGCTCTGATTTGTCGGGTCTTTTTCATTCGTTGTGGCGGGTTAGTCATGGGGAAAGGAGGCCTGAAGGCAAGTTTTGGTTTATTATTTTATGCTCAGTTATCGGCACTTCTAGTGCCATTCATGCAAACATGAACTTCTGGTGGTAGGTCTGCCTTAACCTCCCTAGCGCACTGCTGCGGTCCAGATTTCTGTTCCAAAAGTGCACCATAGACTTCAATGGTAAATTTTTCTTTATGTTGTAGGACTGTAACTTCCCGAAATCTGTCCGTACAAGGGTCTAATAGACATCCTGATTATAATGTTGGAAACACACAATTATTATAAAAAAAAGTACATAAAAAAAATTATAAAATGTATCATTTGAATGCTAAAATCTCTTGAATACTTATTTGGTGAAAGATTTCAAAACAGTATTTGTTTGTTTATAATAACATTTTTATTACAATTGGAAAGGTTTTGTTTTACTTTGAATTGTATTGAATAGTTATCACTGTATCCAATACAATGGCATTTGGCACCCTCTGAAAGGGTTAACTTCAAAGAGAACATCTGGGAATGACAATGGGGGTGATATTCCAGGTGTGTTCCTTGAAGATAGCCTAATTTGCATATGAATGTCCTGCGGCCCAGGGGGCGGGACATTCATATGCAAATTGGGCGGGGAGAGGGGCGACATGCTGGCTTGCTTTAGTGAAGAAGCAAGCTTCAGGATCCCCCGGACAGCACAGAGCAGAATGTGCTGCTGCGGGGATCTGAGCTTAGCTGGACGGCTCCACCTCGTCAGCTGCAATACAAGACAAGAAAGTGCAGGACGAGATGGTGCCGTCCCGACTGCTAGGTCGGTTAAAAAGAATCAGGTATTTTATTAGAACCCTTTTATATTCAATCAGACCTGCCGCTTCTGTGTTTGGTTTTCTCTGTAGATAATACAGCGGAATAAAGGAAATGATTAAGTCATTAGATGTCACCCCCGGTGGCCACTGATAAAATTGCACCCAATTAACCCATTGCAGTCTGGCAGATAAATATGGAATCCCTCAGGATTTAAGGGAACAGTAAGCAAGTATATTTATTTAGGATTGTGGAGCACTATACCCCCATCGAGTTATGTGCCTCTGGCCCCTTATAGCAGATAAAGGACACTAGAGCTTCCACATAACAGGTCAGCTTTAATATAACTAAATGTACAAGATGGCTAGGAATACGATACAGCAATCATTAAATATCATTTGGTAACATTAAATACAGATTTCTTGGTTTTCATGTTAAAACTGACAATGATCTCCCTGAGCCCTTGGCTCAGCGGGCGGCATGTATGGACTCAAGTCTGTCACTGTGTCATGGTGGATCCTCAATCACGTCCATGAAATCCTTTCTCATGCCCCGTCCGCCTCCAACAATTGTCCACTTCAGGGCTCCGGTGCGGCAATCCTTATGCCAAAGATGTCCAGAGAAGAGGCGGAGTACAGTTCATCCCAAAAAAGAGAAGTTCTATGAAGTGTAACGCGCGTTCATAATGAGACCCGCGTCGAGGATCCCCGGAGGTGTTCCCAGTTGTTATATAAAGCGTAGATACCCGTGAGAGCGAAGCCTGCCAGTCCTCCGCGTGCCATTCCTCGCAATCCAGCTGGAGGAGGAAGAAAATACAGGTTCATTACTTAAATGTAGTCAATGCACCCAAAAGTCATGTCATCGTTTTGTATTTTCAACATCTCCACCTAAAATATCCCCATCCGTCTAAACATGATGCCCGGGATCTGAGGGCACCAATGCTTGTACAACACAGGTACTGTATATGGCGAGGGCACAACCACCATCACGGACGTTGGGGAGTGTGGCTTGGGGTTACCATTCGTGCGATTACAATTTACCCCGAGCCACACTCAGGACTACCACAATGGAGGTTAAAGTAACCCACCCCATCTGACATTTTGTCCAATACTACAGTTCAGATGGTCAACGAGATGCCAAAACTTTGACATTAGAATGCAAACATCATATGTAATGCATAGGTGGCTACGTGCATTCCGCAACTTCTGAAACACAATAGGTACAAAGACACAAGCTGCACAACCTAGTGCACAAAGTTTAGTTCGGTTAATGATCATTTTTATATTTTATCATTTCCTTGGAGGTACAAAGCAGGCGTAGCAAGGAGCAGTGATCTACAAGAGCATGTGCAAAGTGTGTTCAGCCGTGTGAATACCAGAATGACATAACTTCCTGGTTACAGATGATATCACTTCCTGGTAAAGGGTGATGTAGGGAAACCAGCATGGGGTCTCTTGGTTAGAATTACACTCCGTGTTCAGTAGGATCAATGGGACATATTATGGATGGCAGCCCTTTTCAACCATCTTATCATTAAAGCTGACCTACCACCAGAAATATAACATTTCATGAATGGCACTAGAATTGGCCATAATAGGGAGAAATGCATAATAAAAAGAACCAATAATTATTATTTTAAAAATCCTTTACAGCCCCTTCTCTTTGCCCATCTTGTTCCACAGCACTCCCGTTACTCACCACAAACAAACAAGTAAATCTAATCTCCGCCTATCATTTAACTGAATGAAACCTATTTTTCCCATAGAAAACCATTATAAACACCCCCCAGTGGCCACTCACGATATTGCAGAGTTAACCCTCAGAAGCCTAGCAATTATGAAATCTCTCATATGATTCCAGGGAACAGCAGGTAAGTAGATTTTTTGGGGGATAGTGGAGTGCTACGCCACCATCATTACACCTCAGAGGCAAGTCAAACTTTGATTTCAAATCTGTGTGATAAATTTAATTTACATCTATGTGATATATCATATGATAGATCTTTTAGATTTTAACATACAACAAAACTTAATTTAGTTGCAGCAGGTTGTGCACCTTGTTCCCATTCGTCTTGCACATGGGGGGGGGGGGGGGGGGGGGGGGTGCTCCCCCACTGATGACGCCGGAAAGGCTCTGTGTGTCTGCAGCTCTGTACGAGGCGGTGGATGTGCCCGATCCCGGCATGGGCGCAGTTTGATTAACAATCAAACTGCACCCGTACTGGCTTCGGGCAGAACGCCAAGGAGGTTATGGAGTGTTTTAGTAACAGATCCGATCTACAGGTCATATGTGACTGCCTTATTCTAAGCCTAACCCCACCCACAGCAAACAAATGACCAATCCATGAACTCATCAAGCCTTCATTTTTGTGCAGCAACAGCAGAAGCGTTTCACCTACATCGGTCCAGTAACCTGCTGGCTTTGAAGTTTCCGCCCCACCTACCTGTACTAACACTTCATAGGAATAGAAAAGCCATCTATTCCCTCAATGTCAAGGTCCGGCGCTTAGCAGTGTAATTACGAGAACAGGTTTATCACACCCGAGGCTATAAAAGACCAATAGAACTTTCTCTTACTGCACCTTGTTGGCAAAGAAGAAACTTTTGTATGAAACTTCGTAAAGTCGCTAAAGGAAATTTGGGGGATTTACTTGGCGTCATATACGAATATTCCCTGGGATTTTACAATGAGGTCAGGGGTCGGAAACCATTACTAGGAAAAGGGCCAATTTGACCTTTCACTACACAAAAATAGTCTGAAGCTGCAAAGCAAAACCTATAGCTGCATGCATTTTATACACACAATGTATAGTGTGTAAACAACACAGCACATAAAGTGTTAAAGAGCCCAAAGATCGGATACAGTATGGTGACCCGGTCTCTTTTCTTACATGGGACTTGCTGAATGATCCCCCTTCTCCTGGCATATCGTCTGTTACTTCCAGCACATATGCGCTAATGGGACCAGAACCACAAGCGGCTCCATGGTGCACCTGCTCATTGTAGCCAGAGATACTCAATAGAACTGGTAAAGTGAGAATGTGTATACTCTGGTATGGGAGGTATTTAGGACAAAAATTCTAAAAGGTATTCACAACTCACAAAATATGATAAAACGATTTTTCAGGGTGTGCATTCCAGCATATGTAAAAACGTGGTAGAACCTCATTACTATTCGTTTTGGTTACTAACAATAATGTTATGGCAGATGAACAGATGACACACGTTCATTGTCCTTTTAGGCTTTGTTTCCATTGCGTTGGGACCCCTCTGCTAAGCGTACATGCTTAGCGGGGGGTCCCAACGTAACAGATAGACTTACCTGCTCGGCGGACGGGTCTGTCTTCATTGCGCTGAGCCGATCCACCGGTGTCAGGCTGAACGTAGTCGAGTACGTTCAGCCTTTACACCGGCGGATGTATAAACAGACCATCCGCCGGCAGGCTGAGTCTGTGAGATACGTCGGGACGTATACGCTTAGCGTAGGGGTCCCGGCGTACAATGGAAAACAAGCCCTGGTCTGTTGGCAATAAAAATAAATCTACAGCAGGGACATCTCGGGTTATTGTATTTGTAACTACAACGAGTTTTGCTCTTGCCTGGGAGTTGCACTTTAATTGCACAATAGAGAAAAGCTCTAGGTGCCTCTTCTTGGAGCCTTCCACTGCCCTATCTTGAGCAGAAGATCAGAACACTAAAGCTAGGCACACACGGGTAGATCTGTTAAAAGATTCGAGTACAATCAACGTGTGCGCTCACGGTGATTGATTGTACTCTAATCTGTTTACAGACCTACCCGTGTGTGCCTTCTTTCGAGCGGGATCAATAGAGCCGGCTCGAAGAAACTCGATTGAACAGGGGTCCAACATGTTGGAAATCCCCGTTCAATCTCCAATACTTTGCATGGAGACGTAAGTCTTCATGGAAAGTATTGGAACAGCTGCAGCTGCTAAGGCAGCTGTGTGAGACAGGCTGCTTCTCCCCAGCTTGTGGCCTGTTGCGATTCACACACTGCAAGCTGGGGAGAAGGGGTCCCCATTGAACAGGAATCGATGTGCCCATGTAGTGCACATTGATTTCCATTCAATTGATCCCCGATCAATCACAGAGTGGTGACATCACCACGCTGTGATTGATCGGGGGTCAATTGCACAGGAATCTTCCAGTGTGTGCCTAGCTTAAGGAAAAAGCAGCAGCATCTTCTGCCTAACTCCATTTCTCTGCTTTAATTGGCCATTACAGTCCAGTGTTGGTTAATGTATGTTGCCTTTCTTTCCTTCAATGGATGGATAAATACATTAGCATATTAAATACAGAGGAGCCAGAGTCGAGGAGTCAGAAGAATCAGAGCCGTCTGAGAATTTATTGACCGACTCCACAGCCCTGCTTATAATAATAACAACCTGTATGGCTATACAACCTCATAATAAATATGCAATAAAATATTAGTATAGTTCCATTTTAGCCTCCACATACAACTTCCTATATCCAGTTACCTAAAGTTAAAAAGTTCATTAACACTTCCACAAGCTGGAGCACCTACATTGCCAAAGTCCTGTATGTGACATTTCATCCCCTGCCAAAATTTAATGTGTACCATATACTTAAATCACCACAATATATGTAGAATTATGTCACTGCCATATACCGAGGCCCAGAAGAGGAAATGTAGATAAGGAAGAAGTGACAGAACACAGATCACAGAAACAACTCAGCAACTCTCATCTTCCTCTCTTTTCTATTTTTAAGATGTTTATAGCAGCTGCCCGATACTTTCACAAGACATTACACAAGATTTACCACTTGAGTCCCCCAGCAGGAAAGTTATAAGTTTGGTCTCGGAAGCTCCTGAGGGTCTGGCTGTCAATGTCAAGAGATCAGCTTCTGATCTCAATATACTATAAATGTACCCCCCACCCACCCACTGTCATAAGGCGATATAATGTCCTCCGTAGATCAATAACAGAGGAAGCCATGTCAATGTAGTAAAATGGTTTAACACCATATAAAAGAGACAACTGTATACTTCCAGACTAATGCGGACAGCGGTGGCAGCTTGTCAGCAGTTTCAGAGAAGCACCGCTCAGCTAAAACACCGAGGTCACAAGTCAACAGAACATTGACAGCGATTTCCAGTGTAAAGCCGCGCGTCTATCTGCCAGCAGCGTAACACTATCGCAGGTACGGAGAAATCCTGGACAGCTGACTACCACTGGGCCCTTTACAGGAAGATCTGCAACACCACAAGTAACATATATCAGACACAAGGTCAGTGGCCCGAGACCGCCCCGGCTATAAAAAGAGCAACACACTCCACAAAAAGAGTCTCAATATATCCTGAAAGACTATCAATAGCTAGACCAGGGGCGGGCAAACTTTTTGCCTTGTGAGCCACATTGGCTTCTTAGATCTGATAAAGAGGCCAGACCAAGAGCCTACCCCACCATATGTATGCCAATTCCATGCATCGCCGATGATGGAGGTGATGTGTAATAGGCAACGTGGGAAGGGAAGTTATTTTAATAAATTTACTGCAGATACAAATAAATGCTCATTCCTAGAGACTGCTTCTTATGGCCATGAGCATGCCCGCAGTGTGTCATGATCATGTCACCTCATTATCCCATAGGCAACATTTTTACACCTCTAGACATTACATGCACTTATTGCAGAGAACAAGCAGAGGGGAACATCTTTTCAACAAGGTGACAAAGGGCCAAAAAGGAAACCAAACAGGGCGAATTCAGTCCCTGAGCTAGTTTGCCCACCAGAGCTAGAAGCTCTAAATAAATTTAGGTTAAAGCAGACCTACCACCTCGGTATCTGCTTCCTATTATCAGCACTAGAGGTCACCATAATAGGGCAGATCGGAGGCCGCGCCGAGTCAGATTGAAGCCGCAAGGGGATTTAGGAAGGTAGACATCACTTATGACGTCTACCTTCCCAAGTCCACTTGCACCCTGCTGCCAGCCAGATCTGAATCCGGTGATGCAGGAGGGGTGGAGCATCACCGGATTCTGATCTGGATTTGTGGAGAGCAAGACCAGAAAATTCTCACTCCTCCATCTAACGTACTGGAGGACAGGACACCCCAGGTATGTTGGTTTGGGAGAGGGAAAGGCAAGTGTGGGATTTTTTTTCTACAGGGATCAATTAAGACTCCATTTAAGCAAGTTTGTTTGTTTGTTTTTTAAAACCGCTTTAATAGAGACCTGGGCGTACCCCAGCTGACCCTTCCTTACCAAATCATGGCCCAGGAACCCGGAGGCACACTGTGCCTCACACCCTGATGGTAGAAAGACAAACCATTCAAGGCCAAAACAAAAGTAGACATTGTCAATAAGGGATCTGTGGAACCCTCTTTCCTACCATCGGTCTCTCAAAATAAAAACCACACACACACATTTGTACTTACCTAAACACCCTGTGCTGGTTTTGCCCGTATCTGTGTGACGTAGAGGTTTCCTAACTCTCAACCATCTGGGTCCAGTCGAGACCCTTAAAAGCAGTGACATAACTATTGGACAGTAATGGACCAGCCAATGGGGGAAGAGTCTCCAGCGGTGTCAGTAACAGTGTCAGAGAGTATATCATCCTTTACATGGCAAGTAGGGAGAAAAGAAAGAAAGTTTGGGAAGTGTGAGTTGGGTGAGGGGTGATTATTACCCAGATATGGGGATATAATATAGGTTATACCTGGAGACTTGTACAGCAACCCTGTCATTGTGCCAGCTGCTACAGTGTTCAGGTCGTCTTCTGCTCCTCTGGTCTTCTCAACGAGGACACCGAAGGCGCTGTACAATAATGCTGAAATATGGAAACGGAAGGTTTTTAGGACTATGGATACCTGGGACCTACTTGCATGCATAATGGGTGTGGAGAGCGAAGGACAAGGTGCATAACGGGCAAGTTTAGGTCTGCATCACATTTTCATTGACCATTTATAGTTCTAAATGAAATGCATATGTGGGGAAAAAGCTACATGACCAACAATTTCAGCATTAACGACACTAATTCAAGTAATGAGATGCTAACTCAGGAGCTGATAAAAGACCTTTGGAAGTAAACAAATTGAGAACATTGTCGCAATGGGACAGCTAACCAAACACAGCTGGTGATGTGGTCATAGCATGTCCGAGGGCGATGTCGATAACGTCACCAGCGGGTCATTCCAAGGACATAGGTGTCATGTTATCAGGTGGACTACACAGACAACATCTGAACTCTAGTGACATTAGTAGTTCACACAGGTTTCTTGTATGCTTCCAAACTAGCACCAAACAACGATATATTCAGCGCACTCTCAAGGAAGCATGGTGCTGCCCAATACTGGCACCGGCCCACCAGAACGGCATGGCTGGCAATCAGTATAGAGGGGCAGCTCCTTTATCTGCCAGCAGTGTAACACAGCCACAGACACGGGGTGACTCTGGGCAGCTGACTACCGCTGGCAGAGGGCACAATATACAATACCGAATCACTTACCTAGAGATCCCAGAGTGTTGGCCCACATGGCACCTTGTTTTGTCACCATATTCAGAATCCTGCACACAAACACAGATTATATCTAGTTTGCAAAAACTAAGCGTAATGGAAATCTTTACACTGTAAAATGTTTGCCCTCTTGGGGGGCAGTCACAGTAATGCCTGGAAACCAGGCAATTGTACGAATGAATGCGGTCTACGAGTAGTTAACTGCAAATTGTAAAAACCATAAAATATAATAATGCAGTTTTCTATAGATAATGGTTCAAGTGCAAATGACGGAATGATCATTGGAACATTTTAGGTTAAGATCACCTGACAAAACGCCCCTCCAATCTAAATGTTATATCAACGATCTGTTCAAAGATGCAGGCTATGCGAGGACACCTATGCCTCCCCCACTCTACACCATCATGGAGATGTTCAAATGACCAGAAGGTAGGCCTGGGCCCAGCTGGAGCAGGCGAGCATTTACAAGCTTAGCACATATAATTAATTATAAAATTAAAATCTACCCTCTCGGCAATATCACCTGGAAAATAATGCCAGGAAAGATGGCCAAAACCTTCACACCCAGGAGTAGAGGATGGCAATGAGGATCACAGCCATTCCATCACTGGAGAAGTGTTTTTTTTTTTAAAGGTAAGGTTAGGTGAAAACATACTGAGCATACCTCACCTTATGTTAAGGATAAAAATCTTCTGCCAAGAATCCAAATCTGGCCCACAAAGTGTTTATATTTGGCCAGCAAAATTATTTGATTTAAGAAATGAGTGGCTCAGATTTGTCTATTTGACAATTGAACCTGGAACAAGCAAAGTGTAATACTATAACACATGACATCAATGTTTAACCTTCCTGGCAGATAGGTGTTAATGGAGGGGAGTCCTTTCCCAGTCCACATGTGTTTAGAGGGGAGAAGGGAGGGCAGGGAAAACCAGCAAAGCACAGTGTACTCTGCTTTGACATCCCGTACCGCATTATTTAAAAAAAAAATATATATATATATATATATAAAAAAAGCAAAACTTACGTTTATTTCCATATGAAAAGGTTCTCAATAAATATCAAGGTTGGCCCATGACTTTGTCCAAGTTTTTAATTTTGGCCCCCCTGTGTGTTTGAGTTTGACCCACATCTCCCGCATCACCTTATGCTTTTTGGCGTGGCTTAGTTCTGCTTGGAGAAGCATGAAAATGCCAGCACATACAGAATGGCTCCATTTTACCAGTAACAGCCATAAAACATTTAAGAAAGGCAGTAAAAAGTGTAAAAAATTTAAAATGGTACAGAGGTAAATGAGCTTGTTAGACATGACCACACACATTATAAAACGACATATAAAGAAGGTGCTGCCCATATGAAAGTTACAGTATCAGAAGAGGTAGCACAATAAAAAGGAAAAAGTGAAAGGCTCAAGCAATGAGATCGATGTAGGTGATACAGATATAATGTATACATCCAGACTAGCACCAGACCACACCGAGATGTGGTCAGCGCACTCTCAAAGGAGGCATAGCACTGCCAGATACCAGAGCCACGCGTCACCAGAACAGTGAGTGTGACCATTGGTATTGGGCGGCAGCGCTTTGATCTGCCAGCAGTGTAACACCGTCACAGGCATCGGAGAGCACCGGACAGCTGACTACCGCTGGACCTGACCCTCTCTCTATAGGGAACCTACATAATAACAACATTTTAATTAAGCAGATGATCACACAATCTAAGTGAACCTACAGAACTATAGAGACTGACACTGCAGACTTCATGTCTGGTTCTGCTTTCTGTACATCAAGTCATTGGCCAGCAACAGGAATGTGAAATGAGTTCGTTTTTAAAGGGGTTACAGTGTGTCAAACTCAAGTACACAGTGGGACACATGTTAAAACACAGACAAAATCACAGAACATTAATATTTATTTACAAATATAAAAAGTTACACTGCAGGACATGTTTCTGTTCAATGCCCCTGGAATACACACACAGTGATGGGGCACATACATGGACTACATATAAATTGTACAGTGCATACTGTGTGTGTGATCCATATGTGCCCCCAATCCCTCTGTGTACAGTCCATGTATGCCTCCATCCCTCTGTGAAAAGTTTACACACTTTATCTTCCCTCAGACTAATCCTGATACCCTTTTACCCAACTGCTTTCGCTGCAGCCTCCTGACAAGCCTCATTCACTACAATTTATTCTCAAACTCTGGGAGTAGAGAACTAAGAATGACAGCCAAGGGCTCCCTGTGATATCACTGGAACGCACCACCCAGCACTCATAGTTCTCTACTCCCAGAGTGGGAGGATGGAGGGGTGGCAAGTGCAGCTGGAAGAGGGGCTGCCGAGAAAGCAGGTCTAGGTTTGCCATGGGCCAAAAATATTTGCTTGGCGGGCCAGAGATTGACACCTATGGTTTATGGTCTTGATATCCCTGCCTTGGCAATCATTAACATAGTATATGCAAGTCTACAGATCTAGAATGGGATAGGCCCATATTAACTTGGTCAAAAACTACAGTATTTCCACTCTATATGCCAGCGAAGCAGTTTTTGAGGATTGCATATGTCCGTCAGGAGAATAACACAACATGTAAACGGTAAAGGGTTTATTATTCCTAGAACAACCTTCACTGAAGGACGCCATTGTTAGGGTGACCCTGATCCTATACTGCCACCTGCTGGTGATCTACTCATCTGCATGTGGGGAGAACATTGAGGAATCCAGGGCAGCAGCTTCTAAGGTTTAACACACCCCCTCAGACCTGAACGTTCCGTGTCTATATCAAACAGCATATATCTAATTGTAGAAAACTCACTGGACGTTCTTCGGCTTGGACCAGACCATACTCTGGGTTTCTCTTAATCCAAGACGCAAACCATTTAATGCTCCAAATGCTGCTCCTAAAACCAAAACACAAAATAATGAATTATGTGACAAATAGTTGCATCTCATACTAGAGAATACAGTTGGGTGAACTAGTACTCAGAAATGAAGATTTGCTGTTCGATAGAGGAGAACTGTATAACCCCAAAACTAGCACCAGACAGATAAGACTTGTGAGGTGCACTCTCAAGGAGTTACAACACTGCTAGTAGCTGTAGTGTCATTCATCACCAGAACGGTGACAATGGACTCCAGCGTGAAGCAGCAGCGCCTTTATCTGCCAGCAGTGTAACACTATCACAGTGATGGAGAGCACTGGACAGCTGACTACCGCTGGAAACCCTGCATGGACCACATTAACACAGATAGGATTAGAGACACAAGACACACAACCCAGTTGGTGGTAAAGAGAAAAGAATAAAATAATTACCGTATTTTTCGCCATATAAGACGCACTTTTTCACCCCCAAAATTGGGGGCAAAAAGTGCCTGCATCTTATACGCTGCCACCGATGGTCGCACCTTGGCTGCCCGCCAGCTCTCCCGGCACAGAGATTAGCTGGGGGAGCGGTCAGATGTGAGATGCTGGCCGATGTCCGGCTCTCCCATCTGAATTGTGTAATTGCCCATGCCAGCCCTGAACTGGCATAGGCAATAATGAGAAAAGTATAGATGAACTGCCATCTATACCTTTTCTCTTCTGCCGTGGGAACAGCAATCACTCCCCACGGACACAGTGACCTTCTTCCTGTTGATCAGTGTAGAGATGACGTGTGTTCAGCTGAGAGTGTACTGCTGCTAGTGACACCTGCTGGCTGAATTGAATATTGCATTCACTGAATATATTGCATTAACCCATGATGTGAAAACTGATTTAATCTTTTTTCTGGTTTTCCTGCCCTAAAAACTGGGTTGCATCTTATATGGCGAAAAATACGGTAACTCAATATAATGGTGGTACAATGCAGGAGTTACCCATTGTTTGTGTCTCTCCAGCAGCATGTATACCAGAATGACCACTTCCTGGTTACGCATACTGTAAAGATGCCAGCAAGGTGGTCTCATGAGCGAGACATGTTTCACACAGCCAAATTTTTTCATCCATAATGATGGTTGACATAGGGCTGCTGCCCCCCATTAATCAGGATCGCCTCATATCTCTGTTCCCAACAATCTTTTACATTGGTGCTTGGATGGAACTTTCTAGGTGGAGTGTGGCCCAGAGTCTCCACATACCACATGGAGCTCTGGTGCTTGGGTGGAATTTTGCACAGCATTTTTACAGTATTGGGAACTTTCTCCTGTGGGTCCATCTCTCCCTCCACTGGGAGTGATTCAGGGATTACCTCCCATGACATTAGGAGACTTGCTGTAAATTTAATTTGGTTTCTTCTTTTAAACTTCTTTTATACTGTACATTCTTTGTAATCTTAATGACATCTGGTCCTTTTTGTATAAAGAAAAGTTGATTGTACAGAAATTGTATGGTGAGATTGTAAGGTGTATGGGGGGACTTTACTTTTAGAGACAACTATTCCGGTGACAAGAATAGGGACGGATAATCGATTAGCTGATATGCGGACAATATGGAAGAAGACCCACAATTACTCCACATGCTGGAATAGACTCCTCTCTCACCAATAGACGAGGAAGAAGATGGTAAACTGCAATCTTCTACCTTTGTAAATTGTGTTACTTAGAATCAACATTGGTTTTCTTATTACTGAAACAAGGCGAAAGACCAGATGCAGCAAGAAGGGTCCGATTGCCTTTTATTTTGTTTTATTAAGGACATTCCTGTTCCACTTCATGAACAAGGCTGCCAAGAGTTGCACAGGAGTGTGATGTGATTACATCAGACAATTCCATCATCTCCCTCAATGTTGTTACAGGGGTGGGACCCCCTACAGAGCATCCAAAGCAACCCAAAGTCCCAAGGAGATAAGAGAAGCCAGTGGGTGACTGGACGGTCACACCATCCACCTAAAGAAGCACTTTTAACATGACCCTTTTCTGATTTTGGACCAGATAGGTAATGGTTCAGGATACCTTAACCTCTATGGCGGTATAATTTCATTGTTTTTTTTCAAATGCAGTAAAAGGATTATGAACAGATACTATAAAGTCTGTTGCTTGAGGCACTTCAGCCTTGTCTGGAGAAGAAAAGCTCCCTTAAAAGTGCCTCAGGGTTACCAATATTGGTAAATAAAATCTACCCAGAGCCACACAACGGATTACTTTTAAAGGGATTAATGTGTAAGATAATGGTTTGTTCTTATTATACACTATAGCCCCCACCCCTATACAATTTCCTTTAGATCTACCAACAACTATGTAGTGTCAGGTCCTCCCTGATAGAATACATAGTGATTGGAAGGTATATATCATTGCTATGTAGTGCCGGGTCCTCCCTGATAGAATACATAGTGATTGGAAGGTATATATCACTGCTATGTAGTGCCAGGTCCTCCCTAATAGTACACATAGTGATTATACATACCTGTCATACAGCTCCCTCCAATGGTGAAAAAAGCCAGCTCGAACCTTCCTCGGGTCTTGTTTGCACCAGTAGGTAAAATAAACTCATCTGAGTCCTGGAGGATTAGGAAACATGAAAAAACTATTTACAACTACAATTTTAGGGCTTGGTTTACATTATACGAGTTCATCCAGGAAAACTATGCACATCCACAGCACTTCTGATCTGTTGGGTACAAGGAGACTTAAGCTAGGAACACACAGTTCGATTTAAGCGTACAATTGATGTAAATCAATGGAAATTTACATCGCTTGTACCAAAATCGTAGCCCGGACACATGGTACAATCGACGATTTTAGTTCGATGAAGAGCTTTACATCAATTGAAAAGTGATCGGACTAGTTGGAAAATTATCGTCGAATTGTACCATGATTGTACTACTTTTTAATTTTCATCGTACAATTGTATTCGATGAAGTGATAGTTTACTGTTTGTAGGGCATCAATGGCATCGACGATTTTAGTCAATAATCGATGTTTTCTACATCGATATTGTACTACGATTGTATGACACTATAGCGCACACGGTACAATCGATAAAATCGAGGTTCTTCATCTAATCTTACATCGATTGTATGCTTAAATCCAGCCGTGTGTTCCTAGCTTTCGGCTTTGTTTCCATTGGGTTGGGACCCCTCGTAACAGATAAACTTACCTGCTCGGCGGAGACTCTGTCTTCATTGCGCCGAGCCGTTCCGCAGGTGTGAGGCTGAACGTAGTCGAGTACGTTCAGCCTCAGCACCGGCGGATGTGTAAACAGACCATCCACTGGCAGGCAATGTCTATGGGATACGTCGGGACCTCTGCTAAGTGTATACGCTTAGGGTAGGATTCGCGACGTATAATGGAAACAAGCCCTAAGGAAGGAAGTCCCTGTTCTAGTGATGATTCCTTTACAAGTCTTGGAAGATTTCCAGACAGCCGAAAATTCCAGTGCACGCTACCGCACATCAGCCGGATTTCCAATGGCCGGAAGAAAACACATTTAGGTGCAAGGGAAAAACATGAATGCAAATTGTACAGATGACAGCTGACAAGCAAGTTATGTTCTATATGTACGTATTTATTTCAGCACAGTACAGTATTTCAGATCAACTATAAAGCAGACCCATCTCCAGTTTTTCAACTTTCTATTACGGACACCGGAAACGGCAAAGACGACTTACATGGGTAAAAATCATCTACATACGGTGACGCTCCCCCCACCAGTAAGGTTGTGCCACAGCGTCTAACAGGCACAAGGGGACTTCTACCTTCTCAAGTCTCCTTGCCTCTGGCAGCCACCTTGGTGTCACAGAAAAGGTGGAGTGTTGCTGGATATAGATGCAGATAGGTGGAACCAGCGAGACCGGAATAGTCTGGCTCCACCATAATGAAGATCTGAACATGAGGCCCAGACGGATGGCACCAGGTGCGAGCACAAGGTAGGTAAAATATTTTTAGGTTTGAGGATCCTTTTTTATTTCAGATCAAGACTGCTGAAAGGTAAACAACGTGCAGATCAAATTTTTCTTTTTTTGCACAGTACAGAACCGGTTTTAGAGCTTCCACTGGTGACATTGCCCCACTGGAGAGGTAGGCTTTCACTAAGGGTTGCCGCGGACCCATGTGCGTACGTGCTCGTCTGCAAAATCGCCTGCGGGTGCCCACAAAGCTCGGTCGGCGTCCCCATCCAAACCAACACCTGGCACCTGCTGATGCTGTGAGCAACGTCATCACGTTGCTCTCCACAGCTCATCTGTCAGTCCCCACTTGTTATGTGTGTGGTGACCTTAACAGAGGCAGCAAAGTCGTAAATGGCACTATAGCATATATGGGCAAACTAAGGCCAGGGGGCCAAAACCGGCCGCTTTAGCCTTTGATTCTGCCCTTTGTCACCTTTATGTCAAGATGCCCTGGCTCCCCTCCACTCATCCCCTGCAATAAATGGAGATGATGCCTAGGGCAGTGGTTCCCAGACTGGGGGGGCGCGAAGGTATTCCAGGGGGGCACAGGTCCTCATTC
>CM070037.1:16549503-16563761 GCA_036250615.1 Ptychadena robeensis
TGTATGTGGGGGATTTTTTTTTTGAGTTTACTTCCGCTTTAATTTGAGAAGAGGGTTGTCACATAATATATTCACTGCACTTTTCTTCCTAATGTTCTCTCCAAAACAATGCATCACAAGATCCAGTGGGTCTTATAGGGTAAATCACAAGATATATATTGTCTTGGCTAACAGAAGAGGATATAGAAGAAAGAATGTTCCTAAGGTTGTTTTAGTTCTAGTACAAGGGATCTGAGGGTGATTGTTATAAAATATTAGTAGTAGTGGTTAAGTAGAATGAGCAGCTCTATCCAAAATATTGCAGACTTGTTAGCAGTGTTTTCCAAAATGATTACCAGAGTTCCATAGTAGATGTGTGGGGCAATGCCACCTTTGTCCTGTAGGTGGTGCTGATGTTCTTTCAGCCAGATTGCAGGTCTGTATGGTAGAAGGGGTACCACCCAACACCAGATTCCTTCATTCCATATCATTCAGCGCTGTAATAGTAATCACAGCACAGAGATTGTATGAGACCCCGACAATAAGTATCTCTAGGGTCGGATGTTGGAACTCCCAGAACAGAATGAGACATGCTGCAGATGTGAGAGAGACTTTGTAGGAGCAGCCATGTCAGTTTGGAAATTTCTTTGACTTGTATACTGTATTCTTAGTGGGATAGGAATCACTACATACATGTTAGTGTCTGTGGGAGTATGAAGCTTATATGAACAGCCCTATAGGTCTAGTGATCACCTTCCTTTGAGGTAGTTCCATCAGCACATTCTACCATTCTTGTATGTATTCATAAATAAAATATATAAAGTTCAACTTTGACTTACCTCTGAGCCATCACAATGGTGGTGTAGCACTCCACAACCCAATATACTTCTCCCTGGAATCATATGAGGGATTCCATATTTATCTGCCAGGCTCCCAGGAGTTCATTCAGTGCAACATTGCGAGTATAGCATTACAGAAGTATGATTTCCAATGGGGAAAACATGTATGCCTGCATTTTTATATACTTGGCTTGATCAGGTGTTTTCTCTGCTGAGATGTCAGGCTTCCTCTCCACTATGGCGCTGTGTCATCACAGCAAAGGAGAGAAGAACTCCAAACTTTCTTATTCTTAAGATAATTATTTGATCATAAGCAGACCTGCCACCGGAAGTTCATCTATGCATTAACCTCCCTGGCGTTCTTTATAAAGCCAGTACGTGCATGGTTTGTTGCTAAAACAAACTGCGCCCTTACCGTGATCGGGCACACATGTTTGTGTTTTGCAAGCCCGTACCAATTCTGCATCGGTGCAGGCTCGCTGATTGCTTTTCAGGCGGGGTGGCACCATAGACCCCCATGTTAATGGAGGCTATGCCGCTTTTCTCAGCCCACATAGCCGGCTTCTCTAGGACGCCTGCAATGTGTAGAGAGGGGGGAAGGGTCCTGTACTACTCCTGTGCCATAACCTGTACCTATGTGTATTATATTGTGTTGTATCTCCACTCTAATGTATGGTACAGCGCTGCGTAATATGTCGGCGCAATATAAATAAATGATAATAATAATAATAATAAAGGGCTGGGGATCACGGCAGAGTCCCGTACGGTGGCTTTCCTGGCTAGAAGTGCCAATAATAGGGAGGATGGCATAAAAAAACACATGCCTGTAATGAGCAATTTAAGAAGATCCCTCCTCTTTCCCTGGCTATTATGACAGTTACCGTGGCACACCAGGAAGAGGGCAGCACGACATCTGTGAGCGCAGTGACAGCTGGGTATGTCCCTAATCTCGGCTCTCCATTGAAATGTACACAGACTTATTTTCCCATAGAAAATCATTGTAAACGCCCCCCAGTGGCCACGTACGATATTACACCCCGAATTAACCCCCAGTAGCCTGGCAGATAAAGATGATTCCAGGGAACAGCAGGTAAGTATATTTTTTTAGGATTCTGGAGCGCTACGCTACCATCAAACTTTAATTTTTACGGGTTTTTATTTTTATTTTGAGTATACATCCGCTTTAATTAATTAAAAATGTCCCCTTCATAAGGTATGACTAATACTAAATAACTGACATTAATTCCAGATTATATTCTGCTCCGATGTGCCCGGTGAAGCCAGTGAAGCTATAGATGGTTATCTGGTAAATACCGTTGTCTAATAATCCTACAAACTCCGTAATGGAGATAAATGAACAGGTCAGGCAGTGTCTGATCGCAGCGCTGATAGTGAATGATCTACTCTAAGCACCATTGATTTTTTTTCTATTATCTGATTCAGAGATATTGACCAAAAAAATCTGTTCACAAGATATATTTTTAATGTTTGGGAGCAGAGCAGATAATAGGCGCGTGTTAGTGGTGGGGATACGGACCATCTAGTGGAATATATTGCCTTCACTACCAGACAGAAAATATGAGTTCACTCAATCTATGTATTAAAACATGCTTTGTGTAGAGAATATATTTACAGCACTTTGATGTTTAGTGAATATATTTACAGAAAGTGAAGAGCCTCTCTGCGGATAGACCTCTGCTTGATAAACCTGTTTGGTTTAATATTATATTTTGGATTATTATCCTAAGGCTTTGTTTCCATTGAAGCGTTCCCAAGCGGTTGCAGAACCGCGCGGCAGCCGGCTGAACGCATGCCTAAAGTGGTCGCGCGTTTCCGCGCGTTTTTGCGATGCAATTTTTTTTTGTATTGCAGATGTGGATGCGGTTGGGGCGCGGATGCGTTTCAAAACGCTGCAGCTAGCGTTCAGAAACGCGCCCTAAACCGCATCCGCACCCGAACTCACACAACCGCACCAGTGGAAACTATATTGAAGTTTCCAATGGATGCGGTTGTGTGCGGGGGCGGCAGTGCGGGGGCAACTGCACGGGAACGCTACAATGGAAACAAGCCCTAAGTAGCTCTGTTCATCAAGAAAAAAACACTGTGCAGTTCCACATGTGACCTGTAGGGGGCGCCGCATGCCCTGTTTTCTCAGCTTGGCTTTCATGTGTTGTATAGCAAAAGCAGAACTCTGGTTACAAACTCCACAAGTGCAGCCCTCGACATCCCTTAAGGGCCACGCATAACATTTTCAATCTACACTGAGTTGTATAAGCATTTTATAGTGAATTAATGACAGCAGGTAGAGCTAGAAGACATTATTTTTCATTTTTAAATAACAAAACTTTCATGTAAGCCAATCAACGTGCTCAGCCGGAGCCTGAGTAAGTCATTAGCCTCTCCTCTTCCTGCTCTAAGCTCAGCCTCTCCTCTTCCTGCTCTAAGAAGATCCCAGATGAGGACGCGTTAGCGGGGGATCGGTGGACAGGAGAGTTCCTATGCATTAGTTAGGTTAGGTTTCAGGGGCCACCATTGTAGGACTGAGAGGAGCCGCTGAAGAATGTCCAAAGGGCCGCATGCAGCCCGGGGGCCGCAGGTGAGGCACCTGGGATAATGTATAGAATTACATATACATGCCTTTTGCTGCAATATTCAGCTTAAAGCAGACCATTCACCTCGGTATCTGCTTCCTTTTGGTGCTGATAATATTGCAGACTGAAGGTAAAAAAAAACTACTACCCTATTTTCCTGAAAATAGGGCATCCTCTGAAAGTAAGGCACTCTTACATTTTTGCCTCACGCTGAAATATAAGGCACCCCCAAAGATACAGTACTGTAACTCTGGACAGGGGGGGTCAGAGGGGGCAATCACAATGACACAGGAGGATCAGAAGGGGTTACTAAAATGGTAATCCCCCCTCTGAGTCTCCTGTGCCATTTCGATTCACCCCTCTGATCCCCCTGTGTCATTTTAAGTGATCCCCCCCACCCTGATACCCCAGTGCTGTATTCTTCATGAAAAAATAAGATACCCCCTGAAAAGAGACATAGGGCATCTTTGGGAGCAAAAATGGGCCCTCCCCCCAGTTTGGGAAGCACTGGGTTAGCGTGAGGGGTTTGGAGGTTAAGGTGTGATGCGTTTTGGGGGATTCCAGTCTGGGGTTAGGTCTATTGTTCTCATATTACGAACGCAATGCATGGTACTTTCCCCAGAATCTGGAATATTGGTGATTATGAAGATATAGCGCTATATTTGAGATCTTCACAAATTCTTGAAGTGCTGATATTCGCAATAAAAATTAGAGATTCAAATATTCACACTTAACACTAATCGTGACGTGTATTTGGAACACGGAAGTGCAGGTGCGGAGTATCATGGTATGATCAGGTAAGTGTAAATTTCCCTCCCTCCTGCTTTTTCCCGTTTGTGTTAATGATGTGTGCGTGGGAAGAGTAAAGCCCCCCATACACGTCTAGATTTTTCATTCAATAAATTTAATTCAATCAATTTTTTGGTTGATTGATTGAAAATCTCTGGCAGCCCACATGGTTAGATCGACCTAAAACAATTAAAATTGGGAAAAAAAATTGATTGAAAAAGGATTGGACGTGCTGGAAAATTTTGTATTGAAAGTGATTACACTTTCAGTCGATCCCCAAAAAGTTGATCAAATATCTGTTACTACAGTTGGCAAACATACAATCAATCACCAATCTTTTTAAGTTGATTGAATAGAAAATCTAGACGTGTATGGGGGGGGCTTTATGCGCGATCCTAGCTAAGTTAGGGGGGTCTTACTCTCCTTTCTATCTCCCATAATAATACAATGTGTGCCCTGTATTTATAGAGATTGTGTTGCCATAAAACATCGGATTCATTTACATTTCTAGTTCCTGACTGTCGGCCGCGATCAATGACTCCAAGGTTTTGTGTTTCTTTTATTGATTGTCAATCTGCGACAGGTCAAGCTAAACTCTTTGTACCAATCATACAGATGAATGGCAGCGCGCTGACAGCGGCGCGCTGGTTTGAGCTCCATCTACACAAATCTCATGACATGCTGGGATTTGGGGATCACTACAAACTTCTGATGAATATTTCTGTTTTCTGTTGCAGCCAATCCCGATGCTGAAGAAAAGAATGAATCATTCTGTCACCTTGTCACAGGAGCAAGTCTCTTGTCTCCTGGCCAATGCGTTCTTCTGCACGTTTCCTCGCCGCAATGCCAGGATGGGGAAGTCTGAGTATTCTACTTACCCGGACATAAACTTCAACAGGTAACGTGTCACCTAGAGCGTGGAAATGCATGCTGGGGCTTTTCACAATCTGTATTATATAATATTCCTTCTCCTTCCCCAGGCTTCTCCTGTGTTTTTATTTTTTACCAGATTAACCCCCCTGCCGTTCCTGACGACCTGTCAGAACAGCTGTGGACGAGCTGGGTTCGTCAGGCAGAGATCGGAGCCACAGGAGAGCAAACTCACTGCTCCGTGTGTCTCCGATCTAATGAGGCAGCTGCAGGAGAACGGATCACTCCCTCCCCCTCCATGCTCTCCTATGTAACCTGGCATATCTGCAGCGCCATCTAGTGGTTGCAGTGCTAATTTACCTGATAAAGTGAATTATTGAAATCTTCATTATCTGATATTGTGAGAGACTCCTCTATGGACAGACTTTGGGAAATGACAGGCTTACAATGTAAAAACATTTTTTCCATTAACCTCCCTAGCGGATGAGACGAACCCTGCTCGTTCGGTGAACAGGGTCCTCTCAACCGCCGGGGAAGCCGGCAGCGGGGAGACCCTATGCCTCCCCGGAAAGCTGCAGTGATTGTTTTCATCGCTGCAGCATTTCTGGGTTGGCGGCGCCATAGACCTCCATGTTAATGGAGGAGCGCCGGCTTTCTCTCACACGCAGCTGTTGTCAGTAACGTAGAGCTCCGGCGGGAAGCCGGAAACGACAGGCAGTGTACTCTGTACACTGCCTCGATCGCCCGATACGGGCGGTGCGCTAGGAAGGTTAAAGTCTTTGGTACCTCAGCAGTGCGCTAGGGAGGTTAACCTTTCAGCATTTGAAACGCTGTTTGGGAGCGGGGATCAGGCGAACCTGATCTAACATTCCAGATTTCCCCGCAGCATTTACAGGTTTCTGCACCCACCCTGATGACATCAGTATGACCACGCCATAGACCTTCATGTTAATGCAAGCCCACAACGCTGCCGTCGTTGATGATGCCAGTGATGTAGACGGAGGCGGTGGGAGGGTTGGAATTTCAAGCATAATACATTGTATGGGCAGAACGCTAGGGAGGCTAATGCGATAATTTTGTTGAAATGGGAGGAGTCACTATATTATATACAGCGGACCACTAAGTTACAAAAGGCTTGACTTGGCTAGACCAACTTGCTGGTTACCTCAGGGTCTAATATCACATGTGGCCACTGGGGGCATTAACCTCCCTAGCGATATGCCCGAACCCAGTTCGGGCAAAGGCACACTGCACTATCGATAAGCGCCCAGAAACTGGGTCGGGCACCATCGTGGGAGCTCACCTGCTCCGTCGCCGCGCCATCTTACCCGTGACCATCGCCGGAGCTTCTCCGGGCGCCGGACCACGTGAAGCGTGTGACGTCACGGAGGCGGGAGCCCGGAGCGCGAGTCTTTAAAATCTTGTTTTTTTTAACTGTGAGCGGCATTATAAGAAATGTCTTCTAGAATCCAGCTCAAAGTGGATCCCGCTATCAGAGAAACACATCAGCGCGTGAGCGTTCCTGATAGTGGGCATCTGTGTCCCGGACTGACACACGAGCCCGTTCCGGAAATAGCAGAGGTCTCCGGCTATCTCCGTTGAACAGCTCTCGTGTGCCCGATGAAGTCATCCGGCGGCGGCGAGATTAAAGGGATACAGAAAGGTTTTTTTTTTCGTGAAGATTTTTTTTCATTTTTGTTTTTGTTTTTTGAGTGGATTGGATAAATGTTTTATCCAATCCAAATCAAAAGAACAACAATTGTAAACTTCTAAAAAAAAAAAAAAAAAAACAGTTTTTCCCAAACATTTTTTTGTTTTTGCTGGAACCTCTAAAGACGCGGCCATAGCAGGCTATTATTCTGTGGCCGATTTGCGAATGATCAACCATGCGAGCATTCGGGGTAAATCGCTAGGTGATCAATTGAAAAATGAACGCGACCACCTGGAGGCAAAGTACATGGCGCAGTATGACATGAAAATCAAACTGCGCGCCCGTGCCGCGAATCAGGTGGCAAACCGCGGGCGCTCTCGGTGTGCCATGCAGCATTTCTAAAACAAAGCTGCAGGCACACAAAGCCCTTTCCGCCCCCATCGGCGTCACCGGTGACGCCGATGGGGTGGAAGGCCCTGTATCACTTTTGGTACAGAAATCTGCACCTCAGTGAACCGCCAGGGAGGTTAATAGTGGCTTTCTATGGGAAAATGTGTTTGTATACATTGCAATGGAGAGTCGAAATCTAGTACTTTCATGTCACTATCCCGTCTTTTCTGGTCTTGACTAGAGCTGAGCAAAGGTAAGTAAAAAAATTATAAAAAATTGTGAATTCCCTTTGGGACAAGAAGACCCCCACACTACAAGCATTAAAATATAAAAATAAAAATCAATATTGATATAACAATATTCATATTATTGTGCCACAGGGACGAAAGGCGTCAAAGGTCCTCCCGACGTGTTATTATCCTGTTTTGGAAAAAACGTTGTGATATACCTAGAGAGGAGGAAGAGGGGCCACTAGTGTGTAGGTGACCCCTTACCCTCTTGGAGAAAAGTCTTTCAAATATGTATGGTAAAGAGATATGTGTTACTCTATACCATAGGTGCCCAACCTGCAGCCCGGGGGCCACATGCGGCCCTTTGGGCGTTGTTTGGCGGCCCCCCTTGGTCCTCCACATGCGGCCCCCAAAACCGAACTGTTAATGCATAGGGCATAGCAACTCACCTGTAAAGTGGTCACACGCTGACCCAGCTTTCCTAATCAGCTTTGGCGGTCCTACATCAGTATATTTGGTAATGTTGATCACGGAAACCAGGTCTACATATGAGCGCTGCACCCAGGGGCAGGAGGTGGGAGGGTGAGTGCCTGTCGGGGTCTGGTCCAGCGCCTGCTGAGATATGTTGACGGGGGAGGGTCTGGATCGATGTTATGTGTCCCTTTAGTGATGCCGAGGGCCGCACTTGTGGCCCTACATATCAACTCCGTTGCCCACTACTGTTCTATACCAATGGATAATGTTTCTTTTAAATATATGTCAAATCAAATGGGAATTTATTAATGATTATGCTTTTCTAAACTGATTGAATGAAAAGGCACCCCTGAAACCCCCATCATATATATTCAATATATGATTTGTTGTATTCCTGTCTTCTGCCCCTGGTGTGACTGTGTGAAAATATATACACACACACCTGGCAGAGGGAAGTCACATACTATTATTAAATACTAATATATATGTATGTATATATGGGGTGATGACATTGGTTTCTGGAGCCAGACGACATGATACCTAGTGACGCCATTGGGTTAGGTGTATGTTGCCGCTGTCCTATGAACTCCCCTCATCCTCTGTGGTTTATATTTTCTCTCTGCAGACACCAGGCGTAGATATTGTATGCTGTTAGCGTGTTTACAGATTGCGAATTAGAAAACTAATCAACTTCTAGATTTTACTACTCCACACAGTTGCAGTTTATAAGCTGGTTCGGTGCATGACTCGGTATTAAATGTCAGAGTGATTTATAGGAGGCGGGGCTCCGGCAGTCTGCTCCAGGTTTTCATACAACAACACTGTAAATGCTTTAGAACCCAATTAGCAGAAATAATATGAAATGATATTCGGAGATCTGGGCAGGATCTATATATATATTTATCTATATATGTAACATCAGAAGCACATTGCCATGTAGATGAGATGCCGTCTGATTTACATACTCGCTGGAATCCAGTGACCTGTAGAAACACAATGAAATACGCATTCCCCATACTGAGGAGATGTTGTGTTTGATGTCCCACTGGCTCTCATTTCCTACTTCAGGTGTTACAACATTGCGTCTATATCAGAATTCTCTGCTCACGTAGAACCGACTACACGGCTCACAGATCTTCATTGTAAAAACAAAGATGGCAGATGGGAAACTTCTATAGCTAAGACTATATTTTAAATATACACCCCCAAATTAAAGGGAGCTTTAGTAGTCCCAATGGTGTCCCTCTGTATTTTCTTGTAAGAAAACCTCTGTCATGATACTTTTTTTTTCGCGTATGAGACACAATGGACTATAATATGAACTCCATAGTTTTGGAGAGGAAATTTGAAAAAATATATAAAGAGTCAGAGACACAGCCATTCCCGTATAACAGTGATTCCCAAACTTTCCTTGCAGGGCCCCCTTTTCTATTTAGCAACATTATCGAGCCCTTCCTCCCTATTCAAACACAGGTTTAGAATGAGGGCCAGTGCCCTGCTTGAATACCTTTGCACCCCCCCCAGAGTGACCCGCCCCCCAGTTTGGGAACCACTGCCATATAAAGTGAATAAACAGTCGGCAGGGCTGCACCATGCAGTATTCACCCTAGATTCCTACTCCTACCAAGTATGTACATGGCTGAAACTTTAGCATGTGTCTTTACACACTAGTACCCATTCTCTGAACCTTCTGAACAACTTATGAAGAGACACGTTTTACAATCTGAGCAACTATTTACAAATTGGAGGATGGCTGAGTGTGTCACATAATTTTTTATTGCAATGCAGAATGTTAGTGTAAATACACAACTCATGCTATTTAGCCTCAGTTGGCCCGAGTTAGTTCGGGAGAGTTTTTTAACTAACAGTATTCACACTAAACTACACTTGGGCACACATATTTGTCTGGGGGGAGGCGTCAGCATCCCCGCCATATTTTCTGGGTCCGCGTCATCAGGATCGCCGTTGACCACCATTTAAAAGAGGAGCTGGCATTTTTTTTGTCCCACACATTAGAAGCTAGTCCAGTATTGGGGTTCTGTACCTTTTAGTACAGGCTATCCTCTGGTATTCTGTGCAGTCAATGTTGGGGTGCAGTAGACTTGTTAAATTTAGTTTTGATGTTCTACATGGCTTAGGTCCAATGTTGTGTTTCTGTGCATTTTATTTCTGACTACCCTTTTAGTATTCTGTATGGTCACGGTCTAATGGTGGGATTATGTGTTCTTTAGTTTAGCCTACTTTTTGATATTCTGTATGGTCAAGGCCCAATGTTGGGATTCCGCATCTTTTACTTTAGTCTTTGTTCTAGTGTCCTGTATGGCTTGGGTCTAATGTTGGGATTCTGTACCTTTTTAGTACAGGCTATCCTCTGATATTCTGTGCAGTACAGGTTTAATGTTGGGATTCTGTTACTTTTTATTACAGACTATCCTCTGTTATTCGAGGCAGTCAAGGACTAATGTTGGGAGGGGGGGGGGGGGGGGGGGGGGGGGGGGGGGGTTCTATGCCCTCTAGTTCCAGTTACATTTTGGAATTCTGGGCAGTCAAGGTCTAATGTTGGGGTTCTATGCCCATTAGTTCTGGTTACACTTGGGTATTCTGTACAGTCCAGGTCTAATGTTGGGCTTCTATGCCCTTTAGTTCCAGTTAGATTTTGGCATTCTGGGCAGTCAAGGATTAATGTTGGGGTTCTGTGCCCTTTAGTACGGGCTATCCTCAGGTTTTCTGGGCAGCTAAGGTCTAATGTTGGGGTTTTGTATCTTTATAGTACAGGCTATCCTCTCGTATTCTGTACAGTCCAGGTATAATGTTGGGGTTCTGTACCCATTAGTTCTGGTTACACTTGGGTATTCTGTACAGTTCAGGTCTAATGTTGGGCTTCTATGCCCTTAAGTTCCAGTTACATTTTGGAATTCTAGGCAAGGTCCAGGATTAATGTTGGGGTTCTGTGCCCTTTAGCACGGGCTATCCTCAGGTGTTCTGGGCAGTCCAGGTCTAATGTTGGGGTTCTATGCCCTTTAGTTTCAGTTTCATTTTGGAATTCTGGGGAGTACCGAACAAATTTTGGGTTATGTACCTTCTAGTACGGGCTATCCTATGGTGTTCTGGGCAGCCAAGGTGTAATGTTGGGGTTCTGTATCTTATTGTTCTATGCCCTTTAGCTCCAGTTACATTTTGGTATTCTGTACAGTCCAGATCTAATGTTAGGGTTCTGTACCTTCTAGTACATGCTATCCATGTGTATTCTGTACAGTCCAGGTCTAATGTTAGGGTTCTGTACCTTCTAGTACATGCTATCCATGTGTATTCTGTACAGTCCAGGTCTAATGTTAGGGTTCTGTACCTTCTAGTACAGGCTATCCTCAGGTATTCTGTACAGTCCAGATCTTATGTTAGGGTTCTGTACCTTCTAGTACATGCTATCCATGTGTATTCTGTACAGTCCAGATCTAATGTTGGGGTTCTGTACCTTCTAGTACCGGCTATCCATGTGTATTCTGTACAGTCCAGGTGTAATGTTGGGGTTCTGTCCCTTCTAGTACAGGCTATCCTCAGGTATTCTGTACAGTCCAGGTGTAATGTTGGGGTTCTGTCCCTTCTAGTACATGCTATCCATGTGTATTCTGTACAGCCCAGGTGTAATGTTGGGGTACTGCACCTTTTAGTCGCGGTTACACTTTGGTATTCCGCATGGCTGAGTATCTATGCAAAGATCCTGTGATTAGATTGCCATTGATTCCCCTGGAAGATGAAATAGTGAAGATAAACAGTGTTTTCCTTGGCATGCGCTCACAATGCCTCCATCTACTGTACCTCTCAGTTATATTGTATAACGGACAACCCAACAAAGGAGGGAATAAATATAGAAGACTTCTGACTCACCGGAGGAAAAAGCTTTCCTGCAAGCCGTTTGTCAATGACTTAATTTCCCAAGTAGCTTTGCCTCGCTTGCTCCATTTACTTAGCAGTGTTTCTTAATTGGATAGATTGCTAGATTTGCATTCTCCCTTCCAAGGAAAGCAGATGTTCCTGATGTCTTCATGTTAATGTCGGGGTGTGTTTACATGCTCCACAACATGCATAGGATAGGGATTTGTGGGGGCCGACACAACCTGCCAGAGAGAACATACAGTAAATGAGACATCCTTAATTAGGGGCTTCAGCATTCGGTGGGGTTATTGATCAAGGTAATTGTTATGTAAATTAGCCACTCTTACAGTTGACAGATGTGTATTGTTCATCATTCAATTACAAAAATGAAGATCCTCCTGCACCACCATGTGACTGGAAGTACAGAAAATTCATGTTTTAAATCTTATTTTAGGTTGGAGTAATATTTCTACTGATAACTCAATGCTGTAAGTACACTGGTAGCCAAACTGTCTCTGACAACCACCAGACATGAGAATGCTGTCAGCAGTTTGCCATATAACAGGATATATGTAGTAGGTGGTCACCATCAGCAGAGCACATATAGGCCGGTAAGCAGTTTAGTTTGATTTACATCAGTGGTTCTCAACCTTTTTAGATCTGTGCCCCCGGAAGTGACGCCGCAAAGTGTACTCTTCCTATATTTGGAACACGGAAGTGCCAGTGAGGAGTGTCCCTTCCACCTTCCAAATATCGAAAGTGTATCATCACTTCTGCCATGTTCAGGTACGTGTAATGTCCCCTCCCTTATATTTTCCCACCCAGCTGAAAGCGGACCTACCACCAGAAATCCATATTTTAATGAATGGCATTAAAAGTGCAGATAATAGGGAGGATTGCAAAAAAATTAATAAAAAAACGTACATGTAATGAGCAATTCAAGAAGATAATCACGCAGCCCCCCCTTACTTCTGGGTTCCGCTGCCCATTAATTCCTATGGGCTTTGAAGTTCCTGTCGTCTCAGCCTTGTCATAGTCTACTCCTCTGATGGGACATGTATTGTATGGGTCATGCCCATAGACTTTAGCCTCCTGAGCGTTTCAGCCTTTGCACAGTTTTTTCATAACCGTGCCACGGACAATCGCGGCGGAGCACAATATGCTCCGCCGCGATTGCCTGCTCAGCTGAAGGTAGTAAACATAAGTCCGGCGTCACTGGAGACGCCGGACTTATGCTGAAAGAAAGCGACGCCCCTCCAGTTAGACGGAGGTCTATGGCGCCGCCTACCCCTGCCCCCTTCGCGTCACCGGTGACGCGATCGGGGGCGGACCCGGAAGTATGGGCTCCCAACCGTCGTAGAAAGCCAGCGATTCCTAGAGTGTGGCTCTAGTTAACTGGGGCTGAATTTCATGATGCATGAAACTCAGCCCGAGCTAACTTGGGCTAGACGCTCAGAAGGTTAATGAGCGATTAATCGCCATGTTACAATATTGTGACAATTAATACGCACTTAACCAGGGCACAATGCATTTGAGCCTAGCATTGGGCATCATGGATGCACACGTCCAGACGAGACTAGGCCTTAGGGTCATGTCAGATGAGACATAAAAGTTTTTTAATAAATGTTTTCAATAATGCGCCCACTTTACGGGCAAAGCACGCTCCCCCCTGCCTATGAAAACACAATGGAGGCTAGACCCCTAGAGATCAAGGTTTTTGGGGTTAAATTCTGTATACTGTGTGTTGTTTGTAATGGGATTAATGTCTCTTTGGTAAAACTAAAGCGAAATCTAGCGGAAATCAAGGAGGGACATTGATACCAATTACCTTGGAAAAAAAACACATTCTCCAGTGATGGGTTTAAATTGGGATAATGGGATCCAATCAGCATTAAATTATGGCTGCTGTCCAATTTGTGTAGATAAATGTTGCTAGCAGCTCCGTAATGCAAAGATCTAATTGCTAATAGACTGTGCCGGCCAGAGAGTGTTTTCCTCCTGTTCTCCCCACACTAATAACCGTACAAGGTTCCTGCGGTGGGCGCGGAAGGTTGTTTGTTTTTGGCTGCGGTATTGGTTTACATGGTCGGTGATAACAACAAATACAAGTCCTTACCAGCAGATCTTTTTTTTCGATTTAGTCACTTTCAATAAGTTTAGCATTTTATTATTTTCTATGTATAGTATTATTATGCTGTTATGTATAACATAACCTCCCAAGACAGCAGTATCCTGTGTGTTTCAGGGTTCATGTATTAGCTGCTCTGCCATTTTTAGTGATGGAAGTTACATTAAAACAGCCAGAACTCTTTTGTAATAAATCGTACTAGTCATGCCTTTCTTAGTTGTCCTCCTTTTACCAAATGTTTTATAATTTTTATTTTTTATTTAGATACATGCTTTATTTCGGCAGATAGAAGCTAAAATATCACAATGCTATGTGCTGCATCAGACCTAATAGGAAGGTTAAATATCTAAGTTTAGACTCCCAGAAATGCCTAACCCAGTGTTCCCAAACTTTCCCTGCAGGGCCCACCTTTTCTATTTAGGAACATTATCGAACCTCCCCCCC
>CM070037.1:16577792-16597847 GCA_036250615.1 Ptychadena robeensis
TTTTAAGCAACTTTCTTCAGCCCGAGTTAACTCGGGCTAAACACCCAGAAGGTTAAAGATCCCCTGCCCTTGCTCATGGAAAACTCAGTTTTTCCAATCCTTTTCTATAATCTAAACATATCTGGGGTCCTTAAATCGGCTGTAAACTGAAAAAAAAAAACATTACCTAGACACTCTGCTCACCTGTCAGCCATTTATGTCTGGGAAAACTGCTACACAAGAAAAAAAAACTTGCCATCCTCCCTTCCTCATTCCTAGAGGCAGCATCTTAGGTACTGGAGAACCGAAGCCACTTCTGCCCATTTGGTTTGCCAGTACTTGAGCACCCCTCCCCAGCAGGAGTGGTCCTATGCCGATCGTGCCCTGGGCTAACTTTTTTGGAGGGGAAGGGGGAATTGTTGCAGTGAGAGGACTGGAGCTGCTGACACATCCCTGCCAGAAAGTCTCGTAGCTGTGATGCCGACGTCACAATCCAACAGGACTGGGAATGGGGACTTGGGATTGATGTCCCATGTACCATTTTGGCTGTATGACGTAGCGCCTTGGCGCTATTGCTGGCAGAATTTTTTTTATTTTGGGGCCTAATTATCAGCAGCAGTGGCTGTTGGGTATAATGGAATTCATGAACTTTTTTACGCATTTTCTTATATTTTTACCCATTTTAGATTATTTATCTACACATACCAATCTTTTCTTAATAGAAACGATTCTCCTTTCTTATCGCACACAGGGACGCCTGGCAGAGACGCACTACAGAAATTGTGGCAATTGATGCATTTCACTTCCGACATTATCTTGATCAGTTTACCCCGGAGAAGATAAAGCGAGAACTGAACAAGGCATGTTTTATTTGTAATGGTGATTGTAATGGGTCATTGCCATTTATTTATTCTGTTCTTATTGTTAATAATGCGGGCCTGTCCAGACATATGTGTTTAGCCATTTACATTATATCACATGTCAGCTTAGAGCTTGCTTACGATTGAGTATTCTTAGCTGGGTTCATCTCATTCTATAATATTTGCATTTGAAAAGTGAGCTTTCTGTCCTTCTATCACATGTCAACTTAGAGCAGTGATGGCGAACCTATGGCACACGTGCCAGATGGGGCACTCGGAGCCCTCTCTGTGGGCATGTGAGCTGTCAGCCAGCACAGAGGAAAGAACTGTAGCCTATTGGCTCTCTGTGCTCTCAGCGGTGCATTCCAGTGGCATTATGGTGAGTGCCAGCTGCCTGGAGTATTCTGGGATTCACAGTTCTACTACCTGAGCTGGAGGACAGAAGGGTAGGGAGTACAGCTGATAGGGGGGCTGCAGAGCATGGAAGAGGGGTATCGGGATTGGTAAGGGGAAGGCAAACTATACACACTGTACATGCAGTCACTACACACATTTTATGCACGATGCAGTCTATTTGTAGTCCATGTGTGACCCCATCCCTGTCTGTGTATGTGTGCCCATAACATTGTCCAAATATTTCAATTTGGCCCTCTGTATATTGGAGTTTGACACCCCTGGCTTTAGAGTTTAGTCCTTACACTGGGCATAAACCATGTTTGTTAATATGATCGATATAGTTAGTCCAGGGTTATTTCAGAGTACTAAGTTCCATGGGATTAATACATTCAGTTTCTAAACTCCTGGGACTTCCAATTGCCTTGCTATGGAACTGAACCAGTAGAGCATGTAGATCAGGGTTATGCCAAAATCTTCCACATACACTGGTTTTTGGTCAAGATCTGCATTAATGATCAGTTACTAATATTACCAAAGGAGGTTACCAGAAGTTCTATCAGGTCACATTGCCTGCATATACTGTGCCCAGGACCTTAACCCCAGACCTCCACTTAAATAACAAATAACATTATTGGTCTATACCAGGTGGGCAAACCTTTTGACTCGTTGGCTACAATGGGCTCTTACAATAGACCTATAAGCTGGAATAAGAGCCTGTAATGGCCGTCCAGCATAGGGTCCCAAGTCCTTGACATGCAGTAGGTGGGAAATTTAAACGGATTACATTAAAATCTAATTAGATTTCCTGTATCGCCAGAGAATTAAAAAAGAAAAAATTATAAAAATAAATATTAGAATAAAATGATATAAAACAGATTTTCCATACATTACACAAATTAAAAAAATGATAAATGAATAACTTTAAAAAGCTTTACCTGCTGCATTTTGATCAAAATTGGGAAACCTTGATGAGATCTTTCACTGAAAGTTTATGCCTAGAGGTTTCCCTGCCCCCACCATGGGGATGCACCCACAGCATCATCATTCCACTGCGCTATCCCCATGTCTACATCGGGATGCCTTTAGGCATGATCTTGGCTCACTACAGAGAAGAAATGCAGCCAGAATGAGGTGAAAATGGGCCAAATATGGCCCGTGGGCCGTAGTTTTCCCCATGTCTGGTCAATATTTTATACGTGTTAAAAATCTAGTGAATATCTCTCAAGCTTACCTTTTACCAGTGACCACAGCCAGATGTTACACTGTGAGCTGTTTCTATGCAGACTAATGTTTCTCAAGCTTTTAAGTGCCACAAGTCCATACAATGCCCCCTCCGCTTGTGATGATGATGTGTGGGATGGGAAGTTAGGAGGGCGAGGAATGCCCCATCCCTTCTGACTTAAGCCCCCCATACAGCTTTAGATCAATCCATACAATTTCCATTAGATCTACCAACAACTATGTAGTGCCGGGTCCTCCCTGATAGAATACAAAGTGACTGGAAGGATTAGATAGCTCCTCATATTACATGGTTTTGGTAGAACAAAATTTGATTGTACAGAGATTGTATGGAAAGATTGTAAGATGTATGGGGGCCTTTAGAAGGGAGTGGGCACATTGCTGCCGCCAGCCCTTAAGGTGGCCATACCCAGGTCGATTTCCCACTCGATTCCTGGCCGATCGATCACCAGGCGCGTGCACGCCGATCGATCGGCAAGGAATTGTGTGCAGCCCACCTTGACCGATCGACCCCGCCCGATCGACATGGTCCCCAAATCGGATCGGCCAGAGAACCAACCTGTTGGTGTTTTCTGATCGATTGAGCACACATCAAGGGGCGTTGACATTTGTGAATCGATCGACTGGTAACAGAATCGTCCAGGAATCGGTGGCCTAAGGTGGTAGGCACAGACTTGTATGGTCCATCGATCAACGCCTGTGGCTTCACCGGAATCGATCAGATGGTTGATCGTTCGCTCAGGAATCGACACCTGTATGGCTAGCTTAAGACACATACTCATACTTCACATCATAGTTATGTCCTAATAGCTTAGCGGTGGTTAATATGTTTAAAGACTGCTGCTAAGTTGATATTGTGCCCATGTATCAGCAATGAGCAAGGCAGAAAACAATTTTGCCGGCACTTCATGGTCCTTAATTACTACGTTAAATAACTTTCAGTCTTGGAAATGAATGCGTCCCGGCACCCCGGGGCATTCTTCTGCTCCCTTCTTTTATGACGGCACAGCATACACTCCCTCTAATCAGTCATCTGCCTATGTTGTGCGCATTGTTGAAACATTGATTTTCATTACTCCTTTCCGCAGGTAAAATATAGAAAACCCCCTTTCCAATCAGTCAGCAACTCTGGGAGAGAAGTACATTTCCATTTCCAAGCTATTGCTCTGGTTAAGATAAATTTTGTTTTGAAATCTCGTGTAGCGCTAATAACAGCACATCGATCATTCAAAAAGGGTCCTAAAAAAAGAAAAGGCGTAAATAAAGAAGGTGCCGCCGCGACTTATCCATTTTAAGTGTGCTTGTGACAGCTTAATTGGTAGAGCAGATTCGCTAACAGTTAAATTCATTTCGAGTCCGACCAGAAGATCTCCGTCATTGGAACAACTCGCACGCCACCGGCTCATTATTCACGTCGGCGTTGGCTGGAGAACGGATGGCTTTGACTCTCCACTGGGCCCTTATGCCTGGTAATATATTGTTTTAGTAGTAGAAACTTGTACCTGAGACGGAAATATGGGATTTCATCCAGAAACCGAGATAAAGCTGTTTGTTGCCGTGTTTCTGTTCGTAGCAATCCAGATATTTCACAAATACTTTGTAAACCTTAATTTGTACAGCAGTGCTGGGGCGCTGATGGAGAGGACAGTGTATGAAGGATTGGTGCTGGATGGGAGTGTGAAGATCTTCTACACACAATCAGTATTAGGCTATGTCCCCACATGGGTTGTACTGCTGGGATTTATATTGCGGTGGGGAGATCACTAGCACCCCTGGGTGCTAGAGATCTCCTGCAGTGTGCCCCCATTTGAATTGCGGCACATCACCTTCAGGCTGGAAGTGGGGGGGTGGGACAGGACATCTTGCCCTGCCTGATCGCGCCCGATTACAGACGCCCACAAATGTGGGGATGTCCCCATTAAAAAACATGGCTGCGATCTCTGTCCCATGATTATAATGGCGGGAGATCACTATAGTGGAGACAAGCCCTTAGAGTCACCTACCTTCATTAAGGCTATGTCTCCATTTTAGTGATCTCCCATGATTGTAATCGTGCAGCGGTAATCAATAGCAATTTCTATGGCTAGCGAGCTAGAGTGATTGGGCACGTTTTCATCCACGATTTTTGGCCGTGATAATGATCACCCCTGATCGCGCCCATAGAAAATGAATAGGATTGCGTTAAAAAATTGAGACTATCTATTCATATCTATGGGTGCGTTCAAACATAGCTGAGGAGAAGAGCCCATTGAAATTCAGGGGCGCGATCGCCTCTACTCAATTAAAATCGCGGGTGATCGCAGATGACCGCCAAAGTGAGGACAAACCCTAAGTGTCAGAAAGCTGCTGACGTTAACCCTTGGGGGAGGGGAGATCTATTAATAATGGCCGACAATGTATTATGATCTCATTCAGAATAGTCCAGCATTGATATTTGGTTTATAATGTGTTGTGAAGAGATATTTTAATAAAAATCTCACGCTGCTGGGCATCCTGGGAGCACTGGACTGGCTATGTTGGCACCTGCTTTGACCGCTTGTGGACCTTCTTACTATTGTGGTTTTATGACTGATACCAGAGACTTTAGTACGTATATACCAAGCAACATAGGAGCCTCCAGTGATTCCGGTGGGTGGCCCTCCGTTCCTCCCTATTCTTTGGCAGTACTGGTGGGGCCGGGTGGTGCGCCAACCAAGAGGCGTCTGTCTGGATATATGATGGGGCACCAAAAATAGCAAGGTTGACCTCCTAAGGAAAGAATAATTGGAAACATATGTTGGGGTCTTACCATATACCATCTATTTGGATTCCATCCTGTGCCCGTCCATAACCCATCACTGAGTGACAAGGACAGTTCAACTTCAAACCTGTAATCGGTACCCATCTTGAAACTGACCAAGAATACAGATGTTTTGATCCAAGGACTTACATATCAATTGATTTATTTATAACCTTTTATTTTGTGTGCTGCTGATTGGTATACCTTGTTTACTTGCATGACCCATACTTGCTGACCGTGAAAGTCCCCAAGTCCCCCACCTAGGTAGGGGAGATTTTTTCAGCCTTTGGCCGTGGACAGTGGATCTGGGCTTTGGCCCACCTCCAGGCAGTCCTAGACCCTTGGGCCTTCTTTATATAAATAAATCTTGGTTGGACAATTGTGATGTTTTACCTACTTTGTGCAGAGCCTCCTATACATAGTGGTTGCTGTCTTCTTTGCCCAAGAATCTTCTCCTTTCCGCCAACTGATACCTTACTAAACCACGTCCTTGCTGTGCTTACACATACTCAGAATCTAAAATATATAAAATTCAACTTTGACTTGCCTCTGAGCTGGTATGATAGGGCTCCACAATCCTAAATAAAATACTTACCTGCTGTTGCCTGGAATCATATGACAGATTCCATCTTTATTTGCCAGGCTTCCGTGGGTTAAATCAGGGTGCAATATCGCGGTTGGCTCGTGTGATATAGCGGCTTGTAATCATGGACAACATTCATACAATGGGCAATGTCTTCTTTCTTCATCAGGCGTACTGCGGCTTTTTCAGGGAAGGGATGGCGCCCAAGAACCTTTCAGCTGTCGCTACTGGTAACTGGGGGTGTGGCGCTTTTGGAGGGGATCCTAGATTAAAAGGTGAGTGAATAAGTAGTACATTAGAAATGTAAATAAATGTGTAACTACTGTATTTCCTGTGTGATCAGATGCACCACGTGATAACACCACCCATGGTTTGGGGGAGGAAATTAAGGAACAAAGTGACTAATTCTGGGATCTTAGCAGCGCGATTTCCCATGTGCTTGCTGTTCAATAAGATACACATTATGAAATTGCAAGTGCAGTGAATATATTACCGGCTTTTCCCACAGTCATTGTACATGCGCGGGGTGTGCTTGTGAACATCACCATGTGACATCCAGAGCCTATATAGGGTACTACAGGTAATATATTCATGCACTTGCAATTATTTTATGAGTGGCTCATTGCAAGTGCATGAATATATTCGCTTCTGTGCCCCATCACATATAAAATCACCGGGTGGGGTGTACAGTATGTTCGATCAAAGAAGCATTGCTGAAAGCCTACAGACTCTGACTTATTTTGGGCTCATGAGGAGGGGAAGTGCTGCAAGCAGAGAGTGTGCAGTGGGGAGTAACAGCTCCCAGCAGTGCCCCCCCTCCCAAGTTATTACACCATTATACAGCATGTCATGCTGGTAATAATATGCCTTAAAGGGACTTTTGTTTAAGAAATTCAATAAAATTTAATTTACATACTTGCCTAACCTCTCCACCTGTGCCACCTGGTCAATAGTGACATTCTGGTATAAACCGTACTTGTTTGAGTACAGATATATTTGGACATATTATTATGGAGGTGTTGGGTGGGGGTGGGGTCATCTTGGATGACAAGTCTGCTTTAAATGATCTTATCATGTTGTGCTGGTAAATGCTCATTTCAGACATATTTATGAGTCTATAAGTTAAAGGTTGAGCAATTAAGAAGGTCAAGGTATATGAGTGTGGGTGGGAAATAAACAGCCCGTCTCACAGGGATAATAATTCTCAGACCAGAATGGAGCTGGCAATCATCATGCGTGATGGATGGGGATCTGGTTATGCTCTTATGCTAATTGATAAGATGGTCAGTAAAACATAAGGACTGAGGGTTTAAAATGTGTTGGTCATCAACTCTCTGTTTAGAACCTTCTATTGGTTTAAGAACATTTGGAGAATTTGGAGGTACGAACATACCGTATTCACTATACCATCCAACAGCTGGCTGTATGTATACAGTGTATAATGTATGTGTGTATACAATGTATGTATAAGAATATGTATGTATGTAATGAGTATGTATATACACTGTATGTAATGTAACATGTGTGTGTATATAATGTATGTGTGTGTGTGCATGCATGTACTGTATGTATATAATCTGTGTGTGTATACAATGTACTGTATATACTCTTCGTGGGTGTGTGTGTGTGTATATAAACTGTATGTATAAGAATGTGCGTGTATGTATGTAATGAGTGTGTATATACACTGTTTGTGTGTATGTATGTATGTATGTATGTGTGTGTGTGTGTATATATATATATATATATATATATATATATATATATATATATATATATATATATATATATATATGTACTGTATGTTTATAATATAATGTGCATGTGTATATACACACACACATTACACACATAGATTATATTTATACAAATGTATAATGTAAATGTATGTATGTATATAATGTATGTGTAAGTATATAATGTATGTGTATATACACTGTATGTGTGTATGTGTATATACACTGTATGTGTGTATATAATGTATGTGTATATACACTGTGTGTATGTATATAATGTATGTGTGTATGTATATAATGTATGTTTATACACTGTATGTGTGTGTGTATATAATGTATGTGTATATTGCCATGTTCATACTGCATACCTTATCCGTAGAGTGAATACATACTTAAAGAATACTGGATAACTTATTTGGGGTAATTGAGGGTTTTTATTGTTGATATACCGTATGTACTCGAGTATAAGCCGAGGTACATAATTTTATCTACAAAAAGTGGAAAAACGTATTGACTCGGGTATAAGCCGAGGGTGGGAAATGCAGTCAGATAGTGGAGTTTTCTAAATGAGAAAATAAAGAGAAAGCACCATTGCCCCTAGAAATCATACAGGATTCATCTTAGTGCCACATCATCAATAAATGATAAAAGAGAACACAGGATTATTATTCTTACAGGATGGGTTGTGCAGGGCAATCTGTACCAGTAACTGGCCACTAGGTGGCAGTGTGGAGTTTATTATGGTTCAACAGCTGATTCTCTGACGCTGACAGGAGAGATCGCAGCAGATCTACTGGGAGTGGACCCCCCCCCCCAGCTGACTCAAGTATAAGCCGAGGGGAGCACGTTCTGCCCATTTTTTTGGGCTGAAAAACTCGGCTTATACTCGAGTATATACGGTACATATTGTTTGACACCTCTTCGTGCTGCATTCATCTACAAATATTGACAATCTATAACCTAAACACATAGTGTGGATCATTCTTTTGTAGTAGTTTCACCGGCTCCCCTCGCTGTTGTGTGCCTACCATATATTGCCAGCATGTCCTGTACAGGCTCATTACTGCCACCAAACCAGATATCCCTTTGTGTCGGTTCAAGTCCACTTTTGCAGTTGCAGTTTGAAGATTTGATTTGAAGATATGAATACTCATGGAACCTCATGGACCAGCTTCTCTAGTGGAAATCTAGAAGTTGGGAGACATCTCTGTACCACTGGGTGGCAGTTTTGTCTTTAGCTGGTGAAGACAATATATTCCTCATTCTCAAAGCCATCCCATGTCACATCTCTCCCATGGTAGACCTTCCGCAATGTTTTTATCCTACAAATATTATATTTGATCCTCACTTTACATATAAAACACTTAAGATGGGTAAAATAATCTGAGCAAGTACATTCAGAACAGAAAAAAGAAATAAGCAGACGATACGTGTGAGTGTAAAGTTACAGTTGGTCCCCCACAGGGCCCCTTCACACTAGCTGCCAAACTTGCCAGTAAGAAACCATGTGCAAATGCATTGTGCTTAGTGTATGTAAGACAATAAGGACTTTGGCGCAAATGCATGCCGTAGGAACTCTACACTAGCGCTTTGCGCGTTACTGCAAAACACAAACACAAAAAAGCAATGTGAAGAGTACAACTGGTTTACTATGGAAACTTGCATACCTTGTGTTAACTCAAGGTACGCTGCATTGTGGTACTGCAGAGCAAACGCGGCTAGTGTGTAAGGGCCCTTAGGGTTAAATAATCATCTAGAATGTTCTGGGCTCTCAGCAGTGCCTCCTCTCTGCTGTGACATGCTGTATACTTTTAGTTACTCGGGAGGAGGGGAATTGCTGCCAGCCAGAGACTCGCAGTGGGGAGAAAGACTTAACTCTCAGCATTGCCCCTCACGAGTAAATACCACTATGCAGCGTGTCACAGCAGAAAGGAGGCACTACTAAGAGAACCCAATGGGTCTCTTCTTTGCTTGGACATCTATAAGAGAACTGATAACCAATGTTTTGGGGGGGGGGTGAGTCTTATAGGGCAAAAACATGGTATGTTCTTTTTGATTTAGCCCTAAAATTTTATTTTTACCTAGAAAGTGAATATATTTGTAAACTAGATTTATTGACAATCCCATGTCATAGTAAAACAAAAATCTGTATATATTGTAGAGTGATGGAGATGCATTTTGTGCTCGCGTCTCCCGCCCATGCATAGGGAGCGTCATTATAATTGGGATTACAGATGAAGGTAATGAAGCCAACTAAATGAAGATTAAATGTGGTCTTTCAGCAAGTCTCTGGGTGATCATTAAATATCAATCTTTAGGGTGATGAGGTGCAATCCGTCTCAATCCACCGCCGCCATGTTTTGCTGGAATGACTGAACTCCTAATAATGACGTGTTTATTTAAGGGATAGATGTAGGTTCACTTAGAAATGGTAATTGGGATTTGTTGGCATAAGGAAATCAATTGATAGTGGTTCAATGTATTTTTTATCCACGTTGAGGAGATCTCATCTTGTTTTCTTTCCTGGTAATCAAACAATAAAATACCCTTATAGGAGGACTTAGCACACCCAGCTATATATATATATATATATATATAAAATATACACTGAACAAAAATATAAATGCAACACTTTTGGTTTGGCTCCCATTTTGCATGAGTTGAACGCAAAGATCTGAAACATTGTCTACATACACAGAAGACCCATTATGCTGCCATACACGGGCAGATTCTCCCTCGATAGATGAGGGACAGACTGCAGGGGGACGTCATCACGCTGCAGTTGGGACCCTTTGTGTGCTTGGATAGGGACTGCCGAGCGACCGGCAGGAATGTGCACAGTGGTAAAAATTGGCCCGTGTGGCTACCATTGCTCTCAAATATTGTTCACAAATCTGTCTTATGCTGGGCATACACATATGCCGAGATGCCGAGATGACGTCATCACGTTAGCACCCCGTTGCACTCTGGGGCCCCTTCAGTCGGCTGGGCACCCTTTGTGTGCCGGCCATAAGCTGCAATGAAGACGCCGTCTCCATTGCAGCTAATGGAATCGGCTTGCATCGGCCAGAGAAGATCGGACATGTCCGTTCTCTGGCCGGCCGAGCAGTGAGGCGACAGGGATCTGTCGCCCCATGTGGGCACATGCCGATTAGCGGCCGATTTTTAACCTGACCGACGGCGCGAGCGCGCACGCCCGTCGGTCAGATTAAAAATCGGCCGCTTATCGGCATGTGTATGCCTAGCATTAGGGCATGTTTCCACTTAGGCCATCACCCAAGATTCTAATGGCGGAACGGTGATCGCTAGCGATTTTTCTTGCTAGAGATCGTGCATGATTTGGGAGCATTTTTCTGGAGTCGATTGGGGCAGACAGGATAGCGCCCGATCGTCCCCATCGAGAATGAATGTGGGCAGGTTTAAAAATTCAGTGAGACACAATTTTAAACCGCGCCCATGGACATGAATGAATTGCCGCAACCGCCCGTAGTCCGCGATTGGAACGTGGTAAGCACGGATGTGTAGGTGACCCCATTCGAATAAATAGGTGCAATTGACATGATCACCTCGCTGTAATTAAAATCGCATGCGACCACAGAAACAAGCCCAAAATCTGTGTTAGTGAGCTCTTCTCCTCCTTTGCCGATAATCCATCCCACCTCATTTGTGTGGCATATCAAGGTGCTGATTAGACAGCATGAATATTGCACTTAGACTGCCCATAATAAAAGGCCACTCTGAAATGTGCAGTTTGATCACACAGCACAATGCAATAGATGAAGCAACCTTCGAGGGGGCATGCAATTGGCATGCTGACTGCAGGAATGTCTACCAGAGCTGTTACATGTCCGATCACTTCTCAAACAACACATAACTTTCCTTCGATATTCTACATTTACATGATGTTTTTTAGTTTCCAGGCGCACAGAGTGATCAGAAGGGACATTAAATGGCACAGAGTGATCAAAGGGGACAATGATTCCCACAGAGTGATCAAAGGGGACAACGATTCCCACAGAGTGACCAGAATAAGACACCCCCCTGAAAATAAGACCTAGGGCATATTTTGGCATTTCAAAAAATATAAGACCGTGCCTTATCATTGAGGAAACATTGTATTGACCCCCCTTGCAGTCAGCCCCTTACAAACGGCGTGGAATGGGCGATCGCAGCAGTGTACGTGGGAAACCCACGCCCCTCCATTATTCCTGAACCCCCGGGAAAGTATGTCAGGTTGATACGGTCCCGGTTTGTCTCAATCGCTAGGGGGGTTAAATTAACTTGACGGGCCCATAACGCCTGGCTAAGTGCTAGTGCGTTGCATTTACATTTCCCATTGGGGAAAGCGGGGGGCGTCCGCACTAAACATAGTGTAGACAAGCCCTTACCATACAGCCAATCAGTCTGCAGCTCATTCTATAGCGGCTCTGTGTTGTTTACTTGCAAAAAGTTCTAAGTTTTTTTGTTTTGTTTTTTCAAACAAAAATGACGTTGAATTTTGCGCAATGCGCAGCTGCTCTGCCATTTTGCTTTCCATGGTTTGGATCCAGTTTACCCGATCCTGGCTTCCAAGCAGAGACAATCGGGAACGTCCCGATACTAATGGCAGGAACAGTGACATATCAGATGGACGCCATTTTCCCGAGAACATGTACAAAACAAGGCTGTAAATCACCGTTTAGAGGAGAGCGGCCGATGATTGATTTGCCCTTCAGGTAAATTCTGTTCAACAAGCCATCTGGTACGAGTTGTATAGAGATTATTCTAGAATGCAGTGACATCTCTTTGAATGTGTCTCCGAGTAATGAAGTGTAGACAGAACACACCGGGGTTTGCCTGCTGATCCCCTTCCAGCCTTGAGATTCACTGTTTTATCCTTAGGAAAGGTTTAGAGAAAGCTGGAAACGTGATTGTGATGTATTATAGCGAATTCCGAACGCCTGTCTGTGTACCGCCGCTGCGGCTGCTCCCGCTCTGCTACTCGCTGGGAAATTAAAGTCATATTTACACAGAAAGATATCATCCCGGCCATCATCTCTGCAGCAATTATCACAATTCTCACTCAATATTCAACTCTTTGATTTCTTTTTAAAGTTTTGCGCATGTTTTATGTATACAGTACAAGTACAGGATCCTGGGCTCTGCTGGCTGAACAACTCATCTCAAGCTTCATATAGATTCCCATGGCCGAGCAGCTGCATGCCAGCTTTAGATCCCAATTAGGCGATCAGCCGTGGGGCGGACGCTATTTTAATCGCATGCTGTGATCGCGGCTAATCGATTCCATTAAGTTGATTGGACTTGTCCCCACTTCAACTAAAGGCCGCGATCGGGGATGGACGTGGTTGGACCCGCGGTCACAATTCCGACTTCCCACATTTAAATCGTGGGCAGGCGTGATTTTTCTGCCCTGAATGGGGCATGAATGGACGCGATTTTTGATTGGGTGTGCATGCGATAAAAAATCATGTCCATTCATTCTCTATGGCCGTGATCAAGGAGCGATGGTTTTTTAAATTTTTTTAATGGGGGCGATTTTTTTGAAATTTTTTTTTATGTTCACGGCCAATTTTTTTTTTTTTTTGCCTTTGTTTAATTCAGTGTTTTACTAAACTGGGGGCGCGAAGGAATTCCAGGGGGGCGCGGGCCCTCATTCTTCTCATTCACCTCCCCTGTTCGAATAGGGAGGTGGGCTCAATTATGTTCCTAAACTGAAAAGGGGGGCCCCGCAAGGAAAGTTTGGGAACCACTGGTTTAATGTATTGTTGATGTGGCAAAATGAATTTAAAAAAAATTGTGTGTAAAAATCGTCTGGTCAATCGCTTGCTAGAGGCCACCCACCATCGCCGTGTTCGTTTAAAAACGCATCTGCCCCACGGCTGATCGCTTAAGTGGGAACATAGCCTAAAGTATTGCCATGGGTTGGTTGGAGGGGTGTAGAGCAGTGTGGTACGTGGGGAAGCGCTAGAGATCGCAGTGGGTGGGTGCCATTACTGGTGTCGGAGGGGAGTGACACCCTTTGTCTTGCAGCCTTGGACAGAGAGAGGCTGTAAGCTCAGCTCCGTTTGCTCCGTAATGCACTAAACACAAGAGAGAGAGAATAATGATCCAGAAATATGAACTATAATACACTGGTCTGTTGAATATGGCAGCTGTGTGTTCTCTGTATATGTTTTGTGTATGTGGATTGTGTCTGGTGGTATATGCCGTGTTCTCCATATTGGATGATTGTACAAATGCTCCAGACTCAGTGTGTATCAGTCAAAGAATGTTGAATATGGAAGAGTCCTTTGAAAAGTGTGTGTATGGCACTTCTATATATAGTCGAATAGGGTAGGGGGGGGGGGGGACACTGGTAGCCAACTCACCACATCCTATACAAATACTTTTGGAGGGGGAGGGGGGGAACTACACCCCAAGGGTGGCCAGCCCTAAGTGGACTTTAACGGTAAGTATATATGACGCAAGTTCCAGTCCAGGGATTGACATTTACCATTTATTGATACATCTTGAAACACTCAAAATACACGACATTGGTGTTCCCACATGCTACAATACACTTCTATATATATATATCATATCTGTTGCTATAAATCCATAAAAGCCTAGATTTTTTTTTTCTGTGAATGTCTTCCTGATTCCGTTTGTTCTTGTTGTAAGTGTTAATTTTTTATGTTCTATACTGCCACCTAGTGTTGTGAAGGCTGGCGCCACATCTGTAAGACTGAAACACAGGTTCAAATGGGAGAGAATTCCCAGTAACCCCTGCAGCTTGTTATGTCCTGCCTAGGCGAGACATAGCACAGTGGGAGGAGCTTTCTCTAAAAAGACCCCCCTCCTGCTGTCAGAAATCGTTTTGGGTTTTTCCGTTGGGGATCTCTGCAGTATCAGCTGAGCTGAAGCTGATACTGCAGAGAGACCTAACAAGTGGTAGGTCCGCTTTAAGAATCACCCGGAATAGTTCTGTTGGACATTTTGTGTGATGTGTGTTGTTCTCCCTTTGCAGCTTTAATTCAGCTTCTGGCGGCCGCGCAGACCGGGCGAGACGTCGTCTATTTCACCTTTGGCGACAAAGAGTTAATGCACGATGTTTACCGAATGTACAGCTTCCTCTCTAAGAATAACAAAACCGTGGGTAAGTAAATGGCCGTTTATTCTCTCCGGTCATACGATAGTTATAAGTGGCCGTCGGGTGATGATCATTTGTTTGTGTTCTCAGGCGAAATCTACACGTTACTGCTGAATTATCACAACGAGGTGTGCAGGAACACAAACACGACAAGGCCGGAGACCAAACTGTACACATTTATATACAACTCTTTGTAGTGCCGACACATCCGAGTGAACAATGCTTTGTGTATAGATGGAGCAAACGGCGCTTTGTACTTTGTACCGCGACAATGAGCTGTTCATTGCGCTGGTTGTAACCTACGCACCGGCGCACACAGTGTATATAACCGTCCCGTTAGTCTTCTGTGCTTTATACACCACAATCCTCCTAGGGCTTCGTTTCTATGGTTTGATTTTTAAGATGTACTATGCTTGACGGGAAGATACTTTCCCATTGATTTTTTTTCTTATATTTCAGAGTTACCAATTATTTTATTAGACCTTAAACAATGAATGCATTGCTGTGCCATGCCAACTTCTGAATGTTCATCGTACCCGTGATTGTAGCTCTGCCACTGCTTCGTCCGCTTTACAATCTAATAGGGAGCTACATCTAGTGTAGAGCTGCGTATGTGTAAGGCCTGGTTCACACAAGCCTTGTACAAGACTGGCATATCCAACTGTCACTATTTGTGTTGAGGTAGCCATACACAGGTCGATTTACCACACGATTCCTGGCCGATCGATTACCGGGCGCGTGCATGCCGATCGATCGACGAATCCAGTGCAGCCCACCTTGACCAATCGACCCCGACCGATCGACATGGCCCCCAAATCAGATCGGCCAGAGAACCAACCTGCTGGTGTTTTCTGATCGATTGGGCACACATCAAGGGGCATTGACTTTTGTGAATCGATCGACTGGTAACAGAATTGTCCAGGAATCGGTGGCCTAAGGTGGTAGGCACAGACTTGTATGGTTGATCCATCGACGCCTGTGGCTTCACCGGAATCGATCGGAGCGTCGATCGATCACTCAGGAATCGACACGTGTATGGCTAGCTTTAGAGCAATGCAAGTTTGGTGATACCATGCTCAGGGGCTTTGCAATCGGCTCACAAACTAGTTGAATTTTCAAAAAACAATCTGACCATCTCTAGATAGAACATGGGGTGGTGGTGGTTCAGTGGATAGCAGTAAAACCGACCTCACTGCTATACTGTCTGTGTTAGCTAGGCCTGAGTGCTATCTCCCATAATGCATAGCCAGTTATAAGCTGAAGTTACCCACAGCTCCTGACGTTCCCTGTGCCCCGTAGTGGATATAGCAGTGCTCTCCTACAATATACTTGGCTTACCTCAGTAATGCTGGGGCAGCAAGCCAAGCTTACGTTGGTTTTGCACGTCGCAGAATTGTTTTGTACGAAATATTAAGGCGCAGAACGGTTTTGATTTAACTGCCTTGTTAACAAAATAAAATATGTTGGAAAAGTGGTTTTGCGTCTTGTTTTCTGTATAAAATTTTCCTTCTCCAAGCCGGAGCGCGACACCCCTGGTTTGAGCTTTTGTGTATTAAACTAGGTTCTTAACTTCAAAAGTGTATCCAAATACCAGTTCATGTACAAGAACTTCAGCACTGGAGGGGTTATTCTTATAGAGAGTTCCAGCAATACACCATTCCCCGAGCTTGGCACACCTACCTATACTTGCCCAGTTTATCCCATTACTCTTTTGCAGCACCTCTCAAGCTTCAGCAGGTTGGATGGGAAGCATTGTTGCAGCCATTTTATGATCTCTCCAGAGTAATGGTATTAGCCGTGAATTTAGCGACATGTTGGATCACCGTGCAAACAAACATGCGGGAGATTTCTGGTCAATCTGACCAAATGAACGCACCCGATTTGCGGCAAAGCAACCAATCGGACTAAAAGTCGGGCGGGAATTGGCCTGTTTATGGGTACCTGAAGGGTTAGCTAGGGTTGGGGTAGTGCTTCGCATATTAGGGTTGGGGTAATGTTTTGCATATTAGGGTTAGCTGGGGTTGGAGTAGAGCTTCGCATATTAGGGTTAGCTAAGGTTGGGGTAGTGCTTTGCATATTAGGGTTAGCTGGGGTTGGGGTAGAGCTTCGCATATTAGGGTTAGCTAGGGTTGGTTTTTGCATATTAGGGTTAGCTGTGGTTGGGATAGTTCTCCCCAATATATTAGGGGTAGCGTAGGTGGTGTCAGTGCTGTCATATTATTAAGTGGTTAGCTAGTTTGGTGTATGCTTTGCATATTAGGCGTAATCTCGGTTGGGGTCTGCTCTCGCATATTAGGTTAACTAGGGTGGGGTGTGCTTCATATATTGGGTTCGCTGTAGTTGGGGGGTCGTGCTTCCTATGTTAGGGTTATCTAGGGTTGGTGTAATTCCTCCTATTTAGGGTTAGCTAGTTGGGGTAGTGCTTTGCATATTAGGGGTAGCTAAGGTTGGGGAGTCTTCGCATATTAGGGTTAGGCTAGGGTTGGGGTAGTGCTTCATCTTATGGGTTAGCTTTGTATGGGGTGTCTTTCTTATTCAAGGGTTAGCTAGTGTTGGGGTAGTGCCTTCATATATTAGGCGTATCTTAGTTTGGGAGGTAATGCCTACATAGTTATATGGTTAGCTATGGCTTGGGGTAGTGCTTTGCGCATATTAGGGTTACTAGGGTTTGGGGTAGTGCTTTTTTGCTATTTAGGGTTTGCTTGCGGTTTGGGTAGTGCTGTCGCATATTATGGTTGTTAGGGTTGGGGAGTGCTGCTCTCATATTGATGGTTGGTTGGGTATTGCTTCGCGTATATATGTTTATCTATGGTTGGGGTAAATGTTTTGCATATTAGAGGTACCTGGGTTGGGTAGTGCTCTCATATATTTAGGGTTAGTCTGGGGTTGGGGTAGTGCTCCCCATATTAGAGGTGTGCTGGGTTGGGGTAGTGTCTTCATATATTGGGTTACTATTGTTGTGGTATGCTTTGCATAGTAGGCGGTTAGCTCAGGTTGGGGGACGTTTTTGGCTTTGCATATTAGGGTTAGCTAGGGTTGGGGTGTGCTCGCGTAATTAGGGTGAGCTGGGGTTTGGGTAGTGTTCGCTTATAGGGTATTAGCTATGGTTGGGGTATGTTTTGCATATTAGGGTTTAGCTAGGGTTATTGTAGTGTCTCTTTCGCTTAGGGTTAGCTAGGGTTGGGGTGTGCCTTTGCATATTGGTTAGCTGGGGTTGGGGTAGTACTTCATATTTAGGATTAGCTAGGTTGGGGTATTGCTTTTCTCATATTAGGGTTAGCTGGGTTTAGGGTAGTGACTTCATATATTAAGGGTTAGCTAGGGTTGGGGTCGCTGCATTCATATATGAGTGTTCCTAGGGTTGGGGTGGGCTTTGCATATTAGGTTAGCTGGGTGTTGGGGTGTGCTTCATATTTAGGGTTAGCAGGGTTGGGGTATGCTCAATATATATAGTTAGCTCACTGTGGTTGGGTGATTGCTACCCCATATTAGGAGTTCTGGGGTTGGGTAGATGCTTCCATATATTAAGGGTGCTCGGTTGGGGTGTGCTTCGCGTATTAGGTTTGCTGGGTTGGTAGTGCTTCTATATTCGGGTAGCTGGGTTTGGGGTAGTGCGTTCATATTAGGGTTTTCTAGGGTTGGGGTCGTGCCTCATATATTAGGGGTAGCTGGGGTTGGGTGTGCTTGCATATATTCGGGTTGCTTAGGTTGGGGTAGTTGGACCTCATATATTAGGGTTAGCAGGGTTGGTGTGCCTATATTCGGGGGTACCTAGGGTTGGAGTAGATGCTCCCTAGCATATATTAGGGTTAGACTAAGGGTTGGGGTAGTGCTTGCTATTATTAGGGTTTAGGCTGGCAGTTTGGGGTAAGAGCTTTCGCTCATATGAGGGATTAGCTAGGGTTGGATATGTTGTAATGCATCTCATTAGGTTAGCTGGGGTTGTGTGGGGGTACGTGCTGCATCATATTAGGGTTAGCTAGCGGTCTGGAGGTAGGTCTTACGCATAGTATAGGGTATGCGAGGGTGGCGGTGGGTAGGTGACTTGGCACTATAGTAGGGTATAGGCTATGGCTGTGGGGGTAGGGAATGCCTAGTCATATATTAGGGTATGCTAGGGTTGTGGGGTAGTGCATTCGATATTAATTAGGGTTTAGCTGGGGTCTGGGGTAAGTGGTAGTGCTTCATACTATTAGGGTATTCAGCTAGGTGTTGGGGTAATTGACTCATATATTATGGGGTTAGATAACGCGAGTGTGGTGGGAGTAGAGTGACTTCTGCATATTGAGGGTTAGCTATGGTTGTGGGTATCTGCTAGTCCTATACTTAGGAGTGTTATAGCTAGGGTTGGAGGTAGATTCATATCGCATCTTAGGGTTAGCGGTGGTTTGGGGTAGTGCTTCATATATTAGTGGTTAGCTAGGGTTGGGGTTTATGCTTCCATATATTAGGGTAGCTAGGTTGGGGTAAGTGCCTCATAATTTGAGTTTAGCTGGGGTTGGGGGTATTGCTCCCTATTAGGTTTATAGCGGGGTTGGGGTAGTCTCATATTTAGTGTTAGTAGGTTGGGGTAGTGCTTCGCATATTAGGGTAGCTGGGGTGGGGTAGTGCTTCTATATTACGGGTTGTAGGGTGGGTATGCTTCATATATGGGTTTCTAGGGTTGGGGTGTGGCTTCATATTTAAGGGTTAGCTGAGGGTTGGTATAGGTGTCTTCATATCTTAGGGTTAGCTAGGTTGGGGTAGTATCTTCATATATTAGGGTTGAGCTAGGGTGGGGTAGTGCTTCATATATTAGGGTTACTAGGGTGGGGTATGCTTCCTCATATAGTGGGTTACTGGGGTTGGGGTGTGCTTCATATATTAGGTTAGCTAGGTTGGGTAGTGGCTTCATATACATGATAGGGTTAGCTAGGGTTGGGTTACTGCTTTCGACATATTAGGTTAGCTAGGGTTGGGGTATGCACTCATAATTAGGGTTAGCTGGGGTTGGGGTCTGTTCATATATTAGGGTTAGCTGGGGTTGGGGTAGTGCGTACATTATATTAGGGTAGCTAGGGTTGGGGTAGTGCTTTCTATATTAGAGGTAGCTAGGGTTGGGTAGTTGCCTCATATATTAGGGTTAGCTAGGGTTGGGTAGTGCCTCTATATTAGGCGTTAGCTTAGGGTTGGGGTGTAGTGCCTCATAATTAGGGTTAGCTGGTTGGGTGTAGTGCTCATATATGAGGGTTAGCTAGGTTGGGGTATAGCCTCTATTTATGTTGGGGTAATGCCCATATATCTAGGGTTGGGTCAGTGCTTCGCATATTTAGGGTTCGTGGGTTGGGGTGTGGGCTTCTATATTAGGGTTAGCT
>CM070037.1:16640399-16650544 GCA_036250615.1 Ptychadena robeensis
CCCCCCGCCCCCCGAACACACCCTCATTGTAAAAGTTTGGACACCCCTGTGATAAACGAACCATTTCTGTCTTGTCTTGCAGTCTTGGGATGCTTTTTTCCGCAAAGCAGATCCTGGAGGTGAAGCCAACCACGCGCAGAGAGTAGATCTACAGCATAAAGTTTCGCTCATTCGCAGCCAAGGCCTGGCTATGGCACCAGCCAAGGCAGAGAAGCTTGTGGAGGACCACTTGGCGGTGCAGTCCTTAATCAGAGCTTACCAGGTATGGGGACTCTTCACAAGGGTTTATGGGAAAGGAATTTAAAGTCCCAATTCTGTATGAATAATCCAAGTGGACAGAGCCATTTATTTATTTATCTTATAGATAAAGGAAATCTAAATGGGTAATGAAAGAGAGAAGCCTCTGTTATTTGTCACTGGAACCAGTTCAAGATTTGGTCCTTGTCTACACAATGGCAACATTGGGGATTTAGGGCTTGTTTCCACTATACGTCAGGACCCCCTCCGCTAAGCGCATTGCTTGGCGGGGGTCCATAGACTTTGTCTGCTTGGCGGATGCTGTGTTTAGACATCCGCCGATGCAGAGGCTCAACGTACTCTACTACGTTCAGCCTTGCATCGGCGAAACGTACTGATCCATACTGATCATGAAAAATTACCTGTAATAACTATACTATATATTATATGACTCAATCATGATATTATATTAATTGAAAGGGCAATTTTACTGTCACAGATACCCTGTTTCCCCAACAATAAGGCATCTCCCGAAAGTAAGACATCCCCGAAGATACGGTACTGTAACTCTGAATAGGTGGGATCAGAGGGGGCAATCAAAATGACACAGGAGGATCAGAAGGGGTTACTAAAATGGTAATCCCCCCTCTGAGTCTTCTGTGCCATTGTAATTCTCCCCTCTGACCCCCCCCCTCCCCTGTGTCATTTTAAGTAATCCCCCCCCCCCACCCTGATACCCCAGTGCAGTATTCGTCTTCATGGAAAAATAAGACATCCCCCAAAAATAAGACATAGGACATCTTTGGGAGCAAAAATTTATATAACACACTGTCTTATTTTCGGGAAACACTGTAGTTTTGACCTAGTCATTTAAGAATTAGCTCAAGCCAGCAAATTGTGGACACCCCTGTCCTATGGTCTACCGTACCCCAATACAAAGAACCTGGTAATTAAATATTTTCATTAGATTTCTTTCTAATAAAACGGTTCATTTGTCAGGTATAAGTAAAAAAAAAAGCTGTTTAGTCTGGGCAGAAGGGGTCATTGTGGAAATTGTGTAATAGATTTCACTTATCTGAGGGTTACACGTCTGGCTCTTCTTCGGGGCCTTCATTGAAAAGTCCTGATAATGCTGCACGCAGCCATAAATCATTGCCCGAGGCTAATAGACTGATTTAATTCTGTGCCTTGTAAAACAGAAAGGATGCGTTCACTAATGGCCCGGTGTCATTAATCCTTTGAGTTTTTGTTATGCAGCGTTAGCATTTTATTGACTGACCGATAAAGGTTGAAGTGAGCATTCCAACACTAGAGCGCTACTGTAGGACAGCTACACTTGTGTTTGATTTAAACCTTTACCTCATTTTTTCTCATTTATTTTATTCCTCTGGAACAAGATGACTACCTTCACCCAGCTCAAATCTTCAGAAGGAAGGTTGTCCTGGCTATTGATGTCATCAAATGGCATGTGTCAACTGCTAAACCGTCTCTATGTACAGGGATGCACATAACTGGAGAAGAACTCCCAATGCGTAGTTGCACTTCTATAACTCTGCCCTTTGATATATGACTATGATATGGGAGCTGTGTATATATGACTATGATATGGGGAGCTGTGTATATATGACATGGGGAGTTGTGTATATATGACTATGATATGAGGAGCTGTGTATGTATGATTGTGATATGGGTAGTGATGGCCGAACTGTCCGCAACTCCGTTCGCCAGCGAGAAGATGATCTCTATTCTTCCCCCGGCAGGATCACAACCTGTGTGATCGTGCCGGAGGAAGAATCTTTTCACTAGAAGACCGGGCATAAAGCCGGTCTCCTAGTGAAAAAAACGGGTCGGAGCAGGAAGTGACGTCAGTGACGTCACATCCGGCTCCCGGAACCAGGAACTATGCGTTCCAGTATGCGTTCCAGGGACCGGATGTGACGTCACTGACGTCACATCCGGTTTTTCCGATTCAAATTCCCCGCCTAGAGGCGGGGAATTTGAATCTGTCCGCGAACAGGCGGACGGCGGACGTCTTTATAAGTCCGACCCGCCCGTTCGCGGACAGTCCTGGTCGATGTTCGGCCATCACTAGATATGGGGAGCTGTGTATATCTGACTATGATACAGAAGAACTGTGCATGTATGATGATACATGGGAGCTATGTATATATGACTATGATATGTGGGAGCTATGTATGTGTGATTATGGTACAGGGGAGCTGTGTATATATCATTATGATACAGGGGAGATGTGTATATATGACTTTGATATGGGGGAGCTGTGTATATATGACTGATATGAGGAGCTGTTTATATATGACTATGATATTGGGGCTGTGTATATCTGACTATGATACAGCAGAGCTGTGTATATAGAATTATGATATAGGGGAGCTGTGTATATATAATTTGATGCAGGGGAGCAGTTTATATATGATTGTGATATGGGGGCTGTGTATATCTGACAATTATACGCAGGAGCTGTCTATATATGACTATGATACAGATGTTGAAATGGTCAATTGCATTACAAGGTGTTTCATCCTATAATAGGAAGTGCCTCAACAAGAACCTTCATGGTAGGACAAAGCAGCTGGACTGAATGTACCTGAACATGCTCCAAATATATGACATTGGTGTTTATAGAACTTACAACGAGACGTTATTTGCATATTTTTCGAGCTAATGATAAGCCCGTGGTTTTGTCCTTACTTGCAGATCAGAGGGCATCATGCCGCAGGTTTAGACCCGTTAGGCATTAATCCAGTCTTTTTTAATGGTTCCATGGATGAAGATGCTGTGGGTCACACAGACATTGGTGAGCATTCGTTTTGCCTTAAAGATGATGTGGTCTTGTGATTTTATGTTTTGTTTTCTTTGGCTTACCTCTTGGAATCGGATAGATCCGGGGACATCATGTGGCTCAGCTGGACCCTCTAGGAATCCTGGATGCCGATTTGGACTCTTTTGTTCCGTCGGATCTCATCACCACGCTCGATAAACTGGGTGAGAAAGCACGACCGTGGTTTGCCATACACCGCCAGAAGACGGAGGTCGGGCGCTGGCTCTTTATGTGCTACAAGTAGCTTGTGTTGTGGTAGTTTGATGTTTGCGTTCACGTCTAACATTAGAAGAAAAAGATCAATGTCTTCCTGTGCATGTGCCGATCATCACATCATACGTGACTGTACAATGCATGGAGATGTAGCCTTTCACAATATGATATCCAGACTCCATCATCTCACATAACCAATGATCTAAGATATCGGTGACAATGGCTACATCTACATTGCTCATAGTAGCATGACATTATTAACTGTCTCTGGACCTTCTACATAAGTACCTCACTGTCGGTTGATGCATGTATGTTCCCCTCCATGTCAGAGATCCCACTGACAACCAGCACCATTCTGAATCATTTTGCAAATATCAAGGGCTGAGACTTTAAACATCCCTCAGATCTTCAGTTGAGTTTACATGGAAGCGTTGTAGACCACAAGGGTTGTTTGCCTGGAGGTGAAGGTGGACATACCCTATTCAATGCTAAAACTAGATTTGACCTTAGATTCTATAAAAACATTGAATCCAACTTGAATCTATCAAAGTGAGGTCATCCAGGTTTTATGATTATATCAAAGTGGTTTAAACACAAAATAAAAAAACATATATTGAATAGACACAATACTCACCTGTCAGCAGTTTACATCCTGGAAAACCAGTACACAAAAAAAAAAACGTACTTGCTTACTTTCCTCACGTTTTCAATCCTGATGCCAGCATCTTAACCTCCCTAGCGGTTGAGACGAGCCCAGCTCGTCCGCTGTTTAGGCTCGCCTTAATCGCAGGGGAACCGGGCATCGGGTAGACCCGATGCCTCCCTGGAAAGCTGCAGCGATTGTCTTCATAGACCTCCATGGTAATGGAGGAGTGCCGGCTTTCCCGCCTACGCAGCTGGTGTCAATAATGACACTGGCTGTGTGAAGAGCAGCGGCGGGAGGGAGGAAGTGACAGGCAGTGTACTTTGTACACTGCCTCGATTGCCCGTACCGCGCCGTTGTAAACAGCGTGGTACGGGCCGTGTGCTAGGAAGGTTAAGTCCTGGCGAACCAAAGCCACTTCCACCTCTCATCACTGCAGCCTGCATCCCAACGCCCCCTGAACTCCTATAGGGACGAGCCACTTTGTCTCCTCTGCCGGAGGGGGTTGTGTGGTGTCAGCTGCAGTGATGAGAGGTGTCTCCGGAGGGGAGAGAGATGCTCTCATCACCCAAGTCTCGCAGATGTGACATCACAATCCCGCAGGACTAGGCAGGCGCGATTTCCTACAGCCACAAAGGCACTTGGGACAGATGTCCCAGAGGTGCGACGTCAGACAAAAAGTTTTTTTTTCTTTTCGATTGCGGTTCTCTGCAGTATCAGCTGCAGCGACTTCTGTCCCTGTAGGAGATCACTACTCCTTGCTAAGCCTTCATTGACCCTCCATTACAATGAGTGGATTATTTTATCCTTTCCTTTTAACAATAACAATACATCTTATCATTGAAACAGGTTGTGCACCTCATATCCTTGGTCATGTTTTTCTTTTACAAGAGGGCCACACTCCCTCTCCATATTGGGAGCTGCACCATTTACCATTACCAGTACTAAACTTTGTTGCACTAGGTCAGTGGTTCCCAAACTTTCCTTGCAGGCCCCCCTTTTCTATTTAGGAACATAATTGAGCCCCCCCTCCCTATTCAAACACATGTTAAGAATGAGGGCCGTGCCCCCCTGGAATACCTTCCTGCCCCCCAGTTTGGGAACCACTGCACTAGGTTGTGTGCCTCATGTCCTTGTTTCTATGCCACTAGTCTTTGGCCAAGGGGCCGCAGGTTGGGCACCTGGGCTCTAATACCTGACCCTAGTGCCTGGACATGCCACTCCCTAGACACTTTTATCTTCATAGTCATTTGAGTATTCTTAGGAGGTAGTTTGGAACGTCTCTGTATATTCTGTGCATCCGTAGCCTTCCGTCTATTATTTCTCAGGGCTATGAACTGTCTTATTCTCCAAAGCCCACGTGAGTGATTGATGGCTGTGTTTTTGAGGATAAGGTATTGCTTCTGTCACGAAGAGGTGGATGATCTGCAGCGCCTGAATGGTATCACGCATAATAAACCTCTGGATTAATGAGCTCCAGCTGCTTACAGCGTTCCGAGCATCATTGTTGTTTTTCATTTTGCCCACTTCATTCTTTTGATTTTCCGAAGCGTTGATCTATGGTTTTACTCCTCACTGTTTAGCTTGGTTAGTCATCGTGTGGATCTAGAACATGACATTTATTCCCTTCATTTCAGGCAAACAAAAATAAGTTATCTCTAGCTCAGGAATTAACTTGATTTTGGATATCCAGGTTTCATTTTAGTTAAAGCTGAAGTTAATCCTGGCTGTCTTGGTTCTTCCTTTCCCCCGTCATTATACAAATCACAAATTCAAATAACATCTTTCTCTTTTCGTTATATTCTTTGTTTTAGACATCATCATTGTGTGCGTGGGCTTCAGGAGGATCATAGCTGGTAGGGGGGACCCACAGGGCACAGAGCTTCTTGTAGAGAAGCGATTCTTAACCTGTGGGTCGGAACCCCATTAGGGGTCAAACAACCATTTCACAGGGGTCATCACTATCACTGTTAGCAGCAACTCTGATGCCCACAAGCACGGTGGAAAGTTTGGAGGGATGGCGTGTTACTCTCCCTCCTAACTTCCTACCCCACACATCCTCAAAACAAGCTGGTGGGAAAATAGGAGGGAGGGGACATTAAACTTACCTGATCATGCAGGAATTGGTCTCACAGAATGTCACTTTTGGTAAATGGAATGCGGAAGTGAGATTGCCATGGCACTTCCGTGTTCCAAATACAGTAAGTGACACTCTGTGATGTCACTTCTAGTGTTGCGGATCTAAAAAGGTTGAGAACCACTGTTGAAGAGCTACACTGGGATCCAATTAATGGAAGGATCAGGTCAGGAGAGCAAGATTGGGGAGAGAAGGGGCTAGATCGACGGCTGTCAACTTGCAGCTCTTTGATCTGGGTCAGTTCACATGTCTCTTCTCTCCCTGCCACTAGTGTATACACCAAGGGTGGGAAAAATTTTTGACTCATGGGCCACATATTTGATAAAGGGGCTGGACCAATAGCCTGTATTGCCCATAGGTGTGCCTATTCCTCAAGGCAACGTTTGGGCACCTCTTGGCATTATGTGAACTCATTGCAGAGAAGAGCATTTTCAACAAGGTGACAAAGGGATGGAAATTAAAGCTAAATGTGCCAGATCCGGCCTCTGGGCCTTAGTTTGCCCTCCCCTGGTTTACATGCTGGAAGAAAAAGACAGTAACCAAAACTAGGGCTAGAGAAGCAGCTGCCCTAGATCTTGGCTGCTCTCCTCCCTTACAGCGTGTGAGCTTGGGAGTTCTAGAGACAAGAACAAGGCAGCGAGGATCCGCCAACTGGGCGTGAGGGTGTCGTGGATGAGGGAGGGACTACAACGAGCCACATACAAGATCTTGGCTGCTCTCTTATATTTTTTCAATGTATAGGAAGAGAGCAGCTGAGATCTCCAGTACGGCTCCTTCCTCTGCCGCCCCCCCCCCATCTCCCCCCGCCAGCTACTCTTTAGCAGAAAAAGATTGCTGACCCCCTAACCTAGATGTGACCCTGTGTCCATTAGCCAAAGAATCAGGCGAACTCTACCTGATTTACAGAGTACGCAATTTCTGTCAATAATTTCTGACAGATATGTCCATAAATATTCTATTACATCCAAGTCATAGTATATCATAGTAAGTCACTGGGCTTGCTGAGGTTTTCTTGAAGGCCTTTCGCTAGTCACCCAATTGGACCAATTGGGAAAACCAATGAAGGACTACCAATTTGTCTTCAAGAAAATCTCAGTAAGTCCAGTAGCTTTGAGTTGCATAAGAAAACGTTCTAGCGGGTGTTCCCCTGGGATATATATATATATATATCTCATGGCCAACCCCATTAATTAATATAAATCAACAAGAGACCCTAGTGGTTTTCAGGTGAAGGCCCATTTGTGGTCACCCTGAATCCATGTTATTCTATAAGTTCTAGTGAGTTCTAGTATATATCTCATGACCAACCCCATTATTTTAAATAAATCAACAGGAGACCCTAGTGGTTTTCAGAAGACCCATTTGTGGTCACCCTGAACCCATGTTATTCTATAAGGTTTTTTTTTTGGCACAAGTGCCAAAAAAACCCTTTTAGAATAACATGGGTTCAGGGTGACCACAAATAGGTCTTCAGAAAACCACTAGGATCCAGTAGCTTTGATTGAATACTTCATATCTTCGATGACCTGGATGAATGAGAACCTTCACAGACCTGTTAATTATTGATGGAAATGCTAAGCGGCTCTTCACCAATTCAAACTTTTCATTTCACCCCGACCAAAAGTCCACTGGATTTTGTTAAGTCATTTACGGAAGATTTTTTCCCTCTGCAGTGTCATATCTGCTTATTATCTTCATTACTTTAAATACAGATTCTGTGAGCTGTGGTGTTCAAGTATTGATCGCCTGGTGCTTGGTTTTAGGAGGATAGTCATTCATAGTGTATTTAAGCTGTCAAATCCAGTCACTTCCCATTAGGCGTTGACCTTACGTATTTCCCTTCTCCTACCCTCTTGATTTATAAGCCCGAAGGCCGCGAGTCGAGAAATTTCCGGTGCATTCCGATTGCCTGCTTGGGTGTAACTCGGCATCCAAGACGTTATTAATATTCCAGGCATGGATGGTCCTGCATTAGCTTCAAAAACCTATCCATCAGCCGTGTCACAGAGGAAGGTTACAGGGAGACAGACGCTATAATATTGTCTCAGCTCTTGTAAATTGTATCTTTAAAATTAAACAGTTCATTGATTGTGTGCTTGTATACTTACCACTGCCAATAGTCCACCACCTGAAATTATATACTTGTGTTCCCTCACCACTGCTATGTATTCTATACATTTATAGTGTAATCACTGTTATATGTAGCACGCATGCCACACCTTTAGATTAACATAGAAGACTTGCATGGCACGTTATAAGTCTGTTTATTACCACTTTATAGTTCTGTTGGATTTTTTGATTGTTTGTAAACCTTGGCAGGTTTCTATGGATTGCATGAGGGAGATTTGGATAAAGTTTTCCGACTTCCAACAACGACCTATATTGGGGGTAATGAGACGTCGCTGTCACTGCGAGAGATCATTAGGAGGTTGGAGGTAAATTATATTTCTTTAAAGCCGAATGTGATGTATTTTTGGGCCATAAGACGCACCTGACCATAACACTCACCCAGTTTTTATGGCAAGAAAAAAATATTTGAAATTATTGTGGAAAAATCCCCCATGCAATGCCAACTTCAGCCACAAGATGTCCCTAGTGAACACTCGCCATAAATACACAGATTACATCACCGGCTTCTTTCTCATATATCAGGGAAGAGGGGAGGTGAATGGGCCATGCTGCAGATCTCTCCCCTTTATGGCTGATAGTTATTCGAACACAGCTACAACAAACAAACAAATCTCCTTTACCACACCGTTGAACCATAAGACACACCCTCATTTTTCACTCCACTTTTGGTGGGGGGGTGGGGGGACTTTTAGTAATACCCTATTGAAAATGCCAGTTTAACATAACTATGTTGACTTGCATAGCACTGATTTTTAACCGCCCTGTGGTTCACGATGGTCAATATTCCTGTACAAAAAGCAGTACAGTGTTTTGCAAAATTTCTTTTTTTTACTCTGTTGTGGGTCTGTAACTTACTGAAATATGGTAAGTATAAGTTACAGGCCTTCAACATAAAAAAAAATAATGAAAAACTACTGCTTTTGGCAGTGACGTCACTAGGTTAGGTGTCAAGTATGTGGCGCATCACAGAACAATATAGGTATCACTAGATCTTTCTATCAATGGGAGGAGAGGCTTAGAATGGTTTGTTATATAATACTACTATGACTCCAATATTCTGCATTAGTGCATACCACTCTGCAGCACGCATTTTATTACTAGTGACTCCCATTCTCTAGTATGAGAGGCAATGCTGCAGCGCATTGTTGTAATGGGCTGTTTTGTGTACCAGCAACATTTGGGTTAACTATCGGTACACAACAGTTAGTGTGAAATGGTCCTAAGACTTTCCATTCCCCTTTCAACTGCTAACCTGTGTTCCTTATGCTCAGAACTTCCAACAAAGCAGTAAAATGAGTGATGCAGGGTTAACATATAACATATGCCAATGGAAACCTGTGTAACCTGCGGTAATGCTATATGCATATGACCTGCAGCATGTAAAGCTTATCCCACAGGTTCGTCTGGTGTAATTAGTAGAGATGGTCGAAATTTTTCTTGCCCCATTTGTGAGTTATGGAGAGACTCATTTTACAATCTGGCACTTACAACTTACCCATGAGCGGCTATTTACATATAAATGCAATACAGAATGCTATCATATGCTATAGTTCATGCTATCTATATAGCATTTGTTCACCCAGCTATTACACAGCTATTTACATATATCACATTATATATTCATAACAACAGACTGAGCTCATTATAGTAATAACTGAGTGAGTTATTTTGATAGCTTGACTTAAGTATAATGGTGAGTAGATTGGAGGAAGAATTTAGATACTGTTCCCATCCCTGATATTGTATAACAAAAGCAAAAGATAGGGTTCCCTCTTGGGACTTTAAATGGAGCAGTATCACATATGTGTGTAGAAAAGCCAAATGGTCTAGTGATGGCAAAAACCGGTAAATCTACATATCCAATTTTATTAATTATTAGGATTCAGTCACAACATATAGACTTGTACACATTTAAAAACAGCGTCAAGATACCAGCCACACTA
>CM070037.1:16674768-16686925 GCA_036250615.1 Ptychadena robeensis
GGGATGGAGGCATACATGGACTACACATACTGTACACAGGGATGGGGAATACATGGACTATACACACAGGGATGGGGGCATACATGGACTACACATACTGTACACAGGGATGGAGGCATACATGGACTACACATACTGTACACAGGGATGGTGGCATACATGGTCTACACACACGACACACACAGGGATGGGGATATACATGGACTACACATACTGTACAGGCATTCTGCTACCGTACTACAGCCTGACTGTACAAACCTGGCCGTAGACACAGGCAGGGGATCCCCATTAATAAAGGATTATCTTCTGAATAATTTCCTGAATTAAATATTAGAATTTAACATTTATTCTTCCAGCTATATATTTAATAACCTCATTACTTATGCCATTTTACATGCTGGTTGTGTTGTCAGGAGCATTTTTATTCTTAATTGGTTTACAAAACCATATTAAAAGCTTCAGTGTGGTGGGCTTGATAAAGGTCAAGGAAACCTTAATAGAAAGGAAATAATGGGAATTCATGTAGGAGCTATTAATGTTATCCATGTTATACATGTAAACCGCAAGTCATATTCAAGGTTTGAATTCTTCTGCATATTCTATATAATACTGTTCTGGGAATACCCAACCGGTATGTGTGGAAGAATGTATGTATGTAGGAATGTATGGTCCTAAAAGTGGAGTCTAAACAGCAACTAAAATGGTGGTTATCTGGGATCACTTACCATTATGTTTTCTGAGAGCACTTACATCAGTGGTGGGCAACTGAGTTGATATGGAGGGCCACAAGTGTGGCCCTCGCTAACCCTAAAGGGCCGCACATAACATTTTCAATCTATACTGACTTGTAATGGCATTTTCTAATGAATGAATGACAGAATGCAGAGCAAGAAGACATTATTTTTAAGTAACAAAACTTGTTTTAAATGATACTTCAAGCATTGGTAAACACTGTGGTATGGTAATGCACATTTTGTGTCATGTATATAATCACAGCCTTTAATGATATCTATGAGGCATATTACCCTTTGATTCAAAGGTCATGTTCCAATATTCTGAGGTTATGTGCTGCACTATATAATATGCAATCATCCACTGTTTGTTGGGGGGATAGTGGGAGCATAGGCACTCACCTGTCTGAAGAGTCCGTCCTGTCCCCCCCCCCCCCAACATATCTTTACCCAGGATCTTCTTCGAGCGGGAAGAGAGGCAAGAGACTTGTCTGGGTCACTGATTGTCTTTCGCATGAGCCAATCAGCATGCTCAGCTGGAGCCTGAGCAAGTCATTCACCTCTTCTCTTCTTCCCGCTCTAAGGAGATCCCGGATGAGGACGTGTCAGTGGGGGATTGGTGGACAGGTGAGTTCCTATGCCCTATGCATAAACAGTTAGGTTTTGGAGGCCACAAGTGCAGAATCAAGGGGGCGCTGAAAAACGTCCAAAGGGCCGCATGCAGTCCATGAGCTGCAGGTTGGGCACCTGGGACTTTCATGTGCTTGAAGTGTCCTGACTTTAGTAATCATTAACCCATTCTTGGAGAAACTATGTAGAGAATCAGAAATACCACCACATTCATTTTCAGAAGGTAGGTTCTCATAGATCTCTTATAACTGGTGTACAATATCACTTTAGAAGACCTTTTGCCATTTACTGAGCCCAACCAACCAATACATTTACCACTCCTCCTAAGAGTGCCAACATCCCAACAACAAAATCAATCCTCAACAAGAAATTTCTGATACTGAGACCAACCCTTTGTGGGGCAATTGGAAATATTAGTAGGAAGTGTAGGTAGCATGACTTGAATCTGGTTGGGTCGTCTTCCCAGTGTTTTATCACAACTTATCTAAGCCTTGCCACCAACATCTATAGACCGACTTCAGAAGTTAAAGAGATTCCTCATCTGCCATTGTAAGGTAACAATGTCTGATTGGCCACCCAGTAGCACGTTGTACTCATACCTTTGCCTTCATGCTGCAGGAGTGCACCCAAATATACCAATGGTAGGTCAAAGAAAGGTCTGAGAAGATGTTTACTGGACAATATATGTTTATTAGGTATTAGGTTATTTACTTTGCCTACCAAGTTGGTACTTTCTATCTAATTTGAATACTTCTGGTTTTCCCACTATGTCTATGTACTCTATGTCTTCATCCGTTAGCACTCATGGAGAAGTCCATCCTACTGGAAAGTAAACTGAGTCTTCTGATGTGTGTCCTGTACCTAGGAGAACTTTGTATTCCCAGCATTTTAGGAAAAAAAAGTCCCTCCTTCATCCCTGTATGAATGGACTGCATTGTTTGAAGTAGATCAAGATATCCAATGTAAGGCTAGGGTAACACTTGGGTTTAAAAATTTAGCGCTATTGACGACGGTGTCCACACAGCTCGTCATAGCCCCTGAACCACGGGTCTGAGCTTCCGTTTATCATACATCAGCCCATTGATTAAAGCGGACACATTATTGGCTGCATTTGTAGTGCGGCCGACAACATGGCCCTAATGGAGGGAACAGAGCGGGGTCTTACACTCATTGGATGTGCTGACTTCAAGGCATCCAAGCACATAGTGTATCCCTACCCTTATATAGAGGTCCTCTAGATTTAATCACTAGTGAGTTTGTATTGGAACTCAGGCGAGAGATACAAGGTTACATCTTTTGGTATAACCCCCCCCCCCCCAAAAAATATTGATGTTGAGCCAGATGTTAGTTATAATTACAAAAAGCCATATTAGGTCTGACAATGACCATGTGTTTGAGTATCTTTGTGTATTGCTGCAATTTAAGATATCAGTATTGAAGTTCTGTTCATTGACTGTACTTTATGTTTTGTTAGCCATCGCCATCATGTTTTGCACGATCAGGATGTAGATCGCCGGACTTGTGTTCCAATGAATCACCTCTGGCCAGACCAAGCTCCCTACACTGTGTGCAACAGCTCCTTGTCTGAATATGGAGTCCTGGGTAAGTCATGTCATCCATCTCTACCGCTTGCCTTGGCTAGTATCTTAAATCTGATGAAATTGTAACTGCTAGTTTTCCAAGAACTTTTGACCCCATGCACATGTCTTGATTTTTAAAGCGGACCTACCACATATTTGAATGAACTGAAAGTGCTGATTATAGGTGCACATAGGTAATAGATACTGATAACACATAAAAAAATTAGTGCCGTATTTTTCGCTGAGTAAGACACACCGGACCATAAGACGCACCCAGTTTTAGGGCAGGAAAACCAGAAAAAAAGATTTAATAAGTTTTTACATCGATTGGGTTAATGCAATGAATTCAGTGAATGCAATATTCAATTCAGCCAGTAGGTGTCACTAGCAGCAGTACACTCAGCACATGTCATACTTCACACTAATCTGCAGGAGGAAGAGGGGGGGGGGGGCAGGCTGTCTCCTTCTCTCCTCTGCTCTCAGTCTCTGCTGATGTTGCTGGTACTGTGTTGGTGGGGGCTGCTAATGACTTATTACACAATCACTTGGGGCTCAAAAGTAATTGGAGAATTGACTCAAAGGCTATTTACTGGGCAGTTGTGGGCAATTCTATTGTCATGTCATTATGAATTAAAAGGCCTGATTTGAGGGGGGCGCTTGTAAATGGAAGATGCGGTCAAATAAATTCTCCATGCAGGTGAAACAAACCATCTGATGCACGCCTCCATAACATCAATGTTACCACCCTCTTCCCACCTCTTCGGCATCATAGATGATCTATTGGATTTTGTTCCAAAAGATGCCTATGTCTTATTTTCGGGGGATGTCTTATTTTTCCATGAAAAAGAATATGGCACTGGGGTATCAGGGTGGGGGGATCACTTCAAATGACACAGGGGGGATCACTTCAAATGACACAGGGGGAATCAGAATGGCACAGGAGACTGAGGGGGGGGGGGGGGGGGGGGTTACCCATTAAGTAACCCCCTCTGATCCTCCTGTGTCATTTTGATTGCCCCCAGAGTTACAGTACTGTTTCTTTGATGGTGCCTTACTTTGGGGGGTGCCTTATATTTCAGCATGAGGCGAAAATGTAAGGGTGCCTTATTTTCAGGGAAACGGTACAATATTAGGAGTGGCCAGTTTATTGCTAACAATGGGCATACTAACTTGTCCAGTGGAAGCCTGCGGCGGTCCTCCGCCCATCTTTCAGGGTCTCAATGATGTCATTTATGACGCCGGAGTGGTGGGCAGCAACATTGACCTACATGTAATGGAGGTGGCGTCGCTTTTTTTCCATCACACCCCTGGTGTCAACAATGATGCCAGGAATGTGAAGGGGGCACAAGGGAGGGCACAAGAAGAACTTGCCAAGGGCTAACAGCCCTGGAGGTTAAGGGGCTGATTAGAAACCAGCCCCTTAACCTCCTGGATGCTACACATTTTTTTTTTTTATTGAACCTTGGCGTGGGCTTGGGGTAGTGGGGAGGACATACTACATAGGGGCCGGCTTCCTAGGGGCCGGCTATGAAAATTCCTCGGGCCAAAAGGCTGCCCCTGGGAGGTAGGTGTTATAAAAGTCGTGCCTTGGTATATAGTGTCAGATGTGCCATAACAGGTGGTCCCCCACCAGTGATATTATGGCACCCCTGGGTCCCAACCAGGGGCACTAATCACCGAGGCTCAACCTCAACCCCCTGACCAGTCACAAGGTGCAGCAGAGCTGCCCCTACCAGAAGGCATGGTGGGCCGGTACTGACACACATCCTCAACCTGGGCCGCAATGACCCAAATCAAAGATTGGGGAGGACATGGCTTCCCAACACCACCTACCAATTACCCGTCATGGAAAGGTCCGGGTACATGGGAGACACTGCTTCTTCCCCAACTAAGCTGGATCCAGAAATGCAGGAGTTACCCCCATACATTCCCTTCACCAAATGGAACCCAATCCAGAAGGAAAGCATTATACAAGGAATCCCCATAAGGAAATGATAAGAACAGATACTACACTTGATCTTAGCCAAAAGTTTGGTTGCTACACATTTAAAACACACTTGAATTGATTTTCATTCTTGGATAATGAATCGTAATACATCACAATGCAGTAATTGCAGCAACTCATAGCAACCAATTATCACATTAAGTGATCTGCATGTGTTCAGCTGTAATCCAGTTTCTATAGGGTAACACATGTACATCCCACCTTGCCGTTTGTACTGATGTATTTTGTAAGCCTTGTTGTGTGTGTGTCACTGTAGCAGAAAAGTAAAGTTGTGTCACCACGCTGCACATTTCCCATCTATCACCACGCCTGAATAAAGAGCAACATATGTGCAGATAAACCTTCAACCAATTAGTCATATTGCAGCTTTCTCAGCCATGTCTCCCAATCTTCACAAATGGCCTCATAACGCTGGAGATAAAATTACACTTGGATTGAATGGTGCCAGGGGAAATTTCACTAGGTATACTCGTTGGAATTAGGATATATGATATGCTAAAAATATACATCTAGGAATACAGTGGAAGAAATGGTGTAGACTGTGTTGGCTGCTTGGATGGAAATAAAGGTCAGAGGAAAAAATGTGTTGTAACTGGATACTTAGTGTCTGGCAGGTGTTTCAGGACAATATTTTATTTATTTATTTGCCACTCATATATCTAGATCCTAGGTGCTGAACCTGCGGCCCGGGAGCCACTTGGGGCCCTTTGGGCGTTGTTCGGCAGCCCCCTTGGTCCTCCTCATGTGGCCCCCAAAACCTTACCTCAGCATGTGACCACTTCACAGGTGAGTTGCTTTGCCCTATGCTTTATAGGGCATAGCAACTCACCTGTGAAGTGGTCACATGCTGACCCAGCTTTCCTAATCAACTTTGACCGTCCAACATCAGTAAAATAGTTAATGTTGATCGGGGACCAGGTCTAGTTATGAGCGCTGCACCCAGGGGCAGGTGGGGGGGGGGTGCTGTTGGGTTTTGACTACCTGTTGGGTCCACCGCCTGCTGAGGTATGGTGACGGAGAGACGGTCTGGATGGATGTTATGTGCGGCCCTTTAGTGATACCAAGGGCTGCACTTATGGCTCTCCATATCAATTCAGTTGCCCACCACTGGTCTAGACTCTCTTCTTTTCAGTGTGGTTTCCTGAAAACACAGTCATGTTGGATTTTCCTTATTGCTTGTAATTTGGTTGGCATGAAACAATGTATCTAGGAAGAATACTGCTTACATGGCCACTGCTCTAATGTGTATTTATGACTTCTTGTCAATAGGGGCGCAGACAATAGCAGAGGACTTAAAGTTTTTATACTGAGAGCAGTCAGCTGCCTGCTCGATCCTCTGCCAGCATAGCAAAGCATTCAGAGTAAATCAGCTGAGGGTTAAGTTACACTGGCAGCTCATCCTCATTCCATATACGGAGTGAGACACACATTTAAACACCATTAGCATGTCTGCTTAAGTGTGAAGGGGGCGGAGTAATGCCTCCATATAATGCCTATTGGGTATCTGGGTGCTGTAAACGCCCATGTGTATACTCCCTGAGCATACACATTACCTGTTGTGACAACAGAGACACATCCCTCCTACCAAGTAAATATGTAAAAAGCATGTTTCAGGGTGAGCTACCAGTGTAAAGTAAGTCTCTGTAACTTAGCCTCTAGGCTGTGAGAAGTGGCTTTACTCCTATATCCAGTATATTAAATAGGAAGGAGGGATTAAATATATTTGATTTATTCTTGTAGGGATTGTGGCATTCACCCTGTAACATTTGTGTTTTAGTATTGCACCCCCCGCCCTAGTTTTTTGTATACAATATCCAGTACGTTCCAGCTCTGCACACCCTGCCATCTTTTCGGAGACAGGATATATAAGCAAACGCTGAAACTTCCTGCATTGTCCAACCCTGCATTCTCTGCTCTATCAGTATTATAGGGACAGGCTATGATTCCATAATAATGGGAGTATAGTGAGATCTGACTCTTATATCTCTAATAATAACTCCATCATGTAACTACTGCAATATATATATACTACAAATATTGGCTGCGTATATTACATCAATACAAAGTATACCTCATCGGGTCTTGTATTACTAACCTAAGTCATCTATGTATTGCGAGGACATCTGGATCTGGGATTGCCCGCACCATGGGATCTTGGATATTGTTTCTTGCTATTGTCATCTGACCCAACCAATTACAGAAATTATATATATATACATTTTATAACTTTAAAAAATTAAAACTATTGTTTTGTTTTTCAATTCTTTCTATATAGTAGAGAGGAGATGTGTCACCTTTCTGCTTCTTTTTATTTGGTGACATTTCAATGGTAAGATAAACACTCGCAGGTCTCTTTTTCCCAGAAGGAATGTGACCGGTAATAGTAGAAATGACAGGTACATGACATCTGCCATTGAAAGCTTAGTGATGGCTTCTAGCGGCGTCCGGCTGTGTGTGGAATAACAAGGAGCCCGGACCCCGTCTGTCATCCTAGCCGCCACACATCGCTCACTTTATAAAACGGCTCTAATTATAAAGATGCCGCCATATTCCCAGCGAGAACCCGCAGTATAAAATGACCAGGTTATCTAATATGTATGGGATTCAGATGAAGCTGATTCACCAGACTTGTAGCTGTAAATATCGTATTATCATTGTCTTTATGGTTTAGGGCCCCCATACACCTTCAGATTTCCTTTAGATCTCCTTTTGTTTTACCAAAACCATGTAATATGAGGGGCTTCCTAAACCATCAAGTCTACCTGTGTTCAATCGCAGAGGACCCGGTACTACCCTGTTTACCCGAAAATAAGACAGTGTCTTATATTCATTTTTTCTCCCAAAGATTTTTTACGTCTTATTTTCCTCTGATCCCCGTGTCATTTTGATTGCCCCCCCCACAGAGGATGGATCAGAGGGGGCAATCAATACGACACATGAGGATGAGAAGGGGTTAAAAATCCCCCCTTTTCATCCTTATGTGTCATTCCGATTGCCCCCTCTGATTCTCCCTGGTGTCATTTTAAGTGATCCCCCTTAGTCCTGTGCCAGTGGATACCTTCACCAGGCCCCCCCCCCCTTTATCAGACATTTCCCCCTCAGTCCCTTTAACCTCAGTCACCCCTTTCGATGCTCCTGACTCCTGCCCAGGGTGACTCACTCAGGGGATTCCCTCAGACTCCATCAGCGCAGAGCAGCAGACGGCAGCTTGTCCTGGCGGTGACGCGGGCTCGCCCCTCACTTCCTGTCTGCTTTCTCTGGCCACTGGTGCCCCCGATCGTGACCATAGAAGTGAATGGCAGTGTTGATTTAAACATGGCCATTCAGTTACCACAATCAGAAAACATGCGGGGTGACATATTTTCGGGGGTGCCATATTGTTGGGGCAGTGCGGTACATAGTTGGTGGTAGATCTAAAGTATATCTGACAGAGAGAGCTAAAGGCTCTCATGCGATCAAAGATGCGCATTGCATGCAAGTCAATGGAACTTGGATAGTCGACAAGGGAATATTCGTCATTTCCGTAAAAATAAATCGGTGGATGGCATGGAGGTGGATATCCGATGATGTATTCTCGAAATGGTGATATTTGGGCTAAATATTGGAAAATTTAATATTCAATCTCAACACTAGTCTCTATGGGAATGATGAATATTTCTGCAATACAAATGCAACCAGTGTGAAATGGTTCTCAGTCTGGACTTGTGACGTTTGAATGGGGAGGGGGGCTCAATGATGTTCCTATATTGAAAAAGGTGGGCCCTGGAGGGAAAGTTTGGGAACACTGTATTAGTGTGGACCAGTTTTAGAGGGGGCTCCTAGTTAGTTCCCATTAGCAAGTTTCCAGTTCCGAGATTCTCTGTTGGTGCCCTGACTCTCTGGTTTGTGTTCCTTCCAGGCTTCGAGCTTGGCTTTGCTATGTCCAGTCCTAATGCCTTGGTGTTATGGGAAGCTCAGTTTGGGGATTTTCACAATACGGCACAATGCATCATCGACCAGTTCATCAACTCAGGGCAAGCAAAGTGGGTCCGGCACAACGGAATCGTGTTGCTTCTGCCACATGGCATGGAAGGCATGGTAAGTGCTCCACACACATCTGTTAATCACCAACATAGAAGCTTATAAATAATTAATTATAACCAGAGGTGCACATAACTTTTTAGTGAGCTTCTCTGATGAGTACCAGGAGATGGTGTTTGGTACTCACCCTATATGTAGGTTGGTGTACCTCACTGTCCTCTGCGTCAGCCTCCTGCATGGTAGACTCTGCTGCAGATGGATCTCCCTGTTCCTGATTGATCCTCTGATTAGCTGTCTCCATCCACGGGTCAGCAGCTGGCTTTGGGTCACATGTAGCTCTCGCAGTACAACTCGTTTGATCCCCCAAATCTCTTACCTCAGTAGTACAACCATGACTTTTTCTGGCTTAGTAACTAACCGCTGAGACTACCTGCAGTCCAAATGTCATCCTTTCATAGTCATATTCCAGCTGTCACACAGTGCTTTTCTCTTGTCAGATTTTACCCTGACACATGTCTACTCTGACTTTCATCCCCTAGATCTCCAACACCCTTGGAAGTCCTTTTTTGGATTATAAATTCATACTCCTAATTTCACACCCCTAACTGCAACCTCTCATAGTTATTCATGTTTCCCTGCAGTGATATAAATTGCACACATGTAACATTTAGCTGCGGCCGCCCAGACACGCAGTGCCTCCAAGTTGTTAGTACACATATGAGCTGTGTAACAATAATGCAGGTACGCAGAGCTAATTTTTGGTCCCTTTTGAGTACCAGAGTACCACTTATGTGCACCCCTGGTTATAACATCATTTACTGTTTATCCGGCCTTGGTGGGTTAGATGGTCACCTACCTTACATTTATGTTCAAATAATGAACAGCCAACATTGTTCATATATATTTTCAATAATATAAAACACATCTTTTATTATCCGTGTTGCATCCGTAACTGTTTCCTTGTACATAATCATCATGTAAATGTAAATACCAGGCTAACACTCGCTCCATTATTTATGGCTCCCCCTGTTCGCACACAGCTAGCTTTCTTTTTACCTGTGGTGAGCTGGTTGCCTGAAGCAACTTCAGTGATGTGAAGCTGGTGTATAGCGGCATGCTCTGTGCTTAGCTCATCTAAAACTGTCACCGTAGAGGTTAATTACGTTCTATGTTTTTTTTTTAGACCAATAATACAGAGTAATGTGCCCAGCCAGCTTCCCTTTGCAACTTCTGCAATTTCCTTTCTTTCTTCCCCAACTCTAAACCAGAGATGGGTAAACTACGGGCCGTGGGCCATATTCAGCCCATTTCACCATTTAATCCGGCCCACCGAAGCATTTATGTTATGACTTTTACATTATATTGTATTAGTTATAGGAATACTCCATCCATCTGCTCTTCTTCTGGCCCTACTGTTAAGTTTAGGAACCTATTGTGGCCCATGAGTCCAAAAGTTTGCCCACCCCTGCTCTAAACACGTTTAATTACTTTTTGGTTAACTGTATAGTTTTGGATAGTGTGATTAATGTGAATATGTTCTGTATTGCTAGCTTGGAGATTTTCCCTAAATGTCCTGTTTCACACTCTCATCATTCCTCCTCTGGACTACTGCATCCTCTCTGATCTTCCTCTTACTAGACTGTCAGCTCTTCAGTCCATCATGGATGATGTTGCTAGACCCATTTACTCCTCTCACCACTCTCATCTGCTGCTCCTCTCTACAAATCTCTACACTGGTTTCCAATTGTCCAGAAAATCAAATCCAAAGTTCTGTGCCTTGCTTTTATATCACTCCACACCTCCTGTCCCACTTACATCTCCAATACACAAATACACCACCTAAACACGCCCTCGCTCGTCTCCTCCAGTGACCTAACTAATGACCATCCCCACTCATTAACATCAAGCATCACATCGCGGCCTTTAGTAGACCTACTCTTTCAGCTAGGCCTCTCCTACTCTCTATGAACTCTCTCAACTACGTCCCATTAGGCTTATGTACCTCTACTTTGGCACCACTTATCAAAAATCCCTAAAACCCAAGCCCTCTCTCAGTCTGTCTGATCTTCATCATCCTCACCGAAGCACTCACCATGCCATTCCCACAGGTCACCGAATCACCCACTACACTATTAGTACTGATCGCTAAGTTCCCCAACCTCTTAGATCATGACTTTGGTCCACTACTGTTTTATTTGCGCTCGGGTGCCAACTGTCTGCTATCTGCGTGCTTAGGGCGACAGTTCTGCGGCGGTCGAAACATGGATGGTTACAAAAAAACTCATCTTCTCGCACGCCGAGCAGTGGCGGGTGTTCGAAACCCGCTTCCCGTTCGCCCAGGGAGAAGATGATCTTATTCTTCCCCCGGCAGCTCACACACCTGTGTGATCGTGCCGGAGGAAGAATCTTTTCACTAGCAGAACCGGCGCATAATGCCGGTCCCCTAGTGAAAAACCTGGGTCGGAGCAGGAAGTGACGTCAGTGATGTCACATCCGGCTCCTGGAACCAGGAACTACGTTCCAGTTTTTCCGATTCAAATTCCCCCTAGAGCGGGCGTTCGTTCAGTTTTTTCCATTCAAATTCCCCGCGAACAGTGCGGACGGCGGACGTCTTTAGAAGCCGACCCGCCCGTTCGCGGACAGTCCTGGCCGATGTTCGGCCATCACTAGTGATGACAAACCTTTAGAGACCGTAGTACCTGAACACATTACCCACTTATTTATTAGTGCTGACATTTTACCTCAATTGCACACACACAAATCCTCTGGGTCAGCTGTCAGTCATAGGGGATCAGTGCACACACTGCCCAGCATGCCCTGCTGCCTTTCTAGCTATTTTAGATCTTTACTTCTAACTTGTAAGCATGCTTCTGCCTGCTCTTAAATTCAGTCTTTCCTTCTACTCTCTCACTACCTCACACTCTCTGACATACCCTCACTAGCTAGCTAGCCCTACACGGTCAATTGACTGTTCAATCGATGTAATTCGATAGCGATTATTTGGTCGGTCGATTGAAAATTTAATCATGTCCACGACCGAAGTTTCAAATTCGATTTTTTAAATTTCATTTGCTCGATCGAATTTGATCGGACCAGTGGAAATTTTTTATTGATTGCTACCACATCGAGTGGTAAATTACATATTTCTTGGTCCCACCCATTGTGATTAGATCCACCAATTAGCATACTGT
>CM070037.1:16708100-16726116 GCA_036250615.1 Ptychadena robeensis
AGGACCCAGCACTGCACAGTTGTTGGTAGATCTAATGGAGATTGTATGGATCGATCTTAAAGTGTTTGGGGGGCTTAACATAGGAATAGCTTTGTGGTTAGAACTGAAGGTGACCGTCAGCAGCCCAGTGTCAAGGGGCTCTGGGGGCATTTAAAAGCCCCCATGGCAGGCATACTGGCCAGATGCCTGAAAAGTAACTGGGGGATGTGTAAGGAGGAATCTACCCGGCGTAAACGCTTTTCAGGCATCCAAGTGCTGGAAATTAGGTGTTTTCAGACGTCCATGTGATTGCCCCCTAAGAGAAAAGTGATCCCCAAGCCATGTGGGGAAGAGAAGGAATGTTATTCCTTCAGCAGGTTGGTTCGCTGAACATTATTCCATTGAAACTTTACAACACAGAAAATGTAAAACAATCAATTTGGGAATCAGGAGAAGCCTTATTTAACCCCGCGTGTATTGGGTTATACCAAGTGTAATGTATATATTGAGGAGGTCACAATGAACTGCTTTTCCATGTATTACTTTTCTGCTCATTGCATTAAGGTAACATTAAATCATCCTCCCCGTAGGACAGACCACAGGATCCTTATCGCCCTGTAATGAAATCCCCGCAGGGTCCGGTTTCTGTGTACACTATTAGTGAAATCGGATGCACCGAGTATAAATGTATTGTGTTGTCACCTGGTCTTCATGTTCTACAGATAAGTGCAACACTTGGGAAAACAGGGAATACAGACCGGCGCCTAGGAACACGAAGGCCCCGACAGGCACAACCATAAGAGCCAGGATGGCTGCCTCTCTGGGTTCAGGAAAAATGCAATCTGTGCCCCCAAAAGGGCCATTTACCTCTCCCTTATGCCCTAACAACCATCAGGAGACAAAGGGCATTGTCCCTAAAACAGGAAGTGTGGCTAGGTCTTCCAACCAGATGTTCCAGAGATATCTTCTCTTGCTTCCTATTGTGGCAGTGGGGCAGAAGTGAAACTTGTTCTTCCTCCTCCAAACATAGCTGTCTCCAAAGAATAAGAAAAGTCGACTGCAGTATGCCAAAAGTCATGTGGACAAACCACAAAAAGTGTTCTGTGGACTAATAAAACAAAATAAGAACAGTTTGGGCCCATGGATCAGTGCTATGTTTGAAGGAGGAAGAACAAGGCCTATGAAGAAAAGAACACCTTGCCTACTGTGAAGCATGGTGGGGGGTCAATCATGCTTTGGGCTGTTTTGCTTCTGCAGGTACAGGGAAGATTCTGCATGTGCAAGGTACCATGAATTCTCTTCAGTACCAGGAGATATTGGAAGGAAATGTGATGCAGTCTGTCACAAACCTGAGGCTTGGGAGACGTTGGACCTTTCAACAGGACAATGATCCCAAGCATAGTAAAATCCACTAGAGCGTGGTTCCAGATTAAAGGCTAGAACATGTGGAGTGGCCATCGCAGTCACCAGACTTAAATCTGATTGAGAACCTCTGGTGGGACTTGAAGAAAGCAGTTGCAGCGCGCAAGCCTAAGAATGTGACTGAACTGGAGGCTTTTGCCCATGCAGAATGGGCTAAGATACCTGTAGATCACTGCAAGACACTTGTGTCAAGCTATGCTTCACGTGTAAAAGCTGTTATAACTGGAAAAGGATGTTGTACTAAGTACTAAGAATGAATGTCACTTGGGGGTTGAATAAAACTGATAATGATGTGAGCACAGAAAATACATTTGTGGTTATTTCCTTACTAATGTTATGTTACATTTGTCTGACTTACAAGCGCCTCGCTGATCAAAATCAATGCCAAAATGGCCAAAACACTCAGTTACAGTGGGGGTTGAATAATTTTTAACACAACTGTAATAGGTGGGTGGAGGATAGTCAGGGAAATCCTTCAAGTGACCTTGGATCTCCTCCATTGCGTCCCTGTGGCCTAGACAACTTCGACGGGGATTCTAAACATCCTACCAGCAACAGCTCTTCATCCCCGGAGCCTGGGATTTGTTCCAATCTTTTTGCATGTCTCCACAGGTATTTCTCCCCCTTCATCTTTAGCAATGAGCTCCGAATCTTTCAGGTTGGAGGGTCTTCTTGCCGTCACCCTGATCTTTAGCTCCCTTCACAGATTCTCAACTGGATTTAAGTCAGGACTCTGGCTGGGCCACTATAAAATGTTAATGTTATTGTCTGCTAACCATTTCTTCACCACTTTTGCTGTGTGTTTTGGGTCATTGTCATGCTGAAATGTCCACTGGTGCCCAAGTTTCTCTGCAGACTGCCGGATGTTGTTGAGAATCCTCATGTATTGCTCTTTTTTCATGGTGATGTCATGGTGATTAGGTTCCCTGGTCCATTGGCTGATTCATCAGCCCTACACAGTAAGGGGGGGTTTCCACATCTGTCAGGATCCCCTCCTCCTGCTTGGCGGGAGGTCCTGACGGAGCACATTCACTTACCTGCCCGGCGGGTGCTGTGTTCCCACAGCGCTGAGCCATTCCACCCATGCAAGGCTAAACGTAGTGGAGTACGTTGAACTTCTGTATCGGCTGATGTCTGAACACAGCATGCGCTGAGCAGGTAAAGTCTATGTGCTCTGTCTGGATCCCTAACAAGCAATGCGCTAAGCAGAGGGGGTCCCAACAGATGTGGAAACCCCCCCTAAGGGAGGATGAAAGCTTTGGCCAGCAGGCATAAGGGCATGTTTCCACTTCACCGTTTGCCCATGGGAGATCCCTAACCCAGTGATCTCCCGCGGTCTCCAGCAATTCAAACCGCGGCATGGACCTGCAGGCAGGAAGTAGGGGGTCTGGCAAGATGCCCTGTCCCACCCCTCCCACTTCCTGGCTGATCAAGAATCCATGGTTAAGAATCCATGGATAGAGATGCAAATTTTAATGGCCTCTATTACCCTCTATCGCTGCCACGGTTCGTAATCGAAAATATGGTAAGCCGTGTTTCGTATCGCGTCTGTGGCCGATCGCAGATGTGGAAGTGACCCTATTTAAATGAATGGGTGCGATTGACTGCAATCAACATGGCACGAATAAAATCGCATGTGACCACAGACAATCGCTAAAGTGTATGTCCCCACTTTGGCGATCATCCACGATTTTATTCTTTTCCCCACAGCTGCGATTCTGCCCGCGATGTAAAACACGGATCAGCGCGATTAGAATTGCAGATGTGGGGCTTGTTTCCACTAGAGCGATTTGTTGTGGCGTAACTCGATTTTTGATCGTGCGCGACGATCGCAGGTGGTCATTTGTATGGGCTTGTCCCCACGTATCTGAATCACTGCTCACCACATCATTGATCACGGGTCGCGGGTGGCCGATCGCCACGGATCGCGCCCATAGACATGAATGGACGCAATCAAAGATTTTACCCATTTATTCTCTATGGACGCGGCGTCGTGACTAATCCCGCTAGTGGGAACAGTATGGGAGAAGGTGGGAATGATACATTATTTACAAACCCCTGGATATAATATGAACATGACTGAGGAAATAGACACATTGTGAGGGAAGTGTGAGGTAAAGCTGGAAATATAATAGAAATGAAGGCGGGAACACCGGTGTACTGTGCGCGGCCCTGACCTCCCCCTATCAGGTATAATGGAGCCCGGTGTCTTCTCACCTCGGAGCCCGTCCAGCCGGGACAGTCTGTGCCGCACCACACCGGAGCAGTTCATGTACGGCCCGTACCGCACGGTAACTTCCGCCTTCCCCGGCATGTCAGCTCTCCCTGCTCGGTATGGCCGTGTATGTCAACACTGGGGTCACCATGGCAACCGGAGCGGCCTGCGTGTGTAATACGAGCCATGTGAGGAGCCCAACTGGCGGGAAATCCGTCTATCATACCCATAACGTGCGGAAATATACCGCACGGTAACGGCACGTCAGCACGTGTCAGCCTTTTCCTACTGGAGTGAATGATAGTACATGTAGTATTTTATCATAGAGATACACAGACCGTGGCTGAAGCTACAGGCCTGTTCTTCGTTCCCTCATGTCACTAATATTTGTGACCCCTCCTAGGCTACACTGCGTCTGTGCATAAAAAATGTGTACAACACGGCCACACTTAGAATTGGGGCGCGCCATAGCAAAGACTCAGTGCACTTGTTCTGAATCATGTGCCCATTCTCTGTACAAAGCGATCTGGCATCACATGTACATATTATACAGCAGAGCTTCATAATCCATAGGAATAAGCAGAACCCAACCCACCATTGAAAGTACCCAAACAACATCTGTTCCTACAACATCTGATTACCCGGGGATGGCCAGAATCAACTCCTTATGGGCATGGTAGAGATATGGTGCCAGGGTTCCTTTGCTATAGTTGAGTTTTTCCCCCATTTTATTAATATATCATTTAAAAAAAGACCCTAATCATACCAGGAAATCCACAGAGGATTGGCTGATAACTAACAAATGGAGAGGCCAGCAGTGGCCACTGGCCAAATCAAAGTCCAGATCTTAATCCCATTGAGATGTTGTGGGGTGGGGTGTACATGCAAGAAACTCCTTTAAAGCTAGCCATACACGTGTCGGATTCCATGGCCAATTGATCACTCACCTGATCGATTCCGGCGATCTCAGCGGGAATCGGAGCTCCGATCAATCAGCCAATTAAAAGTATCCGATCGCTGCATACCACCTTGTCCCACGGATTCCTGGACGGATCCGTGTCCGATCGCTAACTTCCCAAATGGCAACTCCCCCTGATGTGTGCAGAATCGGATCAGAAAGACCAACATGTTGGTTCTCTGTCGGATCCGATTCTGAGCCCCCGATCAATCGGACGCGAACGATCGGACAAGGTGGGCTGCACGCGATTCCGGCACGATCGTTTCGCGTGCACGCGCCCGGAATCGATCGTGCCGGATTCCGGTGGGAATCCGACCCGTGTATGGGGGCCTTAACATCCCACTCCGTATACATTCCACAGCTGAAATAGTTCTGCATTGAGCATGGGTGACCGATGTCAGAGACTGGTAGATGGACAGACAGATAGATAGATATGAGATAGAGCTGGAGCTCTCATATAAAAGCCTCATAATTGTAATAGAAAGTGATGTCATTGTTTTTTAGAGAAAGTAAATCTGGGTTTTAATGCTTTCCACTGTTCACATTAATTTGGTCTCAGCAAATACATAACATGGCTCAGATGATATTTGGGTTTACTGTTTAAACTTCAAACATATAGGGAAGCTCAAATTCACTGTGCTCATTACTATCCATGGATGCTTGATATTTTTTCTGGGTGCCTTTCATACTGTGATTGCACATAACAGGCAGCAGGAAATCCATTGTCTGGTCCATCCTTCATCACCAAAATTAAATCACAGGGCAGTTCCTGAAAGATTTTGTTACCATGTGATATCCAGCACCTGCACAGTAACTTACACCAAGAGTGGTCTGCACAGGCCTTACACCCATTTACCACACCAATGTACCAAGAGTGGTCTGCACAGGCCTTACACCCATTTACCACACCAATGTACCAAGAGTGGTACTACCCTCCCTCCTTCCACTACTCGTCACATCTCCGGTGTCATCGATACACATATGGCATTGCAAGAGCAGTGAATATATTACCTACTGTGACCAGTGTGCATATAAAATCAGGTGAGGTATACAGCATGTTCATTTGGGGTTGAAGCATTGTTTACAACCTGGAGACTTAAGCAGGGTACAGACGACTCGATATTCGAGCAGTCCGATGTTCCCTGCAGCAGCGTGATGATATGTCAGATATCGGTGGAGCTGGGAAGACAGCTCTGCTCTCTCCCCAGCTCAGCTGATACTTTGCTTGGAGACCCGCGGTCTCTAGGCAAAGCAATGGACATGTCCGATATGGCTGTTTTCGGGCTGGATTGATTGGTCCTGCTCGAAAACAGCGATGGGGGCATATTATATGGGCCAGATATATGGCTGTGAGTGCGCAGAGTGCTCGAAACGGCCATCTATTTGGCCCATCTCTTTACATCTGTACCCTGCTTTACAGACTTATGGGCTCTCAATAGTGCCGTCTACCCCCCCCCCCCCCCCCCCCCCCCCCCCCCCCCCCCCCCCCCCCCCCCAACACCGCTACCACCCCCTGGCCCCACTTTACCACACCCCCACCACGATGTCAGGGATGAGGTGATCACTCACGTCAGACAGGCTTGGCCTGACCTGCCGGTAATGCTGTGGAGGAGGGGCAATGCTGAGAGTCTCCAGGCAATGCTGTCCCTTCTGATAGCACATGCAGTATACTGGTATTTTCTCAGGAGGAGGGGCATTTAAAGTGCTGAGTGTGCAGTATGGAGAAACACTCGCTCAGCTCTGCCCGGAATGGGTCTCTCCTCATCTTCTTGAACATGTATATGCGCTCTACATGATACCGAATTTGGCTGGAAAAAAGGTGCATTTTATAGAGCAAAAAAGAGTTGGATATCCCATTCAAACATTGTGCTGTGCATGTTAACCAGTTCATGTCCATAGTGCGTTCTAAGCCAAGGAGCACCTTCAGTTTATGTGACCTACCTTAGCTGACACTATGGGAAAAGAATTAAAGATTGTCTGTTCTCTATGTATGGTAATCTACATCTAATAAACACATTAGCTGGTGAAGCCTTCCAATGTATAGAAATATTTCTATAGAAGCAGATTTCTTCATAATGGTAAGACTGAATGACCCACCCACTGACAGAGCACCGTGAGTGGGGCATCAGGAACTGGATGGAAAGGGAGCATCGAGGATGCCCGGGACCAGAAGTAATGCGTGAAGGGGCAGCGCCACTCGGGGGTAAAACCATGCGGTGGAAGTGGATTCAACCATTTTGTTGAAAGCAAGCACCAGCTCTCCCTCCCTTGTGTGGTCTGTTGGATCTTGGAGACGGAAGGGCCAGTGGATTGCATCCGGGTGTTTTTGTTTGTGTTGTTTAGTTTCTTGTTGTGTTGTCTCTTTTCTCTTTGTCACAGCAGGCGGGTCCTAGATAGTGAAGAGCGGCGTAGGCAATATTCGAATTTGTGATATTTTGCAAATAATTATACTAATTTTAGATTTGATATTCATATTCGTGTGTATTGCCATGCACTGAGAAAATATATTTGCAATTATAATTGCATCACGATTATTGTCTTAATCCCAGGTGCCCAACCTGTGGCCCTTTGGGTGTTCTTCGGCGGCCCCGTGTGTTATTTAATAGTGCATAGGAACTCACCGGTCCGAGTGGGAAGAGGAGGAGATGCCATAAACGTACCTGATAGACGTATGTAAAAGCCAATCAGCGACCTACATGGAGCCTGAGAAAGTCCCTCACTTCTCCTCTTCTCCTCTAGTGTTGGCAGGGAATCAGCAGACTGGTGAGTGCCTATGCTCCCACTATCCAACAATGATGAGGGGTGATTGTATAATATATATTGCGGCACGTAACCTGAGAATAGGGGCATATAGCCTTTAAATCAAAGGTTATGTGCCGCATCGATATAATCAAAGGCTTTGACAATGTATTTGACTATGTATATCTTCTAGCTCTGCCTGCTGTCATTCATTCATTAAAAAATGCTTATACATGTCTGTATAGGTTAAAAATGTTATGTGCGGCCCTTTAATTCAGTTGGCCACCACTGGTCTAAATGAATGGTCACAAGAGGTATTTATTTTCGAATTGTAAATATCCTCCTCCATATTTCAGAATTTTTGACTAGCCGTTATTTGTTGAATATATTTGCAATTCGAATATTTAAACTCAACACTAGTCCCTGACAGTGTCCATGAAGACATGGTTGGAATGACTTTATGGGGTGACGTGCTGGTGGTGGGGCAGTCACCAGTTTTATTAGACATTGAGCTCTGGAGTGGGTCAATGTCCCATTTGGTTTTGGAATGGTCCAAGGTGAAATTTGTAAGTACCCACAGAGCTGATATGGCTGGTACAGGCAGTTGTATATGGTGGAACTTGGGGACACCATCTTGGACCTTGTTGTATGTTCAAAATTTGATGGTTGTGTAAAGTACTTTATTTAATAAAGCTGTGGCCTATTTATACCGATAAAATGGTGTTGCGTCTTTTAAGTTGGGGAGGGGGGGTTTAGCAGGTTTGGGGGTAAATAGATTCGGAGGAGGGTAGAAGGTTAGGCAGGGTCATAAATTTGATACTTTTCTGAGTAAAGTTCCCTTGCACACACTCACATTTTACAGTATTGTATTGCCATGTTTGTCATTTACATAATCCATTTCCAAAATAGAAAAAAGGAATAGTTTTATTATTTTTAACATATATTAACATCTAAGCATAGATTTATTTTCTTTCAGATGAAATTGGTAAACTAATCACACAAAAGCAATGATATATCCCACCTTATAAAAATAAAATAACACTGTCCACTCAGCAGTTTGACCAGCATTATGTTTGTAACTGTGATAACACTTCTTACATTGATAAAAAATTGTTCTTGTCTGTCTGCTGCAGTTACATTTTTGCATTGAAAACTAGAATTGGCTATGTAGAAAACATATACACACAGGAAACATTCAACTCTAAGAACATCTCATATATTAGAATAAGTCGGGTATCTTCTCTTATTACAGATAGTGTTATACAATAACACAATTGTGTTACGTGCACTTTATTTTATTTAGAATGTGACAGATTTATTGATGGTGGTTGCCTTTATACCTTCTGGACAAGACAGGGTATGGTGTCGGAGAATCTGTATACAACCATGTGTTAAAAATTGGGTGCCCACATTGGCTCTAATATCTGATAGCAGAAGATACTGCCCATTTCTTGCCATTATTTATTGTGGGTACTGCCTGTATCATCTAACCCCCAGGTGCCTAACCTGTGGCCCTTTGGGCGTTCTTCGGTGGCCACCTGTGGTCCTCCACTTGCGGCCCCCAAAACCTAACTTTTATTGCATAGGGCCTAGGATCTCACCTGTCCAAGTGGGAAGAGGAGGAGAGGTGATAAACTTACCTGATAGACGTAATCAGCAACCCAGATGGCGTCCCTCACCTCTCCTCTTCTGCTCTAGTGTTGGCAGGGAATCAGCAGACTGGTGAGTACCTATACTCCCACTATCCACCAATGAACGAGGGGTAATTGTATAATATATATTGTGGCACATACCATTTGAATCAAAGCTTATGTGCCGCGTAGAGATCATCAAAGGCTTTGAATATATCTATGAGGCACATAACCTTTGAGGATGTATATCTTCTAGCTATGCCTGCTGTCATTCTTTCATTAAAAAATGCCTATACAAGTCTGTATAGGCTGAAAATGTTATGTGCGGACTCAGGGCTTGTTTCCATTGATGCGATCCCGCGCAGCCGCCAGCGCAAACAACCGCATCCATTGGAAACTTCAATATAGTTTCCACTGGTGCGGTTGTGCGCGTTCGGGTGCGGATGCGGTTTAGGGCGCGTTTCTGAACGCTAGCTGCAGCGTTTTGAAATGCATCCGCGTCCCAACCGCATCCACATCTGCATTAAAAAAAAAATTGAGTCGCGAAAACGCGCAACAACGCACGACAGCTATCAGCCGCGCATGTCAACCGCATGTCAACCGCATGTCAACCGCGTGTCAACCACATAAGCTGATCAGATATGTTCTTAAGTTCAGGGTAGACTTTAACGCTCTGACCATTGTGCAGGGTGGGAGGGTCGTCTCCTTTAAATGGAGGCCAATGGTGCCACTCCCCCAAAGAACCCTAAAGAGGCGGATCTGGAAAAGAGACTGTTGATTCTCTATATTGCCACAGACACACCATTGGTGTGTAGTAATTGTAAGAGTAGTTTGGGTGAGTTTGTGGGGTTAGCAAACTCACCCCTAACTACACTTGTGGCAAATGCTCAGGAGGTTAAAGACCCCAATCCATAACCCCGAGCCGCACTCAGGATTCTTACCTGCACCAGCAGGGGTCAACCTTCAGCATTGGCATACTGTGGGCTTTTTACTGGTTCCACTTCCCGAAGTCAGTGATAATGCCAGGGAGTTTCCCTCAGTATATGTCTGTATTATATTACAGGCATTGGCATCCCGGGTCCTCACATCCCCAGCATCAATGAGGATGCCGGAAATTGCGCAGGGGGGGGGGGTGCAGAGTGAGCTGGAAAAACAAACCGATTACATGGTAATGATTTGAAACTCCAGGGGGGTTAATGCATATCCAAAACCAAACATAAGTGATAACATTGGATTTTTTCCAATTTATGTTAGCTGTCATCCCATTGAAAGACTGAGCTTGGTTTCCCAAATATCTAGACATTCTCTTTTCAAAGCAAAGTAGTAATTTGTATGGCAATTTTCACTGATTCCCCCTACCGCTGTATCCAGACTAAACATATTAGATATAGCAAGTGAATATACTAAACAATAAATGGAGATGGGTTTATCTGTTAATTACCTAATTTTTCGTGTCCATAGATGTTTACAACTGTAGTAGACACTTCCGGGATTGACATGGACGTCAATGTGATTCTCCAGACCATGACTATTTCAAAGAATCAGAGACCTATTTCCTCAAGATGGCTAATGAACAGAAACATCACACATACGGAATGTCTAACCAGATAAATCTGTCTGTACTAGTAAACAATTCTTATCATTGGAAGTGCCTGTTCTAGTACACCAAGACATTTTCCACCAATTGTCCTAATGTCACAATTAGAAAAATTTCAATTTAAAGTTGAAATTCTAAATATTTTGTCAGAATTTCGATAGGTAGATATTACACAGGTTGATTTAGACTTTTTATACAGCAAAAGTTGAAATTCTCCTGTGATCCTACATACGTAGACATTTCAATAAAAAAAACTACCCCCATTATTACATATAAATGTTTATGGGGGACTTTTGCTGTAAAAATTTTACTTTAAAAAAATACCCCCTTACACATTTATATGTAATAATGTGGGTATTTTGTTAAAGTTGAAATTTCATGGTTGAAATTCCAACTTTAATGCGAAATATTAACCACTCCAGTGATATTTTGTAGTAAAGTCACAAAATGAATTCTGGTGGGGTTGAAATTATTCAGATTTTGACGAGTTCCACCATCTTTTCTCACAATGATCATGGGACTTTTATTGGAAGCTGTAGAAGCACCTGTTCATGGTGGCCTATCAGAAAGTCCTCACAAACTCTATAGTCTGCTACGTCTGCTTTTGCAATTTATATGTGGTGATGTCATATGCAGGTAGCTATGTCTTCATCCGATGTAAGGATGGTTTTGGTTGTCTTTGGTAACAAGCCACCTAGCGTTCTACACCACCAACACACTCATTTGCAAAAGGTCTAGTACAGAACATAGGAGGGAGTTCAAAAAGGTTTATTGAAATACTGGCCTGTATGTGTCCCTCAAGGCCAATCCTACTTTACAGGCTATACTTAGAAATGTTTCTACAACATAATATGCCTTGAGTTGTACATTGGCTGTGATACTGTACTCTGTCTAGCACATAATAGGTAAATATCTATGATCAGAAGAGGAAATCTGTGATGTCTCCTATCACATATACAAAGAAGGAAAGAGCTTCAATATATGATATATAGCTGCAGATATAGAAGGCATAAAACAGCATACACAGTTGAAGATTTCCATATTTCATTATGCATAGCTAGGCTGGAGGCTTGACCATTAATATTACTTATAAGTTTGGCACTAAAGACGTATACGCTGCAAACCGAATGAGGAGTTGTGGGAAATAAATAGACAGACTGTCCCTGGCGGCTCTCCAGATCACAGCAGAGGTATATAAGAAGCCACTACTCAGCACTTAATATACAGAAATGAAAAACAATTTTTTTTTGCCTCTAGAGTTGCTGTATCCTAAAATCAACAAGCTTTATTAATGTTCAACAGCAAGGTGGGCGATACACCCAACTGGTTTCTTGTTCCCTGCAACGTTGTCAGAACAACAAGAGACCTCGTTGTTCTTGATGAAGTGATATGCAGTTGGTGGTGTGTGTCAGCTACCTCTCACTTCTTCTACGCTGATGTAAATAAAACTGGTCGATTTTATGGACATCTGAGACACCTGACATCTGAGTTATATTACAAACTTGTCTGGAATCTTTAATGTGAGTTTATTGCAAAGTTAACTTAAATTTTCATATATCAAATCTAATTATGTAACTAAATCCACCCATACACCTTTACACTCCATACAATTTCCTTTAGATCTACAAACAACTCTGTGGCATCCTTGATAGAATACATAGTGATTGGAAGGTATATATCACTGCTATGTAATGCCAGGTCCTCCCTGATAGAATACATAGTGATTGGAAGGTATATATCACTGCTATGTAGTGCTGGGTCCTCCCTGATAGAATACATAGTGATTGGAAGGTATATATCACTGCTATGCAGTGGCGGGTCCTCCCTGATAGAATACATAGGGATTGGAAGGTATATATCACTGCTATGTAGTGCCGGGTCCTCCCTGATAGAATACATAGTAACTGGAAGGTATATATCACTGCTATGTAGTGCCGGGTCCTCCCTGATAGAATACATAGTGATTGGAAGGTATATATCAATGTCAAGCTTTTTTCCCAGTTCCTCCCCAGAGGTACAATCCATTGGGTCAGCTAGTATATTTGTCTATTTGCTATTGTTACCCTGTGAATGGCTTTGTCAGCATTACGCTCTCTTTACCTATAAGGGAGTGTTTGTCTAAATGGAGTGTTCTTGTGTGGGTAACACTTTGCTTTGATGAAAGCAGGCAAACTACGGGCCGGCGCCAGTGGGTATGTCACAATAACTTGTCGATAATGCCCGCCCTCTGGCCCTCTGGTTACTATAGACTCAGCCTAACTTTGTTGCTCTAGGTCTTCCCCCTTCTTCCCTCGTTCCTATCTACAACATTTTGACCAAGAATAGAAGTTTGAGGGATATGTTTGATGTTAAGCTATAAAATATACATTTCATATATAGCAAGGTTATATCTTTATCAATAAATTATTGCTGTTGAGTACTATTCCATGCATGAAAGTGATCATGAGGAGCATTAGAGGGTTTATTTTTATTGTAGACGAATATTGAAATATTTTGTTCTGTAATGTAAAAAAATTTAATAAAGATGAATAAAAAAAAAAAAAAAAAGAGGGTTTATCTTGAGAGACTGACCCTTTCCACTTTGAAACTGGTAATGTGTGTCTTCTACCATCAAATGGTTATTGATATTGTATCACAGACATAACATGCTTAATCCCGGACTGGTTGCAGACAACAACAAAAAACACATATAAGTTATGTTGTATTAAGCAAAATCTAATATTTCGTTTACATACACAAGGCCCTGACTCACTGAATCCAGCTTAATTTGATTTACCTTCGGAAATCTCCGTTTAGGTAGTGCTTATTACAGCCTAATTGCTGCATGCTTCTCCTAATGAGACCTTAGCGATGTTAATCAAGTACGACATTATGTACATACTAATTACACAAAGATCCTAGTTCTGTACAAGATTTTACTCTAAATAGACAACTTTATACATGATTCGTAAAAAAAAATATCTGGTGATTTATCAATGGAAATGAGACTTCCTTATTGCACTCGGTAACGTGGAATGTTAATGCATCTTAAGCTTTCTTGGTCTTGGCGGACGCTAATTATTATATTTCATAAAGTGAACCATACGCACACATAAATGATAGACTTCCCAAGCCGTAATGCCCTCTCTAATATGGCTTATTAAGTTAATGACAATAAAAAATACATTAAACGCTAACATGGATGTTCACAATGTAAATGGCCCATCCTCAGTTACACAATTAGCCCCATTCTATTTGTCTAGCTTTTGTATAAAGTTATATAATTTGCAATTTTTATTATTCTTTAAAGCTTTATTTATTATATTGTTTTCCATTCCAATACTTTGGAGCACTGGGCATCATCTAATGATGTAGGAGCCCTATGTGCCTTATGAACACTGGTACTTCTATTAAACATGCAGCCATATTAGGTCATTATTACTTCTGTAATGTTTAGAATTTGTGTTGTGTTGACAGCCCGGCCTTTAATGACTCCTCAAAGCTTTGTTTATTGTTTGCAAGTATTGGGGATCACTAGCTATTCCATAGCTATCGTCATTTTAGGTGTCTAGTAGAGATGGTCTTTTTTAAGAATTCAACCATTTTGACGACTTTGAGTTAACTGTATACCCCCAACGCTTCTCTACATCTTCAGCAAGTTTGGTGATGATACCATGCTCAGGGGCTTTCATTGAGCATGGTATTATCACCAAACTTGCTGGAGATATAGTGAAGAGTTGGGTTATGCTACAAAAAAGTATTGCTCTAACATAAATAGTTTTTGCATAAATGAAGTTCAAAGTCAAGTCAAAATTTTCGAAAGTCGAAATTTCAACTTTGGCTTTGAACTTAATTTATGCAAAAACCACATGTGCTAGGCAAAACTTTTTCCAATGTTCCCAATGTTTTTTTTTCCAATGTTCCTACAACCCTTCTCAACATCTCCAGCAACTTTGGTGATGATACCATTTTCATAGGCTTTGCAATCAGCTCACAAAGTCAGGTAGTCGAAAAATGTTACCATCTCTAGTGTCTATACCTCTACAATTGAATGATGAGATCCTGTTACCTCTGTTAAGGAGAAGGCTGTGTTATCGCTGTTCTGTTTACATAACTTATATCCAAGTGAAGCTGAAAATGGAGGTAGATTGTATGGGTGACCAGCGCTTATATATAATTATATGTCTGTGCTGGACATGCTCTCAAAAACTTTGCACCTCCTCCAAAGGATTCACTTCTTGGCATGTAAAGTGGGCCAAGAAGTGAATGACTATGAAAAACTATGATCCATTTAATATTTTAATTGGCAGGCCATTGTCACCTTGGCAAAAGGATGCTCTGACGCTTGTTCTCTGAAAATAAGAGATCCAAACATCATGGGGACGACAGAGCAGCGTGTTCATATGGTGATGCTATGGGTGTGCCACCATGGCCACAGCTTATTGCAGAGGGAAGCCAGAGCCTCTTGTCACCAAAGTCTCCATATTTTGAGTTAGAATGTTTTTGATTGAAGACATTTTGTCAATTAACATATTTTTTGCATATATATTTATTTTTATATTATATTTTTAAGCCTCCCTGGCGATTGGATTATTTAATTTATTTATAAATTTTGTAAAAGTGGTATGAGAAATTCAAACAGATTACAATGTACAATAGGCAACCATTACAGGCTCTTGGCCTGGTCCCTTTGTTGAAGTTGAGAACCTATTGTGGCCCACCAGTCAAAAACATCGCCTACCCCTTGGGCGAGAGTCTCCAGCTTGATGGTGATATCTAAGGCACTGCTGCCTCTGACAGTTTTAGGAAACTATGCATTTGGTGATGTCACTACTATAAAACTCTTTGTTCTCCTTCCTGTGGCTTTGACATAGGAAAGGAAAGCCTTGCCTTTATCACACAACTAGAAGTTTGTATTAGGTATGGTTTGTGAGCCCGGGAGACCTAGGGCAATCAATATCGTTTCTGTGTATGCCATGTATTTTAATAAAGAAGTTGAACTTTTATCCAGAGTAAGGAATTCTATATAAAAGTGTGTGTTATGTTATAAATTGCAGGAAAACCACAGGAAATACTAGTCCTTTACCCTTTTTTGGGGTACAGCGTTTGTTTCCACATCTTCTACCCATCTTCACCCTAGTTACAGTGCTGGCATTTTATGGTCTCCGTATTGTCTCCTCAACAGAGATATCAGCATCTATTTGTATCCTGTATCACCAAGACCCTTTGAAATTACTGACAGCGGGCATCTTTGAGATCTATTCAGAACTCTTAGATGCCACCAGGCTGCTAGAGGTCATTATAAGGGAATGTTCTATTGAAACACAACTCATTTGTTACAAAAGTTAAAAAGGGTTAGAACCCCTCTTTGGTATTATTGTTGCGGGTGTCCCTTTCTTTGGAGTTCTTTGGGCCGCTATCAGACTGGTACAGGGGGCTTGGGCCCAGACCATCTAGGCAGGCCTGCTGTCCGATCAGTGCCATGTCCATGGCTGTAGTTGCAGCGCCAGCATGGCAACTGGGTTCACCATCCTGCACGCTGTCTCCTGACAGCAGCCATGGTATGGGGACCTTAAATACTACCTAGCCGAAATCTCTGATGGTGGCCCTGGTGATAGCCATCAATAAAACAGAAGGTTTAAAAAAAATTACCCAATAGGGGCACAAAATGCAGCCAATTGGTTATACATTTCTGCTCTACTTGACAATTAATAAATATTAGTGGGCTGAGAAATCTGGACCTGAGCAGTAAATCATCTAATTTTGCACATTATGTTGCTAAGTTTGAGTTGGTTATTTGTACTGATATATGATTAATTTTTTCATTTTTTTAATGCAGTGCCACCCTGTTTTTGTCATATATTTATATTACTCTTTTTCTTTACCTATTTAGCAAAATATATCTACCATAAATACATAATACAGCTATAATATTTTACATGACATAATTCAGCTAGGGCCTGTGCCCATTCTTAGACTCAGATTTCCTTTCTTTTGCTGGTGTTTGTGGCTTCGCGTTGTACTTTAGGCAGAGGTCCCCCATATCGGTCAGGCTTTCTTCCAAAGCTTTGGCGAACATGGCGGAGGAAGTCTCTTTGTAGTCCCGGAAGCTTGAGACGCAGAAAAGGATGTGTTCGGGCTGGGGGTTATAGCAGGCACCATATCCATTGGGGACCACTGGGCCGTAGCAACAGAACATTTCCATTGTGGTGGGAACCTGGAAAAGTCAATGCAAAGAAGCTGTCAGAGGGGTTAGCGGAATGGTGTCAAACACAATAGCTGTCATTGACAAAACACTCTTACTAAAGAGCTGACTGGACAGTAGTGGTCGATCATCTCTGTAATTGCAAATGGCTTTAACAGCTGGAATAAGCATCTTTTGACTATAGTTTGTAATATCAGCAGCAACAGTGTTGTGATCAGGAATACTAAAGACTTAAAGACGTATTTTCTGCATTTGGATTTCCATTGTAAGGTGATCATTCAGTGAATAAACCCTGTTGTGCCCTAAGTACTATGGAGGGTATACCAAAGAGATGAATGGTATACCTCAGGGATATCCAAACTGTTGCAAAGAGGGGTCAGGCTTGTTGAGGTGATCTTTGGCAATCTTTCAACTATTAACATAAATGCAAATGAACTATTCCATCACTTCCTTCACAAATAATTCCCGGTATTATTGTAAAGCATTAGCCATTCACTTTCATAAGACTGATAAAGGCTGCCCCTAGGCATTGCCAGCCAATTGCTCCCCCTCCCAGCTACATTTCACCCTAGATATTTAGACCATTCCTCTAGCTGTGGCATAAGCTGATAGTAGGGATAATCTGGATGTTGAAGCAGCTAGCACACACAGGTATAACACATAGCTGCAGGCAGTGCTCTTTGTAAAATCTGGACAATTTTTTGACTTGTTGGCCATAATTGTTTTTTAAATTTGACTCCTCAAAAAAAAGAAAATATATTTAAAACAAAATGAATAAATAGATGCTGTTGATAGTAAACATTGTACCGCAGGCAAACTATGGCCATTAGAAGACCCAAATAATAATCCTCTAGGCATTATCTCCACTTATTCCAGAGAATGTAAGCTTGTGCCTGTAAACCAAGGTGACAAAGGGCCAAATTAAAAGGGTAAAGGGACGGTTTTGGCCCCTGGGCCTTAGTTTGCCCCCATGGCTGGTCTGGACTGTACCATTTACAGAGGAGTCAGGCTTGTTCAGGTGATCTTCGACAATCTTGGAACTATTAACATTAAATGCAAATGAACTATTCCATCACTTCCTTCACATATACTTGCCATTATTATTGTAAGGCATTCGCCATTCTAAACCAAGGTGACAAAGGGCTCAATTAAAAAGCTAAAGGGCCGGTTTTGGCCCCAGGGCCTTAAAAGATTGTGCTGCAGCTGTCACACTTCCGTTTCCTGAGGAACATTGGAGTCTACTTGCTGACTTGCACTTGAAGCAAGTCCTTTATCCATTGTGGGGGATCAG
>CM070037.1:16726216-16744498 GCA_036250615.1 Ptychadena robeensis
ACCACCCAATGCGATCTGGGGTACTCACTATCCTGGTGATAGCTGGTTGCCTTGTGCCCATTCGCTTACCTTGCCACAAGTACAATTTAAAAATAGTGGAAAACAATAAATAAAATAAAAAAGCAATTTGTAAAACATATACTGTATCACTTCAATCAAGTAATATAACATGCAAAGGTGTCATTCAAATCACTTGAAGATAACAAAAGTATTTTAACCTTTATCATATTCAACTGAATAAGCGAGGAACAAAGCTGATTTTGTTTGCACTCACTTGAAAAGATGATTCACGGCTACTAATGGAACCACTTGAGTGCTTTGGCGCTCTTGTGGTTAGGAAACTCTTGAATAGAAATGTAGAAATTGGCATCCAGCATGATCACATATATTTTGGTTTTAGCCGAGCACCCGCTATTGTAATAACTTAAACTCTGATGCACTAAAACATATTAGGCTTTCCACTGTATATAGACTGTTGTGGTGTTATGACTTGGCCAGTTGACTGGAATTGTGCGCTAATATATGTATTTTTAGCATTCATTTGAATCAAGGAGTTCTCTATCCTCTTTATAAATAGTCTTCGTGCTCACTTGTCTATCAATGGCTTCCAACCCTTATTCATAAAACACAGAAGGATTCTGTACTATAAGTACTCCCCCCCTCCGTATTACTGGCAATGACACAATTGTTCTTAGAGAACATGATAAAGTGAAGATAATGTTAGCATTGTTTGTAGTTTGGGTATTATTAAGCTTAATATAGTGCACAGATTTTTGCTAGTATTGACAACCACCTCTCTAGGATCATTGGGTTATATTGGGTCATTGGGTCATGATTTGTGAGCAACATAGTTATGCTTGTTATTACCTATTGTCATTATTATAATAGAATTCTACCTATGTTTACATTCACCTGGATATGGAGTGATTTTCAATGCATGATGGATGAGGTGGATGTTTATGGACGCTGTGACAGACCGTTTGTCTGTCATGGTGTAAATGTACCATTAGGTTGTGTCCTGGAAGGAGTCTGGGAACTCTTTGCACAGCAACATCAGGTTGCTGAGTGTTTTGTTGTTTTTCCTAAAGGGCCTCCAGACTCTGGAAGGAGGAATGGAATTGGGTGTGCCGTCCTATTCACCTAGGTACACTCAAACACCTGGTGGAGTAGTGGAGTTGGGTGTGTCTCCACAAAAGGTGCAGAGACCAGTGTGTCAGGGCTCCTGGACATATAGGAGACAAACAGTGGGCTTCTGAATGAGTGTAGACAGGGTGCACACAAGGAGTGTGGTGCCCAGGCCTGTGGCTACTGGAGCAGCTGATACAGGGGGCTCACAGGGAGTGTGGGACCCAGACCTGTTGCTGCTGGAAGCCATGCCAAGGACAACAATTTATGTTGAACATTTTGGAGGCCAGGAGGCTTGGTATTTTTGATTGCATTTTCTAAAGATTATTTGGATTACCATTTACCTGTTCGGGGATGAGCTTTGTTAGGGATTTGTGATGCTATCTATTTTGTGAGGCACACTACAGCAGCAAAGAACCCCCATATCGTGAAGCTCGCATCCCATGATTAATTGTTGAAATGGTGTTCTTGGCATGGTTTTTATGGTGTATTTGAAACAGTAGTTTCTTCCTTTTTAAACAACCATATAGATTATGTAGATATTGGAGCCTTTTGATTTATATAGATACCGGTCTACCTGTTTCCTCTAATATCTCCACAAGGTTCATTGTGTTTGTTCATTTAGTGATAGTGTGGTTTCTATGGGAGAGATTGAATCTCCTTCTTGAGTATGATAGCTGCATGGTCCCATTATATTTTACTTGCATATTATTGATTATAAATATGAACATGGAACCTTTAGATGTTCCCAAATGGTTCCCAAGGATCCAGATTTGTTGAGATCCTCATTTTTTTAACTTCATGTGGAGTTGGATGGTAGACCTTAAACTACAGGGTGGGCCATTTATATGGATACACCTTAATAAAATGGGAATGGTTTGTGATATTAACGTCCTGTTTGTGGCACATAAGTATATGTGAGGGGGGAAACTTTTCAAGATGGGTGGTGACCATGGCGGCCACTTTGAAATTGGCCATTTTGAATCCAACTTTTGTTTTTTCAATAGGAAGAGGGTCATGTGATACATCAAACTTATTTGAAATTTCACAAGAAAAACAATGGTGTGCTTGGTTTTAATGTAACTTTATTCTTTCATGAGTTATTTACAAGCTTCTGTCCACTTATAAAATGTGTTCAATGTGCTGCCCATTGTGTTGGATTGTCAATGCAACCCTCTTCTCCCACTCTTCACACACTGATAGCAACACCACAGGAGAAATGCTAGCACAGGCTTCCAGTATCCGTATCAGTATCCGTAGTTTCAGGTGCTGCACATCTTGTATCTTCACAGCATAGACAATTGCCTTCAGATGACCCCAAAGATAAAAGTCTAAGGGGGTCAGATCGGGAGACCTTGGGGGCCGTTCAATTGGCCCACGACGACCAATCCACTTTCCAGGAAATTGTTAATCTAGGAATGCTCGGACCTGACACCCATAATGTAATGCACCATCTTGCTGGAAAAACTCAGGGAACGTGCCAGCTTCAGTGCATAAAGAGGGAAACACATCATCATGTAGCAATTTCAAGATCTCCCGATCTGACCCCCTTAGACTTTTATCTTTGGGGTCATCTGAAGGCAATTGTCTATGCTGTGAAGATACGAGATGTGCAGCACCCGAAACTATGGATACTGGAAGCCTGTGCTAGCATTTCTCCTGGGGTGTTGCTATCAGTGTGTGAAGAGTGAGAGAAGAGGGTTGCATTGACAATCTAATGTTTCACAAACGGGAAGTTAATATCACCAACCATTCCCATTTTATTAGACCCACCCTGTACATCCACATGTTGTGTTCACTTGTCTACAGGCGTGATGTTGTTTTCTGGAATTATCCAAAATAATTCAGACTATGTCTGTAGACTTCTGACATCAGCTGTACTTAGCAGTGTAGGACCAATATATATATTGAACATATAGTATAATGTGATTTCCCTGATGCTGCAGACCCTTATAATAATATATGTTTTTTGGTAAATCACTTACCTGACTGGTGGAAAGTACGAATCGATTGCTGATTAAGCACATTTCATCTGTGAAGATCTCAGGTAATTCCTTGCAGTGTTCTCGTGCTAACTCTCTGAGAGCCAGTAAATGGTTATCTATTGCCATGCCTGTAATAGCCTGTAAACAGAATAGAAAATATAATTTAATGTTTTTATTCCCATGGGACAGAGCCAACCCCACACACATCAAATATATTACAGGTAAATACAACAGACGGATCTCCAAAGCAGACAGACTTCTTCTTCTGTCTGCCTTTAACAAACTGTAATGTTGTTAACATTAAGAATAAATTGCGTTTGTTGTCTGTATGAACAATGTAAGCTATTGTAGGCAACCCGGAAAACACTTTGACTTTGCTGAATCTACCTGCTGGCTTTTTGAGGCCCCCTTCTGTGCAAGTGATGGGGCAGTGATGGTGGACCCATACTTGTAATGTGGGCACATCCAACCCACTCCATTATCTCTGTTCTCATTTACTCATGATTACATTATAGAGATGTAAACTGATGTTTAATGAAAATGTCTAGTTTCTGATTACTGGAGTCCCGTGCTACCCTACTAAACATCAGCCAATGAAAGTAGTGTGAGTCGTATAACTATTCTTTCACTAATCACCAAAGGACCGAAGTCCAAACACAACAATACAGAATGGAGAAAACTGGTGTCAAATGTTAAAGACTGGTCTGTGAGTCTGTTTGGGGAGCGGAGAGCTTGTGGATTTCATCTCTAACTAGAGCAGGGGGCAGTGTGGCCACACAGGACCACTACTTGTAGCCAGGAGAGGTGCAGTTTTTCACTCCAGGACTCCACTGTCAGGCTCCCCATTGGTAGATGACAAAGTAACCATGGAATTGATGGGTCACGTCCCACCACTGGAAGGTTGGTACATGACCAGTACCTCAGGGGCAGTAGCTGGGTCTTTCATCAAAGCTGTGTGCTATTGTCTCACCAGCTGTCCACTTGCCAATATGAATGGGTGATGGTCCCCAGCCTAGAAACAAGTGGCTTGCCAAGCTGTTGTCTCATCAGCACGATCCACTCTGAGCTGCCCCCCCCCCCATCTGGTTTTTATACTCACTACCCTCCAGTAGATCACGGGGCCAAATCATTAAAGTGGCAGTACTAATCCACGGGTGGTTGTCTGTGCACTGCCCTAAACATAACACAGAAGACACCCCAAGTAAAAAGTTAGTTTCCCAATCCTTGCTATTTCCAACACTCAGAGATTACTTTACTTAGTGGATTTACTGAACCTGGTAGAATTGTAAAAAGTGCATAATTTGGTATAGATTTGGTATTACCATCTATTTGTAGATGGAACAATGCTGCATTAGAGAAAATAAAGAGCCTCATAGCCTAGAATAACCTGGGATAGGCAGCTTAGAAAAGACAGATGTGGTTGTAAAAACTCATCAACTATTGATATATTTATATATTATATATTTATAATGGATGACTCTTCAACTTGTATCTATGCATTACTCCACTTCCTTATTTACTATTTAGAAATTCGTTTTATACTTAGATACTAGAATTAGAACCATGGTTTTTCTGCAGTTGGTCAATTAGGAACATTTCATAGATCCAAAGCTAGTACTATGCTTATAAGCTGGTACTAGACAACAGAAGGGGTATCATGGTAATCCAGTGCAAAACAGCAGGTTTAACTCAATAGAAGCTCATGAGCCATTTGGGAGGAGATTATAATGTTATATAAACTTGGATCCGAAGACCAGGCCTGGACTGAAACTTAACTAAGGCCTCACCCTTGTCCCCTGCTGTGGCAAGGGCATCCCTAGCCTAGGAGAAGTCACTTGGGTGAAGAAGGCTAGGGTAAAGACTGTTACCGGCAGAGACTGCTCCCAGATGGCTCCCAGGGAGAGAATGGAGTGTATCTGGCACTGTGATAATATTGCAATAAAGGGGCACCGTATTTATACCAATCTGATGTGTCATGGACCCTTATTGAGGGATGTGCACAAGGACCTGCTGACTAGAAGAAAGCCCGCTCAGCCGCTGTTGCAAGAGAGGACCGTGAGGGTGCTAGAGATGGGAGAGTGCTCTGCTTGGTCAATGGCATCAAAACCAACCCTTGTACTGGGTATGAGGGAGATTATTACTGTTGAGACCACAATTTCCAGCCCCCGCCCCCCTTATGACCATTCTTGATTTCTCCATGAAATTTTCTATAAACAAGTGTTTGTTATTTTGGAAACAAATACACTATAAAAAACAATGCCCACTAAGATTGATTAGGATATATTATTGATACGCCAAATTAAAACTAAAAAGGGCAAAAATTAGAACTCCGATTTGGGGACCATGTAGATCTGTCGGGGTCAATCGGTCAAGGTGAGCTGCACTCGATTCCTCGTCGATCGATAGGCGTGCACGTGCCCTGTGATCGATCGGCCAGGAATCGTGAGGGAAATCGACCTGTGTATGGCCACCTTTAGATTAGTTCTCTACTACTTTGGCACAGGTCTCCTGAGGGATTTTGGCCCATTCTTCTATTGCAAATTGTTCTAGCTTGTCCAAATTACATGGTTGTCCAGCATGGACCTTCACTTTGAACACAGATTCTCATTATGATTGAGGCCTGGGCTCTCAGTGGGCCACTGTAAGATTTTGGTTTTGGTATCCTTGAGAAACTGTTGGACTAATTTCGATGTATGCTTTGGGTCTTGTTGGAAGACCCAGCGATGACCTAAGACTAAACTACGAGCAGATTTCTTCATGTTCTCCCTCAAAATGTCAACTTATTTTTCTTTTTTTATGATGCATAGAAAGGAAAATAGTCAGATGATGCTGACCTGGTCTCTTCTAGAGTTGTTTTTTCAAGGAACACAGTTGTGAACACAGATTCTTCATCGTGATGGGCTTTAGGGCCATCAGTCCTTCTTTAATCAAAGAGCAGCACATCACAGCCTGATTGAGGTTTATCCATAAACATTTGAAAGGTAAAGATGAGTTTTAGAAGTCTGTGCTTTGGTCTGATGAGACTAAACTGGAACTGTTTAGGCCAGTGATGGGCCACAAGGGCGGCACTCTGGAACACTAAAGGGCCACACATAAAATTTTCAGACTAAACTGATTTGTATAGGCATTTTATAATAAATAAATGACAGCATGTAGAGCTATAAGTCATTGTTTTTAATTTTTAAATAACAAAACTTGTTATAAAGGATGCTTTAAGTATTTGGGAACACTGTAGTATGGTAATGCACATTTTGTGTCATATATATCATCAAAGCCTTTGAATCAAATATCATGTGCCCCTACCCTGAGGTTATGTACCACAATATATATTAAACAATAATCCCCCACTCATTGGTGAAATAGTGGGAGCATAGGCACCTGTCCGCAAATCCCTTGCCAACATGTCTTTGCCTGGTATATTCTTAGAGCAGAAAGAGGAGGAGAGGCAGGGGACTTGCTCAACCACCATCTGGGTCACTGACCATGAAAGAGTCACTTGCCTCACCTCCTCTTTCTACTCTAAGAAGGCCAGGACACGTCAATGGGGGATTAGTGGACAGTAGAATGTCCAAAGGGCCGCAGGTTTGTCACCTGGGGTTTAGGCATATGAATGTTGCTCATGTTTGGTGAAGTATGGGAGAGGCCTTCAAGTCTAAGAACACAGTTCCCACAATTAAACATGGTGGTGGGAGCATCATGTTGTTGGGCTGTTTTGCAACCTCAGGCACAGGGAGCCTTGTTTGGCTGCATGGCACCATGAAAAAAAAATATGTTGATATTTCGAGGGAGAAAATGCAGAAATCTGCTCATAGTCTAGGCTCAGATCGCCGCTGTGTCTTCCAACAAGACAAAGACCCAAAACATACACCAAATTTAGTCCAACATAGTTATTTTTCATGGAAAAATAAAGAGTGTTGTCTAATTTCATAAAATAATAATTTTGGCCTCAACTCTATAACAGTGACTTGCACCCAGTAATGCCAAAAGGTGGGAATAGAGTCATCCTTACCCCAGATTTAGAGCACACATGGGGTTTCCTTTTTTTGCTCTCTGTAGATGAATGGAGTATGTACAACTGGTTTGACCTCTAATAAACCAACTGATACTGGTTTGCTTGGAAAAAATATGGTCAGCCGATATCTCATAGGCTTAAAGATTATGATGTTGGGAATAAAAACACTACAATGTTTACTAATGAATTTTATACCACATGGATGGTAGTAGAGCCATTACTCAGATAGGAGTTAATGCTGGAAAGCAGCAGGCCCCCAAAATGAGTCCTTCACCAGAGTGCTGTCCTGTCACTTTGATTTCTCTTCAACCTCATTAAGAGAAACTGACCAGCAGATTAAATGAAATGTCATGCTACCCCATAACATTTACATTTTTCATAACATTGACATTTTGCAACATTTATCAATGCCATGTCAGATGGGAAATTGAGAACAGCTAATATTGTACTGTACTGGGGGATACATTTGATTAAACCATTTGGAATAGAATCTCAAGGGCACCAGATTTATGTCAGATAAAATCACTTGTGTATCCTAACAAATAGCGCTGCACAAGAGAATTCAGAAGAAGGCTGGAACGCTTCATCCCATGGCAAGGGATTTCCCGTAAAAATTAATATCATTTATCTTTGCTATCTGGTAACATGACATTATAGTATAATGTAATATTTACACACTGTAACATACACATAGATTATACAATACTTAAAATCATTTTTTATGTAAAAATTCTAATTTGTTTTATTGAGCCCTCTGCGTATGCTTGCATACACCAATGGAAAATCTCGCACCCAGTGCAAAAAAGTAAAGTAGTGAAACCACACAAAAATGCATGGGTGTCTCAATTGTCCCACTCCTAAAGGAGCTAAGGATTTATTCCCCAAAAAGGGGTGACGGGTGCATCAGGCAGCCTAAGACATCTGAGCTTTGGGGTGTCCAGTTCCCTAGGTGACTTCAACCGGAGTCTGGCCCCTCAAGTACTAGGGACCATGTGGGAATCCTCCGAAGAGGACTCCCTTGATGGGTGCCCGTTCATCTCCCCACCACTTTCCGGGGTTTAAGTCCAGAAGGACCAACCCCTGTACTAGTGAACTAAAACAAGCATGCATAGGGTTGTGGGGGGGGGGGGGGACAAACTACATAAAAAATAAATAAATAAGTGCCCTGTGCCGAAACATGGGGCAGAATTCCTGCGGTTGGGCCAAAAGGCCACTCCTGGGAGGAAGGTGCTATAAAAGATGTAATGGCCTTGGGATGCCTTAAATCCCTGTGAGATCCACCCAGTTCTATACACCACCCAATGATCTTTCTGGTCTCTGGCATCATTCCAAACATTAGATGTATTTACTGCATTTGTTAATGTATTGCTTATCCTTGTATACAATCTTATAATTTTATTTCCCTAAGTGTGGCCATCCAAATAGGTTGAGCTCTCTCAGGTAGGTGTTCAAACATTGGCCTTGAGTGTTACACTATATATCACTATAGTCTCTCATTATGTTTTATTCTCAATATCCTGAATATTATATGTAATTCTGATTATGTATATTAATAAATGCAAGATTCATTTGACATTTAGTACCTTCCAAAATCACTGGTGTAATTTTCCTTTAATTATAAGTCAACATCCAATACAAATAAAATCCCCCATTTTGTCACACAATGTTCAGTACCTACCAAAATGGTGTAATTTGTTTGAGCTTCGATAGCATTTCGTAGAAGAGCCATTTTTTCAAAATCCTGTTAATAAAAAATAAAATATAATATACACTATGGTATAGAGTCTATGGCAGTGGTGGGCAACTGAGTTTATATGGAGGGCCACAAGTGAGGCCCTCTGCATTACTAAAGGGCCGCACATAACATTTTCAATCTATACTGACTTGTATATACATTTTTAAATGAAAAAAAAAATAGCCAGAAGACATTATGTTTTAAATTATAGGGAACATTAGGGAACACTGTAGTCTGGTAATACACATTTTGAGTCATAAATATCATCAAAGGTTATGTGCCTCATAGATATCATCAAAGCCAATGATATTGATGGGGCACATAACCTCTGATGCAGACAGGTGAGTTCCTATGCATGAACAGTTAGGTTTTGGGGGCCGCAAATTAGGGACAGAGGGGACAGATGAAGAACGCCCTAGGGGCCACATAGTATAGAGCAGTGGTGGGCAACTGAGTTGATATAGAGGGCCACAATTGCGGGCCTCAGCATCACTAAAGTGAAAAGTGAAATTTAACGACAAATGTAAGGATCTTACCGGGACTGTAGACTTTTCATCTACCATTGCCTTTACAAATGTTAGAGCTTCAGCAGTGGAGGATCTTATATTGTCCACTCTTCCCATCCGAAAGCGTCGTATAGAAGCGCTCTCATAGGTCGGGACAAGTCTCCTGTGACACCTAGATTGTGAAAAAACAATCTCAATTCCTAAAGTTAACATACAATATATGTATTAACTATGTGCAATATTGTTACAAAACTCATATGCGTACTAACAACTTGGAGGCACTTGGATAACTGCAGGGAAATATAAATAACTATGAAAGGTTGCAGTTATGGATGTAAAATTGGCATGGTAAATTAATAATCCAAAAAAGATTGGACATCTAAAGGTTTTGGAGATCTGGGGGATGAAAGTCAGAGTAGACATATGTAAGGGTATCTGACAAGGGAAAAGCACTGTGTGACAGCTGGAATATCACTATGAAATTTTGACATATGGCCTGCAGGTAGTCTCAGGGGTTAGTTACTAAGCCAGAAAATGTCAGGGTAGTACTACTGAGGTATGAGATCTGGGGGTTCAAACAGTGTTATACTGTGAGAGTTACATGTGACCCAAAGCCAGCTGGTGACCTGGGGATGGAGACAGCTAATCAGAGGTTAAATAAGGAACAGGGGGGTCCATCTGTAGCAGAGTCTACCATGCAGGAAGCTGACACAGAGGACAGTAAGGGGAGACCACCCTACATATGGGGTGAGTACCAAACACCATCTCCTGGTACTTATCTGAGGAGCTCACTAAAAAAGTTATGTGCACCACTGAATATAGGCAACTGGATAATTTAAAGATGTTTTGCTAATCATCTAACTGGCTTTCTCAATTCAGAATGACTTGTACAAGGTTCTTTTTAGCAATAACCACCTGAGATGTTGCTACAACCAGCATTTTTCTGGAACCAGCATTGCGTCTGGTTATTCATTTAGGTCCTACCACATTTCATATCTTAAGGTCCCATTCACTACTTTAATAAATTGAGCCATGGTTCCATTTTTTTAATAATAGAAGTTATTACCAACTATTAGCTACAGCGATTTTCACACTATAAGATGCAACCTATAGTTTTGGAGAGGAAATGAGAAAAAAGAAACAAAAAAATAAAATAAAATCAGACACATATCAAGTGAATATACAGAATGTTCCAGCAAAGTAGGCAGAGCTGGGCTATGCAGTATTTACTCTGTATTCCCCCAGCCAAACCATAAAGCCAGTGCCAGGAGGGAGGTCTTAGTTCCAGCAGAGTGTCAGGTCTGAAAGTTTTGCATGTTTCTATACACTAGCAGTACCCATTCTCTGAACGCTGATCAACTTATGAAGAGACACATTTTACAATCTGGCACTAACAACTTACCCATGAGTAGCTATTTGGATGGGAGGAGAGATGAGTATGTGTCAAAATACAAAATATTGCAATGCAGAATGTTTTTGTAAATACACAACTCATGCTATCTAATTGTAAAATGTGTCTCTCCATAAGTTGGTCACTCATTCTTGGTAGTGGAGGTTTGGCTTGGTTGTAGGGAAAGGAACAAACTCCATTCTCCTGGGATGCAGGGCTATTGCTCCAAGGATGATGGGAAATAAAAAAATGTTGAATGATAAAAAGTCAGAAAAAAACCTTATAGCCTGAAAAAAACGGTATATCTAGGAAGTCCAAATCAGTTTAAAATGTTGAAATATATATTTTGAAGATCATGTTCAGATGAGAATGGAAACATTAACATGGACATAAGTGGAACTTTGTTTTGTACAAAATGTCAATAGTTTTGGGACACATACGTATGATTCATAATCAAGCAGTAAATATATTACCTGTAGAATGCAAGTTGAAGTGAAACCTGTATGAAAGCATCTGGGCTCATTCTCTGCTTTTTGATGAATTCCTTGCCATACTTTTTGAACTTGTACACTGTAAAGTCTAGATTGTTTACTATCCTGCAGAAACAAATAGGTGGGATTACACAAGAATACTAGGAACACAGCATTCACACCATACACAATAATAACATGCTTTACCAGTAATTGGATATATATATAATATTTATACAACCAAAAAGTCTGTAGGTCTGGTCAGCCAGTCCACTGATTTCACATTTCAATGTAAAATTATTATAACATTTATAATTAAATGTTTTAAAAATGCGACATTTTGAAGTTTCAAACATTGTCTACCTATCCTTCATGGTATAAAACAGACAAATTCAGATATACTTTATTTCCTGCACAAGTTGATGCAATGGATCATATGATGCACCCATGGTTTAAGAGAGGCACGTACGGTTGTACACTGTACTCTGCCGTGATGATGCTGGCTATGTGGACCGGGAAAGCGACACACCTCCATTAACATTGAGGCCTATGGCACTCTCCCCCACCTGAGGCGGCGCTAGAAGGGATCAGTGGACATGAAGCGATGCAGAATTGCTGCGGGCTCACAGAGCACTGGCGAGAATGTCCATAAATGCGCACGGTGATCGAGTGTGCTTGAATCGATACAAAAATCAAGCCGTGTATGCCTAGTTATAGTCTACTTCCAAGTACATACTTAGCCCTTCACACTGTTGATGAACAGGGTCTATGTGCATACCTTTCAAACCTCCCGTTTTGGCCAGGAAAGTCACGTTTTTCATATGGCTTTTTCCGGCCAAATCTTGGTTTTTACAAAATCCTGCCTCTTAAGTTCCCATCCCGCGATGTGCGGGGTGGGTCATACTAGGCAGAGTAACACCCTCTCCCTCCTAAGTTAGGCAGGAACTAAATAGGAGGGAGGGCACTTTAACCTCCCTAGCGCACTGCCTGTACCGCACCGTTTTTAACAGTGTGGTACAGGCAATGGCAGCAGTGTACGAGGTACACTGCCTGCCATTTCCTCCCTCCCCTACCCTCTCCATACAGCCAGTGTCATTCATGACACCAGCTGGGAGGGCTGGAAAGCAGAGGCCCCTCCATTAACATGGAGGTCTATGGGACTGCTCACCTTTGTCCCCTTCCGTGACGCGATCAGTGAAGCCGCAGAACGCCGGAAATGCTGCGGCTGGAGCAGCAGCATCGCCGTAGCTTTCCGGGGATATGCAGCTTTCATGGGAGCACAGCTCATCCAGAGTTTGTTCTTCACACAAACTCTGGACGAGATGGGCTTGTGATGAACACTAAGGAGGTTAATCTCCCGATACTGGAAGTGAAGTCAGTGACATTACTTCCGGTATCTGTAACGCGGAAGATTCTGACCAAAAACCGAAAGTGACGTCACGTCCCAAATTCCTGGCCGGCAAAATTGACAGCTATGTCTATAAGATGCACTGACCTATTTTCCCTGATTTGGGGGTGCACCTTATAGAATATAGTTTTATTTATATTTTGGGAAATCTTATATTTCACCTTCTTCACTGTTTGATTGTATATGTAGCATTTTACCATCACATTCTTTCATACATTGTTACCAGGTTCCATATGTAGTTGACATTATATATAACTACTATGTTTATGTTATTACAAGCTAAATTTTTGTACTGTACTCATACATTGTTATCATGCATACTGTTCTCTATGCCTTGACTCAAATGACTGTATTGGCTAATGTATGCTGTTTTTCTTTGAATAAAACCTTATATTGGAAAAAAATATCTATATTTCACCAGACTTTATTTTTTTGACATAGCAGGAGAAATAGGTAATAATCCAAAGTATACCTTTGTAGCTTCTCAGCAGCAGATGCCAGATGGCCTTGAATTTCGGGGGAGCACTTCCATCTAAGTCTTCGAGGGGCTGGAAGTTCACTGACTGAATCTGCTCTCACTAGTTTTTTGGGACTACTTTTCCTGAAAATTGAGTAACAAAATATTTAAAGCATGATAAGACGAAATGTTTTGGTAGCAGACAGAAGCATAAATCCTTTTCTAAACCTGGAAGCTTTACAATGGCAAAGAGAGATCTACTGTAGATGTAAGATGGCCAAGTATACCCACCAATCACTAACTGACTACAATGTTAGAAATATTAAGAAATATTTCACTGCGAAGACAATGAAGAACAATGGGAAAACTCCAAATCCACAAGTTTTTCATATGCTAAGTTTTTCATAGGCATCCTCTCTTGAGGAAGAGAGGCAGATGGTGTGAATGCTAAAGGTGTGGAACTGCTGGAAACCTATGGAATAGGAAGATGTTTTCTTATCACCTGGATTTAACTAAGCAAGTACGAACCTCCTATTGGATAATTACTGCATGGGCATTTACCATTTAATGAGGTAATTGATGACTACCTGGATATCCTGAATGACCAGGTTATTCCATTTCTTCCCTGATGGCACGGGCATATTCCAAGATGGCAATGCCATGATTGATCTGGCTCAAATTATGAAAGAGGGGTTTAGGGAGCATGAGACATCATTGTCACACATGGACTGGCCATCACAGAGCCCAGACCTTAACCCCATTGGGAAACTTTGTGCTGGAGAAGGCTTTGCACAACGGTCAGACTCCTCCATCAATGCAAGATCTTGGTGAAAAATTTATGCAACACTGGATGGAAATAAATCTTATGATATTGCTGAAATCAAAGCTAAAAGGGGTCCAATGAAATATTATGTTTTGGTGGCAATTTTTGTTGGGGCCAGGCAGTGTAAAAATCCTTAAATACTTTCTTTTGCAAGTTTGTATGATAATTGTAGTCTCAAAAATCAATAAAATAAATTATTTAAATATATTAACTTTATATATAGTATTAAAGTTATATAAGTTAAATTTTTATACTTGGTTAGTTGGGCTTAACTGTTAATTTGACCCCTGCCAATGGAAGCTGGGATCTTTGAATGTTGGTGGAGATTTTCAGTGTCATCCAGTACACAAAGTCACCTTTCCAATAACGTTATCATCCTCTTACCATATGTTATTCTTTATATTCAGAATATCATACTTGAAATACACAAATGTCAAGAGAAAGGTGGAAGCACTACTTTGTTCCTATGCCTCCAGTATGTCCGGCATATCTGTCTCATCTGTTATAAAGCAGCGTTGTTGAATTTTCTAGACCTGTTCTTGGAAGATCTAGCACACCCAATACCATTTCCTGTTGTGAGACTAATGCTTTGCTCTTCTAGAAATTGCCACTTCCACTCAAAGAGGAAAAGCACAAAATGTTTGAAGATTTCCATCTTCCAGTTGATATCAATCTTTTAATACCCCAGGAAGAGCTTAGGAGTCATCTAAAGCAAGATGTCTCAACCTACCACGTTTCTGCCCTTAGAAAATCATTTACTTAAACGAAATATATCTTTGTTGCTGCCTAAATCATAGAACTTGAAATGATTTAGTATATTCTGTATAGGGCAGGTCTGCAAGTTCAGAAAAACCCAGACAAACCCAATGGAGGCAAATTTTAAGCAATCACAGAAAGTTATTGCAATTACTTACCCCATCCTTCTATATTTCTATGGTTCGAATAATTAAACATTGTCTATGATTTGTTGCTTACCCAAGCTGTACATGAATCAACATTAGTAAAATCGATGTTTAATTTGATTAATGATGAGTCAACGCAAGGTTCGAAAATCTCAATAGTAGCTTGTTAGCCATCAACAAATACAGAAAGAGAGAGATAGGAAAAACTTCAAGAGAAGTCTCCTAGTGGGCAAGGCGCCTTTACGGTGAGGGGGAGGATGGAGAATCGTCAGCGATTACATTGTGCGGCACATGTATGATGCATAGGCGGTAACAGAAGCATGCATTCGGAATAGCTCAGATCACTACTTCAAAACTAACTAAGCCTGCAGAAGGGATCTGAGACATCCCAAAAGCTTTATTCTTTTACCTTCCTAGCGTTACAAAGCTATTACGGGCGCAGTTTGATCGTGAATTTCTACAAAGCTGCAGGCACACAGGGCCTTTGCGGCCCCATGTCTTTGGTGTCATCGGTGATGCCGAAGGGGGCGGGGAAAGCGGTGCCATAGACCTCCATGTTAATGGAGGGGCGTCTCTTTTCTCCCTGCAGAGGGCTGTGTAGAGGGCTGGGGGGAGAACCGGCAATCACGGGGGAGTACAGTGTACTCTGCCGCAATTGCCTGGGAAACGGCTTTTCGTGCCATAAAAAATGGCGCAAAAAGCCCATAACGCTAATGAGGTTAATTACGTCAGTCAACTAATATAGGGTATCATTGGAACTCCAAACTTTCTGCATAAATTAAGTTACAATTAAAGTCAAAATTATATTCATAAACTACATAAGCTTAACCTGTTGGGTGGGACGCCCTTGGGGGTTAAATGACCATTACATATGGGTTGCCGCATTCACTGATGTCCACAAGTGGGGTGGGTAGTTAGGCAGGATGGGGCATTACTCTGCCTCCTAAATAGGAGCGAGGGGACATTACACTTACCTGATCATGCCAAAGGTGATGTCAACGAGGAAGTGACACTCCGCACTGGCATTTACGCTTTCCTAATACAGGAAGTGACACTTTGCAACATCACTTCCAGGGTCACAGATCTAAAAGGATTGAGAACCACTGTGCTAGAGCAAAACCTTTTTTCAAATGTTCCTTAAATTCTTCCCTTCATCTCCAACAATTGTGGTGATGACGCCATGTTCCGGGACTCTACAATTAACTTTCACCTAGTAGAAATGTTGCAACCTTCTCTATTTATAATTAAAATGTATTAAAATATGAAATTGTGAAACTTACATGTACTTCAACAAATGTTCGGTACATTGTACGAGGACTATGCCATCAAAAGGAGAATGTTCACATATGGTTCCACAAACTCCATCTCTTCCCACAACAAACTGAAAAAAAAGAGGAATCCATCATAAACATTAACATACCATCATCCTTTACAAATAGTAACAATACATATCACATGACATTGCGGATAATGGGCAGCTAGTTTCATTTGGTCACGTCAAATCTTGACATGGTGCTATATTTATCAAGTTTCTGTTGCTACCAAATCTATTTGCATGAGCTACCGCTGTTTTGACTGAAATTTGCTTAGGTTAGATCAGACTCACATATGTACTATAGCATAGCGATGAAATGTGTTACTGTGTGAACCAGCTCTTTCATATTGCTGGAGCAACTTAAATGGTCCTATATGTACCTATTTATTTCAATGTAGTAAATAGGTTTACCAATAAATCTTAAATATACAGTTTATGTATGTTTTATGTACTAAATGCTGCTGATATTTACTCCTTTAAATTCTCCTCTCTACACATCTCTACACTGGCTTCCAATTGTCCAGAGACTCACATTCAAAGTTCTGTGCCTTGCTTTTATATCACCCCAGACCTCCTGTCCCACTTACATCTCCAATCTGGTACATAGATATACCCCTATTGACCTCCTCCACTCCTCAATTGACCTGCTTATGACATTCCCACTCATAACATCATCACAAGCGCAGCTTCACCCTACCAGTTCTATTACGCGCTACCTATACCCTACTACATCCGTAGTTTGTAAGTATACATGTGATTAAATTGATACTATAATATTGATGCTGATGAAATTAATTGATGTGCGTGCGCACTCGTGGAGACAGATCCTTGTCACCCCAAAGCTCAGTTTGCCAGAGAACAGACATGTCTGTAAGGCTTTGTTTCCATTGTACGTCGGGAGCCCTCCGCTAAGCGTATACGCTTAGCAGGGGTCCCGACGTATCCCATTGACTCAGCCTGCCGGCGGATGGTCTGTTTAGACATCCGCCGGTGTACAGGCTGAACGTACTCGACTACGTTCAGCCTGACACCGGCGGATCGGGTCGGCGCAATGAAGACAGACCCGTCCGCCGAGCAGGTAAGTCTATCTGCTACGTTGGGACCCCCGCTAAGCGTGTACGCTTAGCGGAGGGCTCCCGACATAATGGAAACAAGCCCTAAATCTCTGGCCGATGCCATTAGTTTCAATGGGGACCGGTGTCCCAATCCAAACTAACAGCCGGAACACAAAGGGTGCCCGCCGATAGCAATGGAGAGCAGCGCGATGTCACAGCTCATCTGTCAGTCCACACTCGCACGCAGTGCAGTTTTGAAAACGCGGTAAACCACATTTTCATTCCACGCCCTACCTAATGCGTACCTAGTGCCGTGTTCTTCTGGTCTATGGGTCTGTAATGACTATGATAATCACGTCAAGGTTTTCTGTGACTTTGGTTTGAAATAAGGAAGCATTGGAACCTTTCCTGGATGTATGGTGAGTATTTGGTTCTTGTTATAAAAAGGGAAAAATAGAACGTTATCATCATACAAGGGGTGCACTGATAAGATTAGTAGAGCGAGGAACTGTGAAAACCTCTGACAATAGTTCAGTTGCCCTCTGTGCTTTTGCCAGTGATGCCCATGACCTTCCATGACAGGAAGTGAGGGAAAATCTTCCTAATGAGAACACAGACAAGTTGTAACTCTACTTAAGCCAAATAAACCTTTTGGCTCCAGCTGGGCATAAATTCTTTTTTTTTAAAATGTTAACAAGGATTTATAGTTCACTTCATTTTAAATGAGGCAAGATGGTTGGGTTGGTACGTGACCTGCAACTTGTCTTGATCACTAATTAACTATCATGTTTTGGACAGAAGTCAAGACAAGGTCTAGGGGGATGCCCATGATTGTTTTAGTAAGCTTGTACTAAGAAGCAGATGGATTGTTTGTGTTTTACTCCACAAATCCCATAAGAATGATCCATTCTGTTGTAAGTTTTGTATCAATACGTCTACATATGCTTTGTGAATATATTGCTTCTGGTCAGACATAAGGCTAAGCTTCAGCATGAACCCATTGACTGTCAATAATCCTTCCTTCAATGTCCTTCACTCCTCCGGGCCGTTTCTCCTGCTATGCTGAATGTGCATGGACATAGGGCACCGGGGACTGTGG
>CM070037.1:16744508-16755637 GCA_036250615.1 Ptychadena robeensis
ACACATATCCTGTGCCCTCCTCAATACAGCCGCCCTCCCTTGGGGGCGCGATGTAGGAGGTGGAGGCACAGGAGCATCGGTGTCTTTTCTCCAATAGCACCTGCCACATACTGCCTTCCTCCCCCAGTCGACGACATCAAGTCAACAGAGGGCCCTAGACAAGAATTTTCATAGGCCCTCCAAATGGCTAGGTTCATTTGTTGTTTAAAAATACAAAAAAATCCATTCCATCAAGTCATCATCTTCATGCTTCTACATATCTGAGATCAAAGTAAATTTATTTTTATGCATTAAAAGTTTTTTTCTTCCTGCTGCCATAAGTAGAAAACATGACGTTATTAGATTATTTGGGAGTCCTTCTGGGTGTCATATATTTCTGTCCTGGGGTTTCTGTGTATATGCCTCAGACTCTGATAATCCTAGACTGTGAGATGTCTGCCTTATCATTTTGAAGCATACTGCCTATGGCAACTTTATCTGTTTCTACAAGTGCAATAACATGAAAAAGATATTATTACATGTTATTATGAAAGTGGCAATACACTCATTAATCCATAACTACATTGAAATTGTCTTTGATATCTCTTTATGCAAAGAAGAAAGTTGAGCTCCCACTATCTCTCACTACCGATAAGGTAAGTTATGTTGCCCTTACACCTGACGATAGCCGCCATCGATAGATGGCCGTTTTAATAGATAGATGGCTCAATCAATCCCGCTCGGAGACAGGGTTATCAGACATGACCATAAATCATCGTCGATGTCCATTGCTTAAGTTGGGGACTGCAAAGCATCAGCTGAGCTTCAATATATAATATCGGGCTCAAAGAGTGATCTATCTCACGGCCATCAAACCATGGATGGCAGCCTTTAAGGTAGGTTTTTTGCATAGATTTTTGCACAATAGGGCAATGTTGGCATTCAAGGTGCTATTTAGTGCACAAATCTATATAAAACTCAAGCCGTATATGGGTAGCTTCGGGCAGGATCAATCAATACCGCTCTAAACTACAGGTTGCCAACATTGGTACCTTGATCCATATCCTATACTGCCTGCTGGCAGCCGACATCGGGGCAGCATGTATTTCCGGCATTAGAGAACTACAAAAACATTTTACCAGCTTCCAATTCCTGCGATTAAGAGAAAACTGATTTACCTGCATAGGCTTATCATACCATCGATTTCCTCCATTCCTGGTGTAACCTCCGCCATGGAGAAGTTGAAGAGCTCTGTTGGATTCATTCAGCTCCGCACCAGTTGGTGCATCTAAGCACACTAGACACATACATCTTTCGATCATGTCAAGGGAGTCACGGTTTGTAGAGTCTGTAAGATGAAGAAAAACCATACATCTTTATAAAAGATTCTAGAATTACAAAAATAGAAGGTGGGCATATTGAGGGATCAGTTAAAACATCCCTAAAATCCCAGCCTCATCCCTAGATATGAAACATGGATTACTAAAGGATTACGATGAAACTTCATCGACTGGTGCGGATGAGGCTAGTCCGTGAGATTTAAATTTTAAGTTAAAACTCTATTTTCTTACACACAGTTAAAACCCTAAAGATAGGCATAAAAAATCAGAAGCACAGACATCTGGGTTATGGACTATATTAACCTCCCTAGTGGTTTGCCCATGTCGCACCATTGAAAGTACACTGTACTCTGCTGGAGATTCTATCCCTCCTCCCCTGCACACATCTCCTGCATCAGCGATGACACCGGCGATGTGGACCATGACAGCGATGCCCCTCCATTATAATGGAGATCTATGGCACCGGCCGCCTCTTGGGCTTCACTGATGACACCAAAGACATCACACCGTAAGTGATCACTGAATGCGAATAGGCAAGTGCTCGTATTGGGTTTGGGCAAACTGCCAAGGAGGTAAAGCCTCGGAGTAAAGCCTTATTTTATAAGGGGGGGGGGGGCTAATAATTTTGGCCTCAACTGTATACAGCTAACTCGAATAGCAAGGAACACAATGGCACCATGTTTATATATATAGAAGCAATGTTTGTACCTAAATTTAACCTAATATCCTCATCTTTCTAACAGCATATCCTCATCTTTCTAACAGCATATAGCTGAGCTCACAGAGGAAGTAGTAGAAACAGAAGAAACCAATAAATCCATGTACAGTGTGACATTTGAGCTTATCACTGTGTTGCTTCTTCTATCATTTTCCACCTACAGGTTGGTTGGCTCTAGATTGACCATTGGTTGGGTGAGTTGACCACTCATACTAAGGTCAAAAATGATGTAAGAACTGATCCTAAACCTATTCTAACTCACTGTCAACTAACTTAGCAATATAATTCTCTTAAGAAAAAGGTTTCCTGTAGTTGTCACTAAGGCAGAAGGTTTGTCAGACCAGGTCACGGCTTTTACCAAAAAGATCTGTGGCAAATCGGGCTCAAGGTCTTCTACTACTACAATTTTGTTTTGCCATTTTGCTAACCCTGAGATCATTGGCAGAATACATTCTGGGGCATTTGGTTCAGGAACAAACAAGCAGGGATACTGGGTCAGTACACAGTATGGGAATATATTCTAAGAACAGGGCTAAAAGCCTAGCTGGGAAGGGCAGCATGTCCAGGGGGACTGGTTTTGGAACGTAGATGGGAATGTAGGGAAAGAGGGACAGTTCTAGGTGGGCAGGCTCAGGAAGTATGATAAGGAAGAGTCAGCAGGGGGCAGATTCTTTTCGGATCGGGATTTTCACCCTCCCTCCCTGATTGGTTGGAAAAGGTGTTTGAGGTGTTATGTGTTCTGTAACATGTTTTATTTATTTTGTCACAGCATGGTGGAAGCTCGACAGTGTAGAGGAAATCGGACCCTGGAGACTTCTTGTGATGTGACGGTGTAAGAAGGACACTAGTGAAAATTTTTTCAAAGGCGGGGTTTAAGCCTTTAGTGAGGGCCACAAAACTGTACATATTGCACTCTGTATTATACTGTATAAGTGCTGTATTATAGTTGGTGGATGTCCCTATAAGGGCTGCACCTGTTGTTTATGAGTTGCTGGAACCTTTTTGGGCATGTCAGGGATAATAGCTCTTTTCCTCCAAAAAGTAACTATTCTGATCTGGCCAATTACAGGTCCTAAGCTAGCCCCTGTCTGAGGTAATAAATAGTAGTTCCTCGGAACATTCTGGGCTTCTTCTGCTTTTCTGTTGATGCTCCCCTGAAGACCTACAGCTCCCTCAGTCGTGTCCATAGCCAAGTAGCCATGGGTGAGGTGATCTCTACTATTCCACAGTGTGACACCCTAACTGGACTGCCATCGTGCTTCGCTTCCAGAGCGGGTCTACAGCCCCATTGTCCGCGTTCCAGCAGCTCGGTAGCAACACTAGCAATATTTATTCCCAAGACTAAACCCAAGAGTCAGAGCTTGTATGTATATACTCCTCAAATAAACTGTAAATAGCCCCCTACCAGCTTTGCGTGGACCTGCACTTATTGGTGTGTGACCAGTGTTTGGTGGCCGGACAGAGGACATCCATCCTAAAAAACCTGGTCGTGTAAATGCACACTACACCTGGCACCCCACGACACTACAAGTCCCAGTTATGTTACAGTATTTAAAGTAATTTGATAAGGTACCCACAAACTGGTATTAAAGGGCTGGTGGCTGGTACAGTTGGTGGAAGGAACTCACAACACCCACCCTTAACTGTTTTGAGATTGTATATAGGCTGTGGCCATGTTAATATATATTGTTCTTCAAATTATATATAAAACTTTTCCAAAGAATATATTATGGTCTCTGTTGTTATTTATATAAATGAAGTGTGTTTAAGTCCAAGAGAGCAAATGGCTCAGTACTCTCTGAGTAATGTAAACATGCCGGGCACATGCTCAGAGAAAGCCACCAACCTTTACAAAAAAAACCCATAAACCTGCAAAAATGCAGACTAGATACACACATAGACCACATTAATAATGTTTTATTAATACTGGTGTATAAAATACTTGTTTCCCTTGTGATAACTAGCTAATTCTGAAATGAAAGTCTATCTCCAGGCAAAAATAACACCCCCGCCCCTTCTCTCCCAACCCCCTCCGTTTGTGCCCGGAAGGTCAGCATTAAATATCTTACATTATTTCCTGTAACGGTGGTGTAGTTATTCATTTACTGCCTCATCTATTGTAAGCTACTTGCAGACTGAAATTCTTAGATCATTAGGCCAGTATGCTCAACAAATATGGTATTGATCAGTTAACAAATTCGCCAGACAAATATAGTATTGATCAGCTAATAAATCATTGCCATGGTTCGGGTTTGCTTTGTTTTTGCATCAATCAAACAAGCTTATTATTAACTTCAATTTGCTGTAACTAACGGCTGTTAACAAATGTTTCCAATTGTGTAATTTTTATATATATATACACATATAAATACAGAATATATTAAGTTTTTTAAAGAAATAATCAGGAATTCTGTTTAAAAAAATATTCTAATATATATTTTAATTGTATAATTGTAAAATACCTCAACTACTGAAGCTCATATAAAATAATATTGCTTGCTGATGTGGTGTGGGTCACTAGTTCCAACGTTTTTTTGGGGGGTTGTGTGTACGGACCCTAAAATGTTTTTGTTTTGCCATGACCGATATCAAGGAAGTGGAGAAATTAAAGTTCACCACTGGTGAAGGTGGAACCTGAAATAGAGAGTCTAAAGGCCCGGTTTCGATTTTCCCTTTCCACCAAAAATCAAGCCACACAGTTCGATCGACCTAGTTCGATCAAAATTTACCCAAAAAAACGAAATCGAAAAGTGATCGGACATGTAGGAAAAGTTTAATCGATCAAATGTTATTTTGTAGTGCCCGACCAATTTTAATATAAAATTTAGACCTGTTCCTGCTTGAAAGCCTTACACGTGGGTTACTGGTAGGGATGGACCGAACTGTTCGCCGGAGAACAGTTCGGCCGCGAACTCGGCATGTTCGCCGATCCTCTCGCCGGCGGACAGTACGGGTGTTCGACCCGTACTGTTCGCCGGCCAGAAGAAGATCTAAATTCTTCCTCCGGCAGGATCAGAACCTGCGAGATCGTGCCGGAGGAAGAATATTTTCACTACAAGACCGGGCATGCAGCCGGTCTTGTAGTGAAAAATACGGCTTGGAGCAGGAAGTGACGTCAGTGATGTCACATCCTGCGCCCGTAACCAGGAACTATGCGTTCCAGGTTGCGGTCCAAGGACCGGATGTGACGTCACTGACGTCACATCCGGTTTTTCCGATTCAAATTCCCCGCCTAGAGGCGGGGAATTTGAATGTGTCCGCGAACAGGGCGGACGGCGGACTTCTTTAGAAGTTCGACCCGCCCTGTTCGCGGACACTCCGGGCCGATGTTCGCCCATCTCTAGTTACTGGTCAATGAATATATACTCAAAATCCAAAAAATAAATATATAAAATTTGACTTGCTCGCTTAGCACTCGACAATCTTAAAAATGTATACTTACCTGCTGTTCATTAGAGAGGTTCCATCTTTATTTTCCAGGTTTCCGGGGGGTTAACTCAGGGTGCAATATCGTGAGGAGCCACTGGGGGTGTTCATAATGGTTTTAAATGGAGAAGATTGTCAATGTGTATTTCAATGCAGAGCTGAGATTTGGGATTTGCCCAGCTGTCACCATGCTCAGACATATCAGGTTCTTCTGGTAGCGCAGTGGCACGCATTATCAATGCCAGAGAGAGAGGAGGGGTTGCGAAGGACCTTCTTAATTTACTCATTGCAGGTAAGTTTTTTTTAAGCATTCCTCCCTATTCTCAGCACTTCTAGTGCCATTGCAAAGCTGACCTTCTGCTGATAGTTTCCCTTTAATTATCTTGTAGTACTATGGTCTCCAGGTCTATCGTTTGTATAAAGAACTTCTAATTACATGGAATTTAATTCATTCTCCTATACCGTTGTTGGTTTTATTTAATCGTCTAAAAAACATATACCTCACCTTTCATTAGAATCTCTCTTGCCTGAGCCCATTCTGTCCTTCCATCAGATGTCAATAATCCAATTGGAGGAAGTCTCTCGTCTTCGTTTTCTGCCATCCTAACTATTTTCCTAAGCTGAGTAAACAGATCCCCTTCACTGAGACGGCGAAAGTTGATGACAACATCTAATACGAAGAACTGCAAAACAGATGACAAATTCATCAGTTATGTGACAATCTGTGACAGATTCGTGAGGAAAAACAGCAATCACTTAGTAGATGTGCTACGGCAATTACACACATGGAAATGTCTCAGGTCTTCTTTATATTTATACATTTCATAACACTCAAAAATTTGTTTAAAACTGAATTTTAGCAACAATACTGAAATTTAAGAGGCATCTATATCAAGGTGGTGAATGTAGGAAATCTTCAAAATGAGAAACTTCTAAAGAAAACAAGCATGCCCTATAAATCATAAGGCAGAGACTGGAAGACAGTTCATGGTGTCCACATGGTTATGTTCCATGTTACAACTCTTCTACAGTATACAAAACAAGGGAGACCAGTAACTGGTATAGATCCAATACTTGCCACACCCCAATTGGGCAAATTTAACTATTTCCTCCTGCCAAGGAAAATATTGTGAGAGGGTTTAGAGTGGCACATCAGAATGTTACTCATGGTAAGTCAAAGGTCTTTATTATAATATGAACCCATATAAAAAACAATAAATGATGTAATGTTTTATTGTTTTTTATATGGGTTTGTGTTATAATAAAGACCTTTTAATCAAACTTTATCAAATTTGACTTAGCATGAGTAAAATTCTGATGTGCCACTTTAAACCCTCTCACAATATTCTCCTTGGCAGGAGGAAATAGTTAAATTCTTCTACAGTATATTTACTTTATAAACTAACTTTGAATACATACCTGTCATGTACCCCATTTAAGCCAGAAGACTATTGTTTTCGGCCTCTTTTACCTCCCGCAACCCCAAGTGTTACCTTGAATCTCACATGAACTCTCTCCATTGCTTAGTACAACTAAGCCTACTGACTACTGACAGACTTCACGGGGATACTAATCCAAGAGGATGGTGAGGAAGAGGAGGAAGTGAACAGTGGGGGGGGGGGGTTATGAGGTTTAGAGGGTGGTGTTACCTTCCCTGCTTGTCTGGAGGATTTATGCAGTGAAAAGATAGGAGGGAGGAGAACATTACTCCTCCTCGCTAGTCGTGAGGATGTATGAAACTTCACTTCTGGCTTTTGGAATGTAGAAGTTGGGGGTTGCAGGTGCTTGTTATGTTGCTTATGATAAGTTAAGGTAAAACTTGACAGGTATGTGAATATAAGCTTTATTTTGGTAAACCCTGAGCATAAAACATCGGTAGCTTCTTATGTAGGTTGGGTTTGGTTAATTTTACTAAAAAGCACTTTAACAGCATACTAGTAAAAGATGAATGGTCCAAATAACATCAGAATAACATACCTGGTTGTTACATGCAACAATGATATGCTCTGGTTCAGGCATAACACTGCTTTCTTGTGCCACTAATGTGTCTTTTGTGCCACCTGGAAGACGGTAAGACGAGAAGAGCCCATAGTACTGCTTCATACACATAGGCTGACCTGACAGCTGACCACGAGCATAGTCCATTGGCAAAGCACGTCTGCAGTAAGAGGGTGGTAGAAAAAAATAAGTACTGATTACTAATGAAATAAAAAATGTGATACTAACTTATTACATTCTTCATGTTGCAAACATACTACTGATTTTTTTTTCACACTCAGGGGCGGTAGTAGGGAGAGCATCCCCTCTGGGTCTTGGTACTTAATTTTGACCGATACTTCTGTTGCCGATTGAGATAAACTTTTATTAGCACATGTGCGAGAACAATACAAGGGAGCGATCGTTCTGATCAGTTCAAGGAAGTACATGACATTTTATAGACATTAAACATTAGCATATACAGGAAAAAACTCCTAATGTGGGAAATTGGGAGTGATCAATATACAAATTACCAATCATCATAGTATATACTCTCTGAACAACCGAGAGTTAACAGTATTTTTTTGGAGATTTTAACATATTGTTACACCCTTTTGTTTGACCTTTATCATCATTTAGAAGTCAGACTGTGGTTAAATAAACAGGAACCTAAATGAGACGTGTGAGTGTCCTACAAAAAATATAGTTCTGCTTTGTGACAGAAATTGTCCAGAGTCCCATTGAGGTGTCATGAACAGGCAATATATATCTTATCAGTTTCCCAAAAATTTTCAGTAGGTCTGAAGAAAACATGTTGTTGAATAAAGTCCACAATAGGTCAGTTGATGAGTTCATATGAGATGTCCTTATATCACGATGTATAAGAATTAAAAAATTAAAGCTTTACTTCCAGTACACTACCAATACGGGCGATCAAAGGTAAACCGACGCCCCTCTATTATAATGGAGGTCTATGGCGCCGCCCCCATTGCCCCTTTGGCGTCGCCAATGACAAAGAAGGGGCGATCCTATAATTCTGGAAATGCTGCGGCTGGATAAAGAATTGCAGCAGCCTTTCTGAGCCCCCAGTTGGTTTTGACAATCACAGTTCGGGCTGGGTTTGTTTTGCAAACAAACTCTGGACGAATTGGCTTCGTCTCAACTGCTAGGGGGGCTAATTAGTAGTGATAAGCAGCATTGGCAAAATTCGAATTCCCCAAATATCACACATTTTTGCCTATTATTCGTAAATTTGGGATCTCCAGTCATTTTTACTTTCATTGTGCAAATTGGTACTTGTACATGCGCATATTGTGAATACAATGCATGGTAGCTCTGGGTACTGTTGTAAAAAATCTAAAATATCTGTGATTACGAAGATATAGCACTATATTCGAGATTTTTGCGAACTCTCCAAGTGGCTAATAAAAATTAGCAATCAACACTATTGATCCCATAGCCAGGCTTGTTGTTTCATTGAATCCAATATTAAATCTAGTTGCTGCTGGTGTTGTCCCTTCTGTCCCTTCTGTACTGCTGTTCAGTTCGGTTATACCTACTGGATTCCTTCCTGTATCCATTCTTACTATGGAGTCTGGTGGAGTCTGTACTACTACTGCTTTGTATTTGGAATTGTATATCTATCGGTCTGTACGTAGAGAAATCCAGTTTGCTATGGGTTCAAACCACTTGGAAACCATGGCCATGTGCCCAGAAATCCCTTCATCTCTCTTCCGTGATGTGTGTATTTTAGTTTTCGGAGATGTTTTTTTTCCCATGCTGCTTTTACATAAATTATACCGGTCCTTCATCCATCACTTGTTTGTCTCCCCCTGAGAAACTGGCCATGTGTTACACAGGCACATCGGGGGGGCTACTACCTTGGAGTATAACTTAGTTGCTTGCTCCACTGTAAAATTGGGGTTAATGTCTGCCCTCTCGTAATACATGAAGTACAACATGATAATGTCATGAATACATTTACATTTTTTTTGGATGTTTTTTCTACATCAAAAGAATAATCTTAGCCTTGGCAAATTCCTTTGTAGTATGTTGGGATATGTATTAATTAGATTTTAAGAATTGTACACAGAATTTAAATTTTATGTGAAAAACTGTTTTCTCCCGATCGGCATATTTTATGATGGGTAGATATTGTTTCATAAACACCTGATAGAATCTATAACCCTATGTAAGGTCAATCAGAAATGATAAAAGGTAATAGTAATGCTTTAGTTACACTTATATATAAATATTAATTACATTTATTATTTTTTATCACAAGTCATACATGTGAGCCCCTAAAAAAAGCATGATAGGATGATAGGAGTAATCTTAGAGAGAGTATAATTAATATTTTTTTAATCACTGAGAGTGTTTAAAAAGGTAAATTGTAGGGACAACTTACAGATCCAGTAAAGTTTTGTAATCAAGGACTCCGGAGATGAGATTGGCTGTAAATCTAAAATAACAAGAAAAAGAGAAAATTTTCTGAATATGTATTTAAATTAAAAAATTAACATTGTATGAAAATATGCAAAATACATCTGTGCTATGGTAAAGAGGCTCTAGTTATCTAGTGATAAGCACATTAAGTAGATTGGCAAAATTCAACTTTGAGTGTTGTATCTAGTGGGTGCACTATCACGACCAGGTTGGATGTACCCCCGTCTTAACTTCACACAAAAAGCGTTCCTCATACGCTCCAAATAAATGATTGTCCAGTCCACCACATAGGGGATATTTACAAGGTGTACTAGCAGGGCAGGTTATATACAGGTATTTCACCATCACCCACAAAAGATGGGGGTATACAGCTTGGGATCCACTGTTGCGAACGGTATGCTTAACCAGCCTGCTGGGAGTGACCCGAGGTTGCCGCAGTTCTCATCCAGATGTTGTCTGTCCTGGAGGGGAGGTTTGATCCTGATGTAGGCCTCAACTCAGCAACGCAGACACACAGCAATCCACACAGGATGCAGGAAACACAGAATGGTCCAGAATGTTCTGTAGAACACCATTAAATAGACAAAGGCCAAGGAGTGGCCAGTATCAGTAACTGGGCAGATTCGATTTCATACAGGACTGGATTGGCTTTCGCTGGGCTTGTGTGACTCAGCAGCAGGTGCTCGATACATTAGCATAATTTACAGACAGTAAACAACTTTTGTACAGACATTAACCATGTCATGGCAGGATTCACAGATATACCTTTTCAGTGTACCCCACTACGCTACAATACCACTCTGCCATCAAACCAGTAGGTAGTTCTAGCCTGTCTGGTGCCCTGGGCAAACACCCCTTCGTCCCCACCCGTTTCGGACCAAGGGGTGAGGTGGTTTTTGGTATCTAACCACTGACCTGGGGCAGTGGTGGTGGTGGGGGGGTTGAAAGGATGTCTGACCTGATACAAGCAGTGTCAGACCAGGCAGGGCTTAGTGAGGTTGTGCACCTGAGTACGCTGGTTAAGCTGTGAAATCAACTCCGCCCAAAGACACAGCCCCACCCCTCTTGAGTCACCACCCCCTAAACTGAGCTAGAAGAAAAAACATTTTCATTGCTAATGATGCTGCCTTGGGTAACCAGCCATGTTCCCCATGCCTTAAACTGTCACTGCATCCACCCACTCTCTTTTTTAGGCCCCCATACACGTGTCGGATTCCCACCGGATTCCGGCACGATCGATTCCG
>CM070037.1:16755737-16768172 GCA_036250615.1 Ptychadena robeensis
GGAATTGATCGGGTGAGTGATCAATTGGCCATGGAATCCGACACGTGTATGGCTAGCTTTTCTGTATATTCAACCTGTATAGTTTGTACTCTCCATCTGTGTTCTAACTATAGGAGCTTCAGTAAATCTATTTTTTTTATAGTGAGGAGGTAGAGTTTTCCCTCAACACCATTACTGGCTCTGGAAAGTTTAAAGGGCAGGGTGCACAGATCCAATGGGAGAGGGTAAAATTGTCCAAAGGAATGTTCCCATTTACCTGTATTTGCATTCCTCCAATTATTGGGTGAATTTGAACTTTATTCTTACTCACAAGAGGTTTAACACTTGATAAAAAAAAACACCTGACTACTGGCTCATGGGCATCCTCTTTCCGAAAAGTTACCGTGTATTAGCAACATCATTGTACCATTTTCTTTATTCTTTTTTTAAACTAGACCAACTTTATTGGTAACAGACAGACCATAGCTGGATCTGCTTTTCATTCTATAATGATAGCTTGTTAGTACTTGTTTCCCTTAAACAACTAAAGAACGTATATCACATCTGTCGGTAGCGCCAGGCAGCTGGAAGTCCATTACAATTGCATCTGCATTTCCTGCTCATCACTAGATGAATGCAGTCTGAATTCTATTTCTAATTGTACATCTTAAGTGACTGCGACTGCAAAGGCAAGCTTGTGTTCATTGATAATAGTTCATTCTCTGGAACTGTTCACTTAAAGGGATAGAATAGTATAGATGATGTAATAGTAAAGCATGGATGTATGTTATTGTGTGTCGAAATGATGTTATTCTCCTTAACAGCAAATCCATTCCTAACTAATCAAGTGTGATATCTTTATTTGTTATTTTACAGCAATGAGTGCATTAGGATCCATGTCATAAACCAGGGGTGTCAAACTCAAATACACAGTGGGCCAAATTTAAAACCTTTGACAAAGTGGAGGGCCAACCTCATGTTGTGAAATGGATACAGGAGCATTATTGCTTTGCTGTGCATTAGCACACTCACCGCTCCTCCTTCCTCTCTCGATAAATGTGGCAGACAGATCTGCCTTCTTCACAGCCCCTCTGCCTTACACACTTACTGAGCTTTTGTACTACCACTCCAGAAGTAGAGAACTACGAATCCCAGCATGCGCTGGGCAGCTCACTGTGATGTCTGCCAGGAATCAAGGCTCTCTACTTCTGGAGTGGGAGTACGGAAGCTCAGTGAGTTGTAACAGGCAGTAGTACATCAGATATGCCACATAGCTCTCTACTAACAGAGTGGGAGTACAGAAGCTCAGTAAGTGTAGCAGGAAGAGGGGCAGCAGACAAGGCAGATCTATCAGCTGTGCCACATAGCTCTCTACTGCCAGAGTTGGAGTATAGAAGCTCAGTAAGTGTAGCAGGCAGAGGGGCAGCAGACAAGGCAATGCCACATGTGCCACATCTGCCGCGTACCAAAAATATTTCCCTTCCTTAACGCAAATACACAGTGGGCCAAATTAACAACTTTCATCAATGTCTAGGGTAGTGTTGAGCTTGAATATTTGAATTGTGAATATATTCGACGAATATCGGCTATGTCAGAATTTCACAGATATTCGCGATATTACACTTATGACCAATTATTTTAAACATAATGACAATGCGATTTTAATTGCGAATATATATTTTCTCAATTCATGACCATAAATGCGAATATTCACAAATATTAAATTGAATATTAGTAGAATTATTTGCGAAATATGTTGCTCATCACTAGCCTAGGGCCAACCACATGCTGTGCAATGGATGCACACATACAGGGGCATTAATGTTGCTTTGCTGTGTGTAAGTGCACTCACCTCTCCTTCTGCGTCCCTCGGTAAATGTGCCCCTCTGCCTGCTACACTTCACAGCCCCTCTGCCTGCTACACTCATTGAGCTTCTGTACTCTCTATCCGGAAGTAGAGAACTACAAATCCCAGCATGCTCTGGGCAGCTCACTGTGATGTGTGCCAGGACTCATAGCTCTCTACTTCTGGAGTGAGAGTACAGAATCTCAGTGAGTGTAGCAAGCAAAGGGGCAGCAGACAAGGCAAAACTTTCAAATACTTGGTTAGCAGGATATATTTGGCCCAGAGTTTGACACCTATGTCACATACCCTTCCTCATGGCAGGATCAGATGATGATTTGGCTGAATACAAGGTGAGGGCAGAAATGATGAAATGTATAATATTCCAGCAGACTAAAACTACTGAAAGGTCCAATTATGAAATCATTTGCTCTCTATGCAAAAATTCATTCAGCAAAGCAAATTCCAGAATAAACTCGTTGAACCTGTTGAAGTACATTGTACAGGACATAACTGTATGTGTGTATGCAAAATACTCAGCTGCATAGGACCGCTAAGCTTCTTTGAATATGAAAAATCATTTGCATTGACTGGTGCTACCACACAACAGATACAGTTACATAAATACCACAATGCAGGAGAAGAGAAATAAATTCCAGATATGTTTAATTTTTACCTCAGATGATCATTGGCGTCCTGAAAATTGTGACGTGCAAATATTACAGCAGGGCTAGAATTAACTGGCAGGGGTAGACGGTTATTCAGATACATGTCATCGAGCCAGTATTCATGTATCTAAGGAGGAAGAACAAAATACTAAGGAAAGGAAGGCCACATGTCTAGTCATAGCAGCTGGATGTACATATACAAGACTACATAGACAACAGTTTGTGTCCGGCCAAATATTCCTTCCATTGAATGTTACTGTGAATTCAGATCATTACATGGTGGACAGTAGTAAGCTTCAGTGGCGTAGGGATCTACATAGCTGCCATAGCAGTGCTATGGGGCCCATGACCACAATGAGGGACGTAGCTTCTGGCTGTCCGGGCCCCCTTCCCTCCCTCCACCAGCCGAACCCCTCCAGTCGACCCGGGGATGAAGTTGAAAGCAAGCAGGTGAAAAGGGGACTACTTTTTCACCTGACTGCTCCCGGCTGACTGGAAGATTCCTGCTCCTCTTCCCCCTCCTCTCACTCAATGGACAGACCGGGAGCAGAAGAGGGAGAGAGGTTACAGTCAGTGAGGGTATCATCTCGGGGTCCCGGCAGCCCAATCGACAGCAGACTCCTTTCCTTCCGACTGAAGTTGTGGAGGGGATCACTGTCAGCTTCACAAGAGACTGTCTGACAGGATCGCCCCCCCCCCCCGCTCCACAACTTCAGTCGGAAGGAAAGGAGTTGTGGATTTGCAGAGGAAAGGAGTTGCTAGCACCCCCTACACTATGCCTCCCCTTAAACCACAGGGGGCGTTATGGACACATCGAGGTGTGCATGTCCATAGCGTCCGACCGTAGTTTACCAGCTGTTTTCAAGGGGTATAGGGCATGGTATTAACCATGTAGGCAATACTACGGCCTATACTTACTATTGGCAAACTGTGCCTGAAAACATATAGGCCGCCATGTGCGCGTATCACAAACCACACCCATTGTTTGCATGGGGACCGGCCGGGCATTCTGAATCCACTACCGCGCTGCCCCGACCACGGGCATGACACGCCAATATAGAGTTTTTGCTATGGGACCCAGGGAGTTCTAGGTACGCCCATGGTAAGCTTCCAGGTTTGACACAACTGTTTTTGGTTTTGGTAAGGACATTTATCTTTTGCTGAAACAAGGCCCAAAAAGATATGATATGATGGTTCTAGGGTGGAGGAACTCAAGTGGCCTGCACATAGCCCTGACTCAAATACAACTTAATACTAAATATTTATGCTGCATATTTTGGTGCCGCCATGTTCAATGTACATAGTTTAGGCTGCGGAACAGTTCTTTATGACATATGGTCAGGGCTGTTTCTCCTGCTATGCCAAATATGCATTTGCATAGGCCCATGGCGTCCTCCCTTGCCCTCCTCTATATGAGCGCCCCCCCCCCCCCTTCCTCCAAGAGCAGATCTGAACAGCGCGAGCTACCATTGGGGGGAGGATAGAGGATGGTGTCAGCAGAAACAAAGGAACATGTCTGTAAACACCCCTCCTCCTTCTTCTTCCCCCTCCAGCACCCGCCAACCCAACACCACCCCCCAGTTCATGCTGTTCAGATCTGCACAGGGAGGTCCACCAATAGTACCCAATCCTCAATCGCCCCCCCCCCCTCCCTACTTGCATATGGCCCCCGTAAGGCTAGAAACTGAACTGCATATAGTGATGTTAAAGAATACTGAACACCATTTGAATGTTTCACAGCTAAGCAACCATAATACACCTACACCAGTGGCGTAACGTGATACTATTTCACTCCCGGGAGAGAATGTGACACCAAACTTTTTAACCTTAACCAGAGAACTTTTTTGTATACAAGGTCTAAAAGTTGCTTAAGAAACACAGCTGCAATGTCAGCGGGATTGTGGCAGAACATTCTTTGGCTTACCCCTCCTCCTTCTGAATGGTACATTCGCTGCATGTATTACATATGTAAGAACTTCTCTGCCCATTCATCCCTGGCTATGTATATTAATCCATCATAATCCATAATCCAGAATAATCTTTGCAGCATGTCCAGGGCTGAGCAGAGGTGGGGGCGTAGCGGCAGCGGGTGCAGATTCACAACACCCGCCCGGGCGTTGGGGATCCAGGGGCATTCCGCTGCCGCACCGAGGACACGTGCCGCGCCCATTGTGAGACGCGCGCAAACCGCGCCCCATGGGTGGGTTTGCCAAAAGATAGGAATAGGATGCGGTATTGCCTGCACATCAATACTGAATCCTAAACAGCGCCCAAACAGCTGGGGGCACGCACACACTGCCGTGTCCCTAACGCCCCCCGCGGTTGCAAGGGCGCTGTAGTGTAGACTCAGCCTAATAGTATGTGATTGCCCTCTGTCTCTCAGATATTCCATAGTTTTCAGACTATAAGACCCAGCGGACCATAAGACACACCCAGTTTTAAGAGCAGGAAAACCAGAAAAAAAATTGTTCAAATCAATTGAACTTCCTCACTGATCAGAAGGGCCATGGGGGTAATGGCTGCAGATCTCCTCTCCCCTCAGGCTGTGCCTGTGTCCTTAGAAGCTGCAGAGTGATTGCAGCTTCCACATACATGTAGAAAGAGATAGATGGCAGTTCATCTATCTCTCTCTTCATTGTTTGTATCAGCAGGGGCTCTTTTATATACAACATTGCCACACAATTCTCAATTTGACACCCATATTACTCACAGCATACCATATAAGCCACTATGAAGTGACACCATGGGTTTCTGGCACCAGGTGACACCAATTCTAGTGACAACATTGACCTACACTATGCACATTATACATGACATTTTCAAAATACTCAATTTTTTTTATTGTATCTATGGAAAGTACACATTGCAAGTTTCCTATTCTCCAACAACTGCTTTAAGGTAGATTTTGGCATCAGTGAACATTTTTAGGGAATAGTCTTTTATAAGGCTAAAGGATTGTGAGCAATACTGCTCCTGCTAATACCAGTTTCCATCTACTGCAATCCAAGATGTGATCATCTCACCCAGTTTTCGGTTTTGTCTCTCCGCTCCAGCAGCTTCTGTTGCAGGAATTCCCCGAGGCCTCCAGGCATCACAAACTTCTCCACAACAGCTTTGCTTTTCCTGTATTGCTCTTCTGACACCAGATGTTTCATGCATTTGAGATACATGTCCATCGTTTGTTGTAAAGGGGGCACCGGCAGCTTTGGTAACTCCTGCGGAGGCAGCAAGGTATAAGAGTGCGCATAGTTTACTTTTCATGTGTATTCATCAACACTTTATCAGAATTGGTGCTGGATTCAAATGTAAAGGCCCCACATACACCGCTAGATTTTCCTTTCAATCAACTTAAAAAGATACATTTTTGGAGGGGTCAGGGAAATCTGTGATTGATTTTAATCTATGCCAACTGTAGTAACAGATTTTTGATCAAAGTTTTTTGGATAGACTAAAAGCAGAATTTAATTCTAATACAACCGGTCAAAAGGTTTCCCATATTTAATTGTTTTAGGTCGATCTAACCATGTGGGCTGCCATAGATTTTCAATCTATCAACAAAAAAATTTATTGAATTAAGTTGATTGAACAAAAAATCTAGACGTGTATGGGGGCCTTTAGTATAGGTTAGGCTGGCCATACACCTTTAGATCTCTGTCAGATATCCTTTTGATCTGCCAACAACTATGTAGTGCCGGGTCCTCTGTGATTGAGCACAGGTAGACTTGACTGTTCAGAAAGTCCCTCATATTACATGGTTTTGATAAAACAAAAGGAGATCTAAAGGAAATCTGACAGAGAAATCTAAAGGTGTATGGAGGCCATCAGGGCTGGTAAATCAAGAAACAGGACCCCAAAAAAACAATGGGCCACAGACTGAGTTACCATGGACCATGACAACTTCAATGCATTCTCATTGATACTAATATGTGGTACATTTTCCTTCTATATTACTGTAATGGTTTTCTCTCTCGGTAAGAGAGAAGCATTGTAATCGTGAAGGAATAGTCCTGCCGGCAAAACTACAGTGACATATGTCAAAGTATTCGTTTTTATCCTTTCCCTCCTAGTGCTTTTCTCCCTTTACACCTCCTCCCTTGGAATCCTATAGCCAGGGGTTCACATAAGTGGTACTCTGGTACTCAAAAGGGGCCAAAAACTAGCGTACCTGCATTATTGTTACACAGATCATATGTGTACTAACAACTTGGAGGCACTCCGTGTCTGGGCGGCCGCAGCTAAATGTTACATGTATACAATTTATGTCACTTGGATAACTGCAGGGAAACATGAATAACTATGAAAGGTTGCAGTTAGAGGTGTGACATTGGGAATGTAAATTAATATTCCAAAGTCAGAGTAGCCATATGTAAATGTACAACCTGACAAGAGAAAAGCACTGTGTGACAGCGGGAATATGACATTTGGACTGCAGGTAGTCTCAGGGGTTAGTTACTAACCCAGAAAATTTCAGGGTTACACTACTGAGGTATGAGATCTGGGGGTTCAAACATGTTGTACTGTGAGAGTAACATGTGACCCAAAGCCAGCTGGTGACCTGTGGATGGAGACAGCTAATCGGAGGATCAATCAGGAACAGGGAGGTCCATCTGCAGCAGAATCTACCATGCAGGAGGCTGATGCAGAGGACAGTGAGGGAGACACTGAGGAAGACCACCCTACATATCACCAGGTACTCATCTGAGGAGCTCACTAAAAAAGTTATGTGTACCTCTGTCTATAGTGATGCGCAGCATAGGCAATATTCAAATTCGCGATATGTCGCGAAAAATTCGATTCAATATTCTCAATGTCGAATATTCACAAATATGTTATTGTAAATATTTACAATGTATTCACATTGCCTTCAAAATGAATGGTGACATGCTATATTTATTTTCACATTGTGAATATGTCACCATTCATTTTGAAGGCAATGTAAAGATATATTTGCAATGCATGGCTGTAAAGCTTCCCGGTGCCTGATATCGCGAATATACGAGATTGCGAATATCCGCCGCCATATTTGCGAAATTTGCAAATTCTTGAAAAGCCGATATTCACTGAATATATTCACAATTCGAATATGCAAGCTCAACACTAGTAATCTAATCCCATCCTTTGGCCTGCAATATCATTTGGCCTGCATTTGAGCGTTTATCGATCGATTGAACAGCGAATCGATGCGCACCACTTTGTGCAACCAATTCCCGTTCGCTAACTTGGATGGGGAGTATCGAACAACAACAGCATTCCAGGAAGTGACCGGATGCTCCTGCCCACGATCGTCTGTAAACTTGTGCAGGCGCTCTCTGGTCGTTTAGATCATGTCCTGAGAGTGCCGACACAAGTTTACAGGGGAGGGTGGGGCAGCGCCACAAGCGGCAGGGTGACAGGTCCATCGGATGAAAGCTTGAAAACCGACTTGTGGGCGTCTCATGGTGCTTTCACCGGGCGGCTGCGGCAATTGCTTGTTTACCGGACAGTTAACAAATATAAACAAGCCCTTATACCCTTACCTGTGGCATGGACCACAAAGCTATTTGCCACTAGATTGTGCTGCTGTGACACACCAGTTTTGCTATATCGCACAACTTCGAGGACTCATCTGACAAATCTCAAACTAGACTCCATAGGGAACATAACGATATATGATTATTCCCCTGTGACAGTCGAATTAGATATGGGATTTCAGTAAAATTGTCAATGGCGATGGAAACGTAACCGCTCGCTATTAGCTGATGAGTCCAGAATTACGGAAATAGCGTATTCTATTAGAGAATACTGTACTCTCAATAATGATGAAGAGACTTCCCCCCAAGTCATTTGGGAAGTGCACACATGCTCCTTTAGAGGAAAATGAATTGCTCTGGCTTCTGCTTTTCAGAAAGAAGAAACAATCCCATATAGAAAATGGCTGACTTGGAAATAAGGCAAATTGTTGTCTAATGTCTTTCAGAAATTTATTATTAAATGCGAGGTGCTTTCATCTGAGGAAGGCAACAAGTGGCTGTGAAGGTCAAAAGGAGCAGAGCAACGATTATGAAGATGAAAGATAAATAAGGGTCCCCATACACCTTTAGATTTCTCTATCAGAGATTTAGATCTCCTTTAGTTTTACCAAAACCATGTAATATGAGGGACTTTCTAAACCATCAAGTCTACCTGTGTTCAATCGCCGAGGACCCGGCACTACATAGATGTTGGTAGATCTAAAGCCCCCCATAGGCCAATTCCCAGCCATCGTTGCGGGCGACCGACCGCCGTGCGCGCTTCCGCCGAACACATAAAGGTCGGTCGCCCGCAACTACAGGGGAGCCCACCTTGAGGATCTGACCAAAAAAGCCGACAAGTTGGATCACACGCGGATCCGTCCTGCTGGTACTTTTTGTGGCCAATCCTTCGATCCTGCTGCAGGCAGTTAACTCGGACGGGGAGTCTCCTCCCCCTCTAAGTTAATTGGCTACAGTCTGACAGGAATCACGTGTGTTAGTGGAGCACACAGGATTCCTGTCAGTTCTGTAGCCGACTCCTCACAGGGTGGTGACGTCACCACGCTGTGAGGAGTCTGCTACAAGCCGGCCATAGACGTCTCGATCTCGGCTTAAAGGATATCTGACAGAGAGATCAAAAGGTGTATGGCCAGCTTTATGGCCCCCATACACGTCTAGATTTTTCATTCAATCAACTTAATTCAATCAATTTTTTTGATGATTGATTGAAAATTTATGGCAGCTCACATGGTTAGATCAACCTAAAACAATTAAAATTGGGAACAAAAATTATTGAAAAATGATTGGACATGCTGGAAAATTTTAATTGGTTGTATTGAAATTCATTACACTTTCAGTCGATCCCAAAAAAGTTGATCAAATATCTGTTACTACAGTTGGCAAACATACAATCACCAATTTTCCTGACCCCCAAAAATGTATTTTTTTTAAGTTGATTGAACAGAGAATCTAGACGTGTATGGGGGGCTTTAGGTAGAACAGTGCATTCATCTGCTGATATTGCTCAGTGTTTTCACAATTCAACTGGCCATACACCTTAGATCTCTGTCAGATATCCTTTAGATCTACCAACAACTATGTAGTGCCAGGTTCTCTGCGATTGAACACATGTAGACTTGATGGTTTAGAAAGTCTCTCATATTACATGGTTTTGGTAAAACAAAAGGGGATCTAAAGGAAATCTGACAGAGAAATCTAAAGGCGGCCATACACAGTTTGATTTTTACTTTTGACTTTAAACACAGGCGATCAGATGGAAATCGATTCCTGCCCACCTGGTGAGATCAACCAAAAGTGATCGACATTGAACAAAAAAACGATCGAAAAGTGATTAGACACACTTAAATTTTGGTCGATCTTACAAATGGAGTTTATTCCTATGAAGGAATCTAGTTTGCAGGGATCAATTTCTTTGGATAAATAGAATCCTTTAAATGAATCGATTCGTGTATGGCTAGCCTAAAGGTGTATGGGGACCCTAACTATTCTATATTGCATAATACTAATAATGTAAGGCAACTGCAACACTACCCTATGGACTTCAAACTAAATGGTCTTACTTGACTTACTGACAGGGCAAACCAGGGCTCTAGATCAATGGTGGGCAAATGAGGTGATATGGAGGCCCCGGCATCACTAAAGACATAACATCACATAACATTATCAATTTATAATGACTTGTAGAAGCTTTTTTTTAATGAAAAGAGGACGACAGGCAAAGCTAGAAGACATTGTAGCATGGTGATGTACTGTTTAATGGTAATGTTTTGCATCATATAGATCATCAAAGCCTTTGATTATATCTATGGGGCACATAAGCTTTGATTGCAGGTTATGTGCCCCTATTCTGAAGTTATGTTATACAATCATCTACCATTTGTTGGGGAGCATAGGCACTCACCTGTCTGCCAATCCCCTGCCAACACGTCTTTGCCCAGGATCTTAGAGCAGAAAGATGAGGAGAGACAGGGAACCCTGAGCGAGTCATTCCCCTCTCCTCCTCATTGCACTCTAAGAAGATTTCAGGCCAGGATGCGTCAGCAGGGGATTGGTGGACAGGTGAGTTCCTATGCCCTATGCATTACAGTTAGGTTTGTGGGGAGTTTAGGACGGAGGAGGGCCGCTGAAGAACGACCAAAAGGCTGCATTCAGCCCCCGCGCCGCAGGTTGGGTACCTGGGCTCTAGATGACACCATCTAATTGCTTAAATCTTTAACACAGTATGACAAGATTGTAAATCCTTACTAGATGTTGTTGATCTTTCTGATATTCCCCAAACATTTTATGTTCCAGGACAGCTAGGCATACATCTTCCTTATTCTTATTGTTCTTTTTAAGTAAATTATTTCAAATTGTATTGTGTCTGTTCTTTGACGGACATAGTTATTTGATTTGGCCTAGTTGAACTATGTTACCTTTTCATGTTTATTGGATTTATCCACTTTATTTTATTGTGTCAAATGCAGGAGAATGTCCTTGACAGATTGTCATTTTCCTTTACATTTGTTTTCAAACTATAAAAACTTTTATTGGAAAGATTGGAGACAAATTTCATGTTTCGTCAATTTTTTATTTCTGTCTGTTTCTTCCTGTCCTGGTGGCAGCTGTAGGACTTCATTTTCAATGCCCAGTTCTTGATTCTCAGGTCAAGGTTTTAAATCTTGCAGTTTGCTTACTAAAGACCCCCATACACGTACAGATTTTTCATTCGATCGACCTAGCCAGATCAAAGTTTGCCGATCTGAGAATCTGTGATCGATCGTACTGCCATTAAAACAACACCCACCAAGAAACAGATAGTTGATAGATTTAAGTTCGTCTGACACCCGATGTAAGTATGCTTAATAGTTAAATCGAACCAAAATTGGTTGGGCACAACAACAAAACAATGCAAAATTCTTGAATTTACATGTTTATTGCGAATATTAGGCAAAAAAAGTGCAATACTTTGCGAATATGAATATTGCCCATTCTACTTATCTGTATTAGAGAAATGGGAGTGCCAGGTTATACTGTAGGTTGGTCAAGGTTACATTTAAACAATTGTAACCAGCTACATTCTGTCAATTTAAAACATCTTAAAAACAACAAGGGTATTTACCACCAACAATGAAAACCATAAATATGACACCAAAAAATATAAAAAAAAACTTGCAAGGCACCAAACCATTCCAAATTGAACACTTAGCTTTTCAATTTTAAACATAGGCTTTTCACCAAAACACTAAAACAAAATTGTGTGTCTGTGTGTAATTGTACAAATTGTTATAATTACTGCTAAATTCTACTTATGGTTTCAACCCCCAAAAAATGATATCTCATTAGTATAACCACCACCATTCATCTGTTCCATCAGCACCACCACTATTCTTGTTTTTCACCATCTCTACCACCATCCATGTGTTCCACAATCACCACACCATTATCCATATGCCGAAATATCATTACAAAAATTTATGTGTTCCACCATCACCACCACCACCATCCATGTGTTCCACCACCATTACCACCATCCATGTGTTCCACCAGCACCATCTATGTGTTCCACCAGCACCATCCATGTGTTCCACCATCATCAGCACCATCCATGTGTTTCACCATCACCACCATCCATGTGTTCCACCATTACCAGCACCATCCATGTGTTCCACCATCACCACCATCCATGTGTTCCACCATTGTTACCACCATCCATGTGTTCCACCATCACTACTATCATTCATGTGTCCACCAGCACGATCCATGTGTCCCACCATCATCAACACCATCCATATGTTCCACCATCACCACCATCCATGTTTTTCACCATCACCACCATCCATGTGTTCCACCATCACCACCACCATCCATGTGTTTCACCATCACCACCACCATCCATATGTTGCACCATCACCAGCACCATCCATGTGTTCCAACATCACCACCATCCATGTGT
>CM070037.1:16784142-16802299 GCA_036250615.1 Ptychadena robeensis
TGATCTTGGTGATCGGTAATCGGTGATCGGCCCCAAAAAATGCTGATCGGAGCATCTCTAGTATTTACCTGGGATGTATCCACCTGTCATGTATCTACCCATGAGTGTATCTACCTTTGATGTATCTACCTATGAATGTATCTACCTATGAGTGTATCTATCTTTAATGTATTTTCCCATTGATATGTCTACCTATGAGTGTATTTACAATGTATAATATAATAATGCACTTGGTGTGCAGACACTTACAATGTCCTCTAGATACATCCAGAGAATCAGTGAGGCAATGCATTGGATCTGAGTGAATTAAATCAGCATAAGCCACAACTGCTGCATCCCTGGTATATAGTTGGAGGGATTATGGTAAACAAGATCAGGTTTATGTTTACTTTTGACACTTTTACATTGTAATTATAATAGAATTAATCTTTCTTCCGGGTTTCTTTTCAATGAACCCCTCTGGTGGTCTCATTGCATTTGTTTTTTGATGCAAAAAGTAGTGAACAGGTTACAGAGTCATTTGTTTAAATGTCTCGCCCACTTTGCCCCCTCCTTCTGAGATATTCTCCTATCCCGTGAGATTTTCCTACCCTCGCAATTGCTCATGTGCAGATAGCCCTAATTTTCCGGGATAACGGGGTTAATCTTATGGGTTTCAGATGTTTAAGGTTAGGGGTTTGGGTGGGGTTAGGGTGAGTTGTGCTTGACTTTAGGGGCGAGCCCATAAGGGAAGGGGGTTAATACTAAACTGACCTCCCCAATCACCTATCTTTAACCTGAACCCCATAACCCTAACCTTAAACCAACGAAAAGCCTTACCTTAACCCTCCAACCCTCCAACCCCCTAACCTTAACTCAGTACAAACCCCTAACCTTAACCCTCCAGTCCCATGACCCTAACCTTATCCCACCCCCAAAACCCTAACGTTAACCCTCCAGTCCCATAACCCTAACCTTAATCCACCCCAAACCCCTGACCTTAACCCTCCAGTCCCATAACCCTAACCTTAACCCACCCCAAACCCCTGACCTTAACCCTCCAGTCCCATAACCCTTACCCACCCCCAAAGCCCTAGTCTTAACCCTCAAGTCCCATAACCCTATCCCACCACACACCCCTAACCTTAACCCTACAGTCCTATAACCCTAACCCACTCCAAACCCCTAACCTTAACCCTTTGACCCCTTAACCCTAACCTTAACCAAACGCTAAACCCCTTACCTTAACCTTCCAACCCCTTAACCCTAACCTTAACCAAAACCCAAACCCCTAACCTTTACCCTGTAACCCCCTTACCTTAACCCAACCCAAAACCTCGAACAATGGAATGGAAATATCTAACTGTGTCTGGCCTCTTTAAAGCTGTTGCCTTCAATCTTGCACAGTTGTAAAAGCTCCTCTTCCAGCTGACTCTGATTTCACTGCGCACAGTCAGCGTCTCTCAATGTGAATAAGAAGCTTCAGCAAATCAGATCCCACCTCATTTACTGGCTGGGGAACTGACAGCATCATCTATAACTCTGCACATTCGTTCTCCTTGGCCCTTCTTCTCCAAACATTGGATTTCAGTACTTCAAGGGTTCATTCACACTGTACGTTTTTAAGAGGGGGGGGGGGAGTTGACATTATTTTTAGGGCACATATTGTGTGTGGTCGGGCATCTGTCCCTGACATGGGTATCCTTTGGGCCACTAACAGTTCTGGGTGATATGGCAATCAAAACAAGAGGATGCATGATGTGTAGCCAGGAATCCAGGGGAGGTGCTGCAGGCAGGGGCAGAGAAGTCATGACCCAGGGAGTGTCATGGAGAGTGTCTGGGTGACCAGAGGACTGCCAGTGATATATCTCCATCATATGAAGGAGAGAAGCACTGCTTATCCAGACCCCACTAGTATACAACAGGCACATTTATAGGCACATTTATTCCTGTCCCCTGTGCTCCATGTGTCATACATTCCTGTCCCCTGCACTCAATGTCTATAAATTCTGTCCCCGCATCCCATGTGTATACATATATGTCCCCTGCACTCCATGTGTATACATTCGGTCCCCTGCACTCCATGGGCGTCATTCCTGTTCCCCGCAATCCAAGTGCCTACATTCCTGTCCTGCGCTCCAGGTGTCTACAGTCCTGCTCCCCTGCCACTCCATGTGCTATACATTTCCTGTCCCCTGCACTCCATGTGTTATACATTCCTATCCTGCACTCCATGTGCTATACATTCCTGTCCCCTGCACTCAATGGGTTATACATTCCTGTCCCCTTTGTTGCTCCAGTGTTATACATCCTGTCCCCGGCCACTCCAGTGCTGTACATTCCTGTCCCCCTGCACTCCATTGCTGTACTTCCGGTCCCCCCCCCACACTCCTGTGTTAGACATTTCCTGTCCCCTGCACTCCATGTGTTATACATTCGTCCCTGCACTCCATGTGCTGTAATTCCTGTCCCCTGCACTCCAGTGTGTGATTACATTCCTGTCCCCGTGCTCCAGTGTCATACATTCCTGTCCCCTGCAATCCATTTGTTTTACATTCCTTTCCCTGCACTCAAGTGTTTATACATCCTTCCCCTGCAGTCCATGTGTTAAACATTCCTGTCACCTGCACTCCATGTGTCTGTACATTCTGTCCCCTGCCCACTACCATGTGTTATACTTTCCTGTCCCCTGGACTCCATTGTGTTATTATACATACCTGCCCTTGCACTCCATGGTTATTACATTCCTGTCCCCGCACTCCATGTGTGTTATAAAATTCCTGTTCCCCTGCACTCCATATGTTATCATTCTGTCCCCTTGCACTCCAGTGTATACATCACTTTGTCCACTGCACTAATGTGTTTATAAATTCCTGTCCCCTTGCACTCCATGTGTTATACATTCCTGTCCCTGGCACTCCATGTAGTTAGACATTTCTGCCCCCTTGCTCCATCTTGTTTACATTCCGGCCCCCTGCACTCCATGTATTTTAAATATTCCTGCCCCCTGCACTCCATGTATTATATATTCCGCCCCCTGCACTCATGTGTATTACATCCCTGTCCCCTGCACTCATGTGAGATACATTACTGTATCCTGCACTCAATGTGTTATACAGTCCTGTCCCCACGGCATCCATTGTGTTATCATGGCTGTCCCCTGCACTCCATGTTTGCTGCATTCCGTCCCCTGCACTCCCATGTGTCATACATTCCTGTTCCCTGACACTCAGGTGTTATACTACCGGTCCGCTGACACTCCCATGTGTATACAGTCTGTCCCGGCACTCCATGTGTCAAACATTCCATCCCCTGCAATCATGTGTAGAAATACATCAATCCCTGCACTCCATGTTATACATTCTATCCCTGCAATCCAGTGTCATACATCATGTCACTGCGCTCAAGTGTCATACATCCTGTCCCTGCACTCATGTGTAACATCCTACCCCTGCAATCCAATGTCATACATCCGTCCTGCAAACATGTGTCTACACTGTCCCCTGCACTCATTGTTATACATCATGTACCATGCACTCATGTGTTATAAATTAGTCACTGCACTCAAGTGTTATACATGCTTTTCACCTGACTCCATAGGTTATACATGATTCCCCTGCACTCCAGTGTATTACATTCCGTCCCCTGCACTCATGGTTATACATTCCTGTCCCCGCACCCATTGTGATACATTCTGTCCCCTTCATCCATGTGTATACATTCTCCTCTGCACTCCATGTGTTATACATTACTATCCCCTTGCCCCCAGTGCAACATCCTGTTACAGAAACTGTCCCCTGCACTCATGGTCATACATTCCGTCACAGGCAACTCCATGTGTATACATCTGCCCTGCACTCCATGTGATACATTCGTCCCCTGCAACCAGTGTTTACATTCCTGCCACTGCACTCCATGGTCAACATTCGTCCCCTGCACTCCATGTGTTATAAATTCTGTCCCGACACTCCATGTGTTATACTCTGTCCGCACTCCATTGTTATACATTCCTGTCCCTTCACTCCAGTGTTATAAATTCCTATCCCCTGCACTCCATGTGTCAAAATTCCTGTCCCCTGTACTCCATTGTTATAAATTCATTCCCCTGCGCACATGTGTTATAATCTGTCGCCTGCATCAATGTGTTATAATCCGTCCCCCTGCACTCCATGTGTTATACATCCTGTCCCCTGCACTCCATGTGCTATACATTCCGTCCCCTGCATCCAGTGCTATACATTTCCTGTCCCCTGCATCCATGTTTATCATTCCTGTCCCTGCACCACAATGTCATACATTCCTGTTTCTGACCCCATGTGTCAACATTCTGCCCCGCACTCATGGGTTATACATTCTGTCCCTGCACTCCATGTGTTAACATGCCTGTCCCCTGCGCCAATGTGTCAACATTCTTCCCCTGCAGCACATGGTTATAACAACCTGTCGCCTGCTACATGTGTTATACATTCTGTCCCCTGCACTCATGTGTTGTAATTCCTTCCTTGCGCTCATTGTATACATCCTGTTCCCTGCTCATGGTAACATTCCTGTCCCTGCACTCCATGTGTTATACATCCTGCCTCTGTGAACTCCTGTGTATACATCCTGTCCCCTGCACTCCACGTGTCATAATTCTGTCCCTGCACTCCTGTGTATACATTCCTGTCCCCTGCACTAAAGTGTTATACATTCTGTCCTCACTCATTGTTATACTCCTGTCCCCTTCACCCATGTGATTACATTCCTATCCCCTGAATCATGTGTCAGACATTCTGTCCACTGTATCCAGTGTCATACAATTCCTGTCCCCTGCACTCATGTGTATAAATCCTGTCCCCAGTGACCATGTGTAATACATTCCTGTTGCCTGCACTCCAGAGTTATACATTCCTGTCCTGGCTCAATGTGTTTATACATTCCTGTATCCGAACTCCATGGCTATACATTTGTCACCCTGCAACCACGTGCATACATTACTGTTTCTGACCCCAAGTGTTATAATTCCTGTCCTGACACTCAGGGTTATACATTCCTGTCCCGCACTCCATGTGTTATACATGCGTCCCTGCGCTCCATGTGTCTACATTCGTCCTGCATCCATGTGTTATACATTCGTCCCCTGCGCACAGGTGTATACATCTGTCACTGCATCCATGTGTTTACATTCCTCCCCTGCACTCCATGTGTGTATACCTTCCTCTGCGCTCCATGTGTTATACATTCCGTCTCTGCAATCCATTGCTATAAATCCTGTCACTGTGCTCCAGTGTATACATTCCTGTCCCCTGCAACTCACGTGTAATACATTCCTGTCCTGCACTCCAGTGTTATACTTTCGTCCCACTGCACTCCATGTGTTATACATCATGCCATGCACTCAAGGTTATAATTCCTGTCCCTTCAGCCAGTGTTATACATCCATATCCCTGCAACTCCATGTGTATAACATCCTGTCCCTGTACTCCATGTGCATACATTCCGTCCCTGCACTCAATGTTTTACATTCCGTCCCCCTGCTACTGCCATGTGTCATACTTCCTGTCCCTGCCCGCACCAGGTATATACATTTACTACCCTGCACTCCTGTGTTTATTAAATTCCTGTACCCTGCATCCAGGGTTATACATTCCTGTCCTGTGTGCTATACATTCCTGTCCCCTGCACTCCATGTGTTATACATTCCTGTCCCCTACACTCCACATGTCATACATTCCTGTTTCTGCACTCCATGTGTTATACATTCCTGTCTCCTGCACTCCATGTGTTATACATTTCTGTCCCTGCACTCCATGTGTCATACATGCCTGTCTCCTGCGCTCCATGTGTCATACATTCCTGTCCCCTGCACTCCATGTGTTATACATTCCTATCCCCTGCACTCCATCTGTCATACATTCCTGTCCCCTGCGCTCCATGTGTTATACATTCCTGTCCCCTGTACAAATATTCACTGCAAAAATATAATTTGCATTGTAAAGATCTTCAAAATGAATGATCACATGCTATGTTTATTTTGATATCCAAAGAACAAGAAAAGTTTTCTTACCCTTACCAAGGTGGTAGGAATTCAGGGATTTTTCAGGCAGTACTATAAAATAATATACAATGCTTTGATCAATCAAGTATCACACAGTACATCAGATATTTGTTTTTAAAGTTCATATATTTTTTTTATATCACCTGTTGTCAGAAGAAACCTCAATCTCAACATGTTTCGCAAAACGTATGCTTCATCAGTAGTGATGGCCGGACTGCCCGCAAGGTGGACAGTTCGACAGTGAACATGGATGTTCTCCTTCTTCTCGCCAGGGAGCAGTATGGGTGCTGACGTCACTTTTGGTTTTTCCGATTCAAATTCCCCGCCTAGAGGGGATCTGTCTGTGAATAGGCGGACGGTGGACTTCTTTAAAAGTCCGATCCGCCCGTCGGCGGACAGACCTGGGGCGAGGACTTATCCCAAATTTTTCTTAAATTATGTTTATTTTCACAATGCTAATATTTTTTTGAAATTGCGAATATCTGTCGACGTATTGAAGATAGTCGCAAATTCTGAATTGCTGATGTACGTGGAAAATTTTCGACATTTGAATATTCAAACTCAACACTGGCGTGGCGACTTATGCTGAACTAAACTTTATTTTGAATGAGGCCAAATGGGGTCTTACCACAAACACAACAACACTGCAGTGAAATAATGTTAGGGAGAAGAAGTACAGAGGCCGGGTATACCGTTCCACTTTAGGGAACCCCAGCTGCTCACACCACTATGCCTAAATGGGGCCAGGGAAAGTAAGGCCACCATGGGCTGGTACTTGTCTGTCCAGAGAGTGTGTATGGTAGATTGGCAGGCTCACAGCACAGCACAGCATTCCCGATAGAATTCAGGTCTGCTCCACACGGTTAGTGCCACAAGCCACGCCACTGGAAATCGTCCATAGGTCTGTGGCTGAAAAGGAAACAGCTTGTCGTAGCTGGATCTTATAGAAAGATTGCGTGCTATTGTGCTCTCCGACTACCCTCACGCTGGACTAGACTGTGGTGGGTCACTGATCTTAGAGGCTTGTCCCCACTTGCGCAGCAGACCACTTCCATCAATTTAAACAGCCTTGTCCCCATTTGGGTGCTTGGCCCCGGGTTACCGACTCTGAAATCTGAAATTATCTCTAAACGTGTCGGGGGGTGGTTGCACTGTACACCATAATAAAAAAAAAGGCCTACTGTCCCTGATCTGCAAATGCATGTCACTACATTTTTCCCTCTCTGAGAAAGCCAGAGAACTGGGCGTAACACATCAGAGTTGCCTCCCTGCTACTCCCTGTGACGTTCGCTTGATTGTTTTGTATTCCACTAGTTTGGAAGGGGAAAGCGATATTGGCTGATACCACCCGATGCTGTGCCCCAGGAATTCTTTGATCATGTGACTGTACCTCTTTTGAATAAAATTTGCATGTTTTTTTTGACATGACTCTGAACAGATATGCCATAACCCCCCTTCCATTCCTGACAGCACCATCTTGTCCAGCGCTGTCCTGTTAGTACTGTACTGGACGAGATGGGGCCGTCCGCGCAAAGATCTGTGCCCCAGCAGCACAAACTCACCGCTCTGCGCTGTTCAAGTGGCTCTAAGCTTCTGAACTGGCTTCTGCACAGAATACTAATCCCCCCGGAGTGACGTCACATCGGGGAGGCAGCAGGAAATTGAATAGTAAATTGCATGAAAACTGTTTTCTATGGAGAAAACTGTTTTCAGTGTGATTCCCCAGATGTGACCCTTTGAAGTGAATCCTCTCTCTCCTTGTGTGATGTCACCTGGTCCATCACACTAGGGGAGAGAGGGTGCCAAGTGATAACTGTATCCAATACAATGCAAAGTAAAAAAAAAAACACAAAACACATTTCAAATTGTAATAAAATTTTTATTATAAACAAAATATAAATATGAATACATACTGTTTTAAAATCTTTCATACAAAAGAAGTATTTTAGAGATTTTATCATTCAAATTATAAAAAAAAATTTTACATGTAAATTTTTGGGTACATTATTGTGTGCTTCAAACATTATTAAATTCAGGATGTGTACTAGACCCTTGTATGGACATATTTAATCTGTAAAGCTTTAGCACACAACTTTTGTTTGCCAAATGAACTAAATGCGATATATATATATATATTACTTTTACTACCAGGGATTTAACCACACATGTATGAATGGGTTAGTATATTTTGTTGTTGTTACACTATTATAATATTTTTCGGCAAGTTTTATGTATCGCTGTGTGTTGTTAAAGGAACAGTGACATCTACAGGTTTGAGGATTAAATACATTGTGTCATAACACCAATAGAGGGCTGACATTGGTGTTTTTCTCTGAAAATGCTAATTTCAAGCATCTGAACTAATTTTATAGCTCTGAAGCTGAAAAAGCAGGCAGCAGCACTGTTTTGTGCTATATGAAGGATTAGCATGCTCCAGTTACAAAGAGTTTCTGTTTTCCTTGCCACCCACCAGTGCCAGGTTTCCAGTAGGGTGGCGTGGCGCTCCGACTGCATGGAGAAATCAGATTTCCATTGGGGATACTGCTTTCGTTGCGCACCTGCTGTATCATGCAAGTACTGGCCGCTGTTGACCTTACTTTCCCTGTCCCCACGTGGGTGCGCTGATGTGAAACATGTGGGTACTATTGTTGAGCTTGAATATTCGAATTGTGAATATATTTGTCGAATACTGGCTATTCAGGAATTCGCAAGTTTCCCAAATGTGGCCACAATTTCGAATATTCCACACAAGGTTATGGCCATGCAATGCAATTTTATATTCACAATGCGAAAATCCATACCACATGTGACCATTCATTTTGAATATAATCATGATGCAAATATAACTGTGAATATATTTTGGCAATGCATGGCCATTTCAAATCGAATATTAGTAGAATTATTCGCAAAATATTGCAAATTCGAATATTGCCTATGCCGCTTATAACTAGTGGGTACGCCAGTTAAAGCGGGTTACCATTACCTTGAACTCTTCTTAAGGACAGTTATTGTTTCAAGTTATGTTGTCACAACCGACACCCCGTTGGACCTCGATTGAAAATAAAAGGGGTTTAAGCATAAGCTGCCTCTTTCACTATGTTCATTTACTATGTTGTGTATTTTCTTTTCTTTATCACTTATATCAGGGCTTATATCAATGATATCATATACATTTAATATACCGCAACTCCCCATTTTGTATGCTTTGCTATGTGTTTCCTATTCAGTATCTCCCCTATTCCATATGCCATGACTTGAGCAGGGCTGATCTGAACACAAAACCTACCTAAGCATTCCCTCTATCCCACCAGTTACACAAACTGCCTCCCCCTTCCCTCCCAAGCTTTCTTACTTTAATTAATAAATACGCGTGATACCAATATGGAGTTTAAAGTGGATACAAAATTTTTGGACACAGCTTTATTAACTATAAATAACATACAAAAACATTATTCAAATGCACCTAACTGAGGTCCCAGGACCACTGAAATAACCATGAGGGTCATTGACCCAGCAAGAGCACAATGTTTAACACCTTGTGCCTGCTAGCAGGTCACCCCATAAGGTTTTAACCATTGGTCTTCTTCATGGACGCCGTCCTGGACCCGCCTGCTGCAACAACTAGACACCAAAGCCCCCAAACCACCGAATCAGCAATAAACTAAAAAAACAACCAAGAAAAAGGGGAGGGAGGGCGAGGTCCTTCTTCTTTGAAAAGAGTGCAACGTCACGGATTTTACCCTGCGTGGCTTCTCCCATCGCTGCACGTTACTTCCTTTAAGCAGACTTGGCACTACGCCTTCCTCCTCTGGGTCCCGCCCCAGTCAGGCACCCCTGTGCCTAGGTGCCCTGGCTGGAGGTGGTAATGATGTGTGTTCCCTCTTCTGTGCTTCCTCATTCTGTACACCTGAGATCTTTAACCCCCAAGCATGGATTGGTGCCATGACACCAGCCCAAATTGCTGCTATACAGGATACACAAGTTGCTGCTCTAAATGATACACAAAAGAGAATATTTTGATGAGAGAAGAATTGAGGCAATAAACAGTTTTTGCAGCTGAGCACTTCAAGTAGCTAAACAATACAGCTTGAATTTATCATGAATAAACTACCAGTTTAACATTTTAGAACACCACACGTCTCCTAAGTTTTCATTTAAAGTGTAAACAGCTTATGTATATACTTACGAAATAACTTTCTGGCAGCTGGAATATGACTATAAAGGGTTTTAAACTTGGGCTACTGGTAGACTTATTCTTTGTACCTGCTGAATGCCATGGCACATGTTCCCCTTTTTTTTCTCCTCACTCCATACACAATGTGGTATGACACCTCCTCATTCCATACGTCTTGCTGTTCTGTACATTCTGTGCCTCCTTATTCCCCCAACCATGAGGTATGTTCCCTAATCCCATCCTGATCCATCCTGTGCTCTTTGCTGTATATGGTAATTTACATTATTACATAATTTTATATATTTAACACTGATTCAAATATTCAAAACGGGACAACTGGGGTTTCCAAGGCAGAGAGATGTTTGTCAAAAAATACTTATATTCTCCCCATTTTAAATTAAATCTTTTATTGAAAAAATACATAAAAACATCTTTAAAACATGTTGTTAATCCAATTCCTTAGAAGTGACCCCCCCCCCAAAAGGATTAACCTTTCGGATACGCTCAGAGACTGGACCTTCAAATGACCAGATTTGAGAGAGGGAGAACCGATTACAGAAGGTATTCATCAAAAATTGTATTAAGAGTAAATGGTTGTAAGCCATTATGGAATATTGATAAGACTATCATCCTTGGTTATAGTGCCCAAGTTTTGCCTTGAAAAAGCCAGTTTGGCGGAGTATACTGGGTGCACTATAGGCTGTGTGAAAATGGAGAAGCCAAGCTTGAACAGGGGTATTGATGTGACATCTATTGTCTGCCACTTACAATGCCATTTTAACACTTTTTAACACAAGTTTTTGCCTCGGATTGAGGCGGGGAAGGAGGGAGCCAAAGCTGGTGAGGGCTTGGCGGTTGTGTGCTAGTCGTGAAGCTGTCAACGGGGGGGGGGGGGGCAGTGTTGGAATATTTGAGAACAACCACCCGCACCTCTTACCAACACCACCGCGCACAAGCCAACACAAACCACCCCACACTGCAACTCGCATAGCTCAGATTGGGGATGGTGTCAGGGAAGGTACCAAATATGCGTGTGGTGCAGGGTCCCAGGGCCCTGTGCACACGCAAATGCTGCATAGCAGGACAAATGGCGCTGCAGAACACCATCAGATATAAAGTCAATCTACAGGTCATTCATATTGCATAATGTTTTTTGACCTATTCCTTTTTTCCTTTCTGTATTCTTTTTCTTGTAATTCTGTGTTTTGTTTTTGGTTTGTACAAATTTTCATAAATAAACAATTATATATAAAAAAAGGTCAATCAAAAGCACTTGTCCGATCAGTGCTCACTCTGTTCAGTTCTGATCTATCTGCCTTCACTTCACTTTTAATAAATCTGAAAAGAGAACACTTGCAACTACCAGTGTCTCAGGCAGCAAAAGAGTTACCACGTTGCTTGTTAAGCATTCCTTACAATTTATACAAGTGATGGCAGAAAAAAATGAGGAGTCTTTCAAGTTATTAAATCTTCACTTTTAAAGGAAAACTAAACATGTGAATTGTTTGCCAGTAACCGGGGAGGTCATTCAAAGGAAACCAATAAGATTCCTGATATTAAGAAGATGAGATTGGCCATGTGACCCCTACCCCATATGCTATTTAATTAGGAGAATAATATAAGTCCTACAGTGATCAATTCTTTCATTGGGAAGTGCCGAACAGCTCCCTTGGGAACCCTTTTTAGTTGGGGCCCCTACTCAGCAGGAACCAATAGGCATCCTTCCATGCTGGCAATTGACGGCAAATGTTTCTCCAAGAGTGCCGAGTACCAAGTCATGAACATTCTAATGATTAATGGACATTTGTAATATCAGGTGAAACTGCTACAGTGGTCCTGAAGAAGCCCATATGAGGGCCAAATGCCTCGACCAAGGGCCACTATTCATTGGTAGAATAGGGGGAGCATAGGCACTCACCAGTCTGCTGACCCCCCTCCCCCCCCAACACTAGAGGAGGAGAGGGACTTGCACATGTGCCATATGGGTCACTGATGGGCTTTTAACTTATGCCTATAGCTGGACACAGACTTTCGACCGTTTTTGCCGCTGATTGACCGCCATGTGCGCTCACGGTGGTTGATCTGCTGCAAAATTGTCCACAAACCGAAAAGCAAAATTCGCCCATGAATTGGCCAGTAAACCGATCTAAGGATTTACAGACATGTCTGCAAGTTTTAGACCGATCCCAGTACTTCCAAAGTAACTTCTAGCATCCAAAGTAAGTGCTGACACACAAAGGGTGCCCGGCTGATTCTCTGCACGACCGGCCGTGTGTAATGACGTCATTATCTGCCAGAGAATCTGTGAAGAATCTAAATGTCTATGCCCAGCTTATCATGTTTAGCACCTCTCCTCCTCTTACCACTCTAATAAGATCCTGGACGATGACCTGTTAGTGGGGGATCGGCAGACAATAATAATAATAATAAAAAGTTTCAGGGGGGACGTAAATTGAGGACTGAGGGGGGCCGCTGAAGGACGCCCAAAGGGCCGCATACGCTTTAAAGCATGCTACCCCTTTACCCTAACAACTTGCCTAAAGCCCAAATCAAGGACATACTTAAATAAGGGCTTAAAAATCTGATTTCATACTTGAAGAGATAAGCAAATCTGAATAATAATCACCCACTAGTAATATTTTGGAACTAAATCACCACAGGTAGCCATTAGTATTGGGTGGACTCTTCATATTTCCCAGATTTCCTATGAGTGGATAATACTGGGTATAGTCAATTGTGAACATAAGGTGCTGGTTGCCGCATAATGCATATGTGCTGATTAAATCGAAATCCAGCATTCACCTCTCACAAAACAGAAAAGCCAAGTAAGCGCATTGGAATCTTGGCTGTAACTTCGTAAAGCACTTTATCTGATTAAAACATCTCTTTTAATCAGAGATATGGCAATTTCCTTTTTCGTAAATGGAAGCGGGCTAGGTCATGTCTGGAAATTGCTGGAGTGGCTTCTCTTGTTCTTGTCCCGGGGGAGCCAGATGTCATTTATTACTGTTAAAGCAGCGCTGAATTATGCTTGTAAAATATTGCTAAATTAATTTAGATGGTTCAGTAAATCAAATAATTGATCAGCTCATGCTCAAATCCTGCGTCACTGCGGGTCAGACGCTCTGCACAGAATGGACAATGCTGCTGCATAGAATTGTTGGAGCCAGGCATATGGGTGCATCACTGAATATTTATTCAGCAATAAAACATCCAGCATCTATGAAAAGAAAGGTTAATGGTGGTCGACCCTGAAATGGGAAAACCAGCCTTTCCTATAGAGAAGCAAAGTGCAAATGATGTTTTAGGACTCCACCTTGTTGAGTTAAATTAAAAAAGTAAAGGCACAGTTTGGCAAGTTAATGTGTAGGGTTATGAGTCATTCTACTCTAATGAGATCTATGGAACTGCCCAACATCATCAGTACCTAACCTCATAGATTCAACATTTCATGAATGGGGAGAGTCAACTCTGTATTGGGGTCTTGACCAGGCTGCTACACTGGGGATGTGATAACCAGGTCACCACTATGGTGATGATTACCACTATGGTGATGGTTACCACTATGGTGATGGTCACCACTATGATCATGGTCTATGAACAGGGGTGCACATAAGTGGTACTGTGGTACTCAAAAAGGGGCCAAAACCCAGCTATGCGTACCTGCATTATTGTTACAAAACTCATATGTGTACTAACAACTTGGAGGTACTCCGAGTCTGGGCGGCCATAGATATCAAGACCTGAGGAGTCTGGCTGTCAGCCATAGAGGGGAGAAATCGGCAGCACAATCGGCATCCCTCCCACATTAAATATCTGTACAAACAACTTCACTTTATCATGTAAAGTAAAGCCCCCCATACACCTTAAGATCAATCCATATAATTTTTATTAGATATACCAACAACTGGCTAGTAAAGTGGCCTCCCTAATAGAATACATAGTGATTGGAAGGTTTAGAAAGCTCCTCATATTACATGGTTTTGGTAGAAGAAAAGTTGATTGTACAGAAATTGTATGAAAAGATTGTAAGGTGTATGGGGGCCTTTAGTTACATTTTTTAGATTGGCAAATTCTTTCAGTTTTTATTGTTTAACATATACAATTTATGTCACTTGGATAACCTCAGGGAAACATTTATAACTATGAAAGGTTGCAGTTAGGGGTGTGAAGTTGCAATATAAATTACTAATCCAAAATAAAAGAATGGTCTTCTAAGGGTGTTGGAGATCTGGGGGTTGAATGTCACAGTAGGTATTTGTATGGGTAAAATCTGACAAGAGAACAGCACTGTTGGAATGTTGACAGCTGGAATGTGACTATGAAAGGATGACATTTGGACTGTAGGTAGTCTCAGGGGTTAGTTACTAACCCAGAAAATGTCAGGGTTGCACTACTGAGGTATGAGGTCTGGGTGTTTAATCGTGTTGTACTGTGAGATTTACATTTGACCCAAAGCCAGCTGGTGACCTGTGGATGGAGACAGCTAATTGGAGGCTCAATCAGGAACAAGAAGGTCCACCTGGTTTCCTCTTGGCCATCAGCATGTATATTTTTGTGTTTTATGAGTCTCTTAGCTAATACTTAACATATCTAAAGAAACAAACATCTGTTATCAGGACCCTGATGTCTGGTTCACCAAGCTCATATACAGGTTTAATATCAGATATGTTTAGCCAGAGCAATAACGATCTGAGGGCGATTTTTCGTCCGAATGATGTGCGTACGCACTTGCTTCCATGTACAAATGGGTGCGCACATGGGGTGTCAGATCCCTATTGCCCCAAAGCTTGTTCGGCCAGAGAACGGACATGTCCGTAAAGGCCCCAATACACCAGACAAGCTGGGGCCAATAGACGAGATGGAGCGTAACAACATCATGCTGCACTCCATCGCACAGAGTTTTGGCAGGCACCCTTTGTGTGCCGGCCGTTACTTTGAACCGGCCCCCATTCTGTTCTTTGGCCGACCAAGCTTTGGGTTGACAGCGATAAAAATTAGAGATTGGCATGTTGGCGAGCAACACTACTTACAGATAAACAGAGGTTTCTGTTGGTGAGTAGCATAGCCTGTAGTATCAGTAAAGGATATGTTCATAGCTGAGGGCCATAACATCAAGGAAACAAGGCAAGGCAAGTCATTCTAAAGCAGTCCAAAGAGTTTAAAATAAAAACATGGATGCCAAGTAGGGTATCTGGCAAATGAGCTAAATGATTGGTATAGTAAGTATAATACATGGAGACAGTATGAAAACTGAAGGGTCAAGGGACCCATCCAATAAAGCCTACTACTCAACATTTTAACAGCAGGTGTATTCATTAGCACCTGCAGCCAGGCACTCGGAGAAAGGGTGCCTGACTGGGGGGAGTGGCCGGCGATGACTGACAGAAGCAGCGTCAGAGGAAGTGATGCAAAGACCGGAGGCGGAGCCAGAGGGCCTTAAGTGGCGGAAGTGACATCGTCCTCTTTTCCAGGATGGACATCCCCACCCTCCCTCTCTGTATTTTTTGTAATTTGTTGGTGTTATGTTTTGTTTGGGGTTGTTGTTTACAGTTGTTCTCTTGTCACAGCGTGGGGTGGGTCCCTGGCAGTGCCTAGGATGTTTTTTGCATGTTATGTAAATTGGGTGACATGCTGGTGGAAGGGGGCAGTCACTGTTAAAGTAACGTTGCGCACTCGTGAGGGTTAATGACCCGAGGAGGAGTCGGTAAAGGTGGTAGGAGGACGCAACGTGTTGTAGTGTACCCACTGTGCTGGTGAAGGGGAGGCTGGTGGCTGGTACAGGTGGGTTATGGTTTAATTGTTGATGGGTTCATGTGGGGGCACTGTCAGGGACAAGAGTTGTTTGTTATATTGTTATTTATGCTGTGGCCAAATACTTAACATATTATCCATTATTTTTCTTGAAATCTTGGTCTTGTGTCGTTTTTCCTTAGTGTTAAGATAAAAGATTAAGAGTATAGCAGGGGGAATGGATGAGTCCACACTCCCACAGTCATGGGAAGCATTAGTTATGAGATGATTTGGTGTCTTAAAGTTTACATTATATTCCAGAAGATGACATCCAAATACCTTTTGTAATTTACCTTACCATGAAATATTGCAAAAAATGGCCGACTGGACCATAAGTCCACCCTTCATCAAACACAATCAATACTGTCAGCGATTCGCTTTGGTTATTCATTTGCTGGCTTTAAACCAAATACCTAAAGCAGGAACGAGCGTCTGCAATATGGTATCAGGAGCTTCTGAGAAGATTATGATAAACTAAATGACTACTGTATAGCCACAGTGCCCAACAGATCATATTTAGTCTCATCTCCATGTACATCACCCTCCTTATCAGATTCATCTGGACTAACATGGAACAGCCACAGAAATGTAATTATATTATGCTGGTAAATATGGAGTTAAGTATGTACAGGTGTTGGAGCTATTATCCCCAATGCCTGGGATTAGTTTCAGCATAATATGATTAAAAAGTTAATTCATAATGATCAGAGAGTCCCTTGTTTTCCTATCCATAATCTGTACATGAAGGTTTGTTACTAATAATGTTTTATACTGTCATTCACTGCTCAGTAATTCTGGTATATTACGTACACACATGGTGGTTAGTGATGATTACGAATATTCGGATTCCGAATATTAATCGCGAGTATCGTCAATTCGGAAATTCGCGAAGATGGTGAATATATTGCCGAATATTCGCAATTCCGGATATTCGGTATTTTTTTTCCATTACACACGCCTCTCAATGCAAGTGGACGAATGGGAAGGCTGCAACAAGAGCTTAGCAACACTCCCTGCGACCATCAACAGTTTTTAAATCCAATATTGGGGTGATGCGAATGTTCGGAATATTGCGAAGATCTGCACTTTTGAAATTTTGCGAAAATCAGTTAGATGGCGTCCAAAATTCGTAATTTTTTTTCAACACGCCCCTCAATGTTAAACATATATTCGCGAATATATAAAATTCGCAAAATTCGCATAAAACTGCCGATATTCGTAATAAGAAGAATATTGCCGAATGCGAATATTTTCCGAATGTTTTCCCAAAAATTCGCGGCATGCCGCGAATACGAATGTTGCCTATGCCGCTCATCACTAATGGTGGTGTCTTTTAATGATACCCATAGTAATTTCTTTAAATGAAAACCCAATAGGTGACATTTAACGTGCAAATATAATTTAAAAAAGGCATTTCCTGGCGTGACAACAGGCTTCACAGTTGTGCTTTGATATGGTCTCCCTGTCTCATGGTTTCAGAATAGAGACTATAAGTGGCCATATCAAGGGGCATTGTAAAGACACAATTTTCCATTGTAATTATCTGGTGAAGGGTGACAACAGGCTTCACAGTTGTGCTTTGATATGGTCTCCCTGTCTCATGGTCTCAGAAAAGAGTCTATAAGTGTCCATACCAATGGGGCATTTTAAAGACACAATTTTCCATTGTCATTTCCTGGGGAAGGGTGACAACAGGCTTCACAGTTGTGCTTTGATATGGTCTCCCTGTCTCATGGTCTCAGAAAATAGACTATAAGTAGCCATATCAAGGGGCATTGTAAAGACGCAATCTTCCATTGTAATTTTCTACAAAGTTACCCTGATGAATAATGTACTTTATTACACACATGACACACAGATCATAGGAAATCATCAGTGTTGATATGCAAGGTGAATATAATATGCCTTTTAAAATTTATATTTGCATGTAAAAATTCATAATATTTACTAATTGTGGTTACATCTAAAGCTGGGCATAGACTGCCAGATCCCTGCCTGTTTTTTTGGCCGATCGACTGCTGCGTGTGTTGCGGCCAAACAGTCGGCAGAAAATCGGGTGCGCCCACTTTTCAAGTTCGACCAGGAATCTGCCGCATGCCAGATTGCAATGTGATCAGACATGCCGGTAAATTCCCAACCAATGCCACTACCAGGGCCAACGTCAGGGGGGGGGG
>CM070037.1:16802309-16813696 GCA_036250615.1 Ptychadena robeensis
GCAACCCCGTCCCGGGCCCCAGCAGCTAGGGGGGCCCGTCAGGCATTAGGCATTATCTCTGGACCCCGGTGGCTGCATTCTGGGCTGCCTGATTGACCCAGCAAATGCAACCCACAACTTTGTTGGTGGGGGCCCAAAAAATTTCTGAGTATGGGGCCTGGCATCTCTGACGGCGACATTGGCTAGCACACAAAGGATGCCTGGCCGATTCTCTGCACGACCGGCCATGCATGATGACGTCATCACGCACAGTCGATCTGCAGCAGCATTGGGCAGAAAACTACACTTCTTTTCCCAGCTTCAATCATTAAAGCCACAATTATGCATATCATTAAGACTCCACTTTGGGGTCTTTCTGTAATAATTTAACTCAAATATTATGAATATTTAACAATCAAATATAATTTCCTGGTGAAAGGTGGTAACTGGGTTTTATAGTTGTGATTTGGTGTGGTCCCCCCATCTCACAATAGAGACTACAGGTGACCATATCGATGGACAATCCAAAGACAGGGTCTACTGTTGTCATTATCCAGAAAGTTACTGTTGTAATAATGTACACCAGCTGCTAGATAGTGATGGCCGAACTTCAGCCTTGTCCATTCACGAACAGGCAGATCGGACTTTTAGAAATGTTGACCTAAATTTATGCATGCAAAACTAAAATTTCTTTCCCCCAATGTTTCCCCAGCCATTGTCTCTCCATCTCCAGCAATTTTGGTGATTATATAATTTTCAGAGGCTTTGCAATCAGTTCACAAAGTCAGCAAGTCGAAAATGTCACCAGTGGTGATTACACTGCAGCTGCTATTTTGCATTTTGCCACTAGATGTCACCGTGATAACACACTTTGCGTTAGCAAAATTCACATGTACATGGGCCAATACCTAATAATGACAGGAGATCTTGAATTTACTTGGAATATTTGGAGAATACTTTGAGAAATTTTGCAAATTTGAATATTGCTGCTCATCACTACTGAAAATATGTTCAAGCCTAGGGCATTGAAGTATTGGATGTTTTGTTAAATTAGTAAAATATCTTCTTGTGTGTAGCCATCTCTATGCTTGCTTTAGTTATAAACATTTGAAATGATCTGAAATATGAGATAATATACACCCGGTATTCTCCTGGTCACAAGGAATTATCTATGTAATCCGAAATATTAATCAAATACCAAAGGGCTGATTAAAATCTCTTGTATTAATTAGGTTGAACTCATGTTCTGTTACATTACATCTACCTAATTAATGATATACATGGAGACATAACAATGACTTCTCTGTGAGTATGCGTATCTATTTATAAAGGGCCCCTAATGTCTCAGGGGATAATTCATAAATTGCTTAAGAAGACAAGAACTAACCATTGTTATGCCCATTACAGGCACTGAAGGAAAACTCATTTGTCATGGCATCCAGCAAAATAATTTTATTAACAATTAGGACCATGTTAGGCCAGCAGACAGCTACACGATCTTTGTTATTACTCAGGATAAATGAATTGCGGTCGGTGGAATTGCTATATCATAGAAATACCATCAGCTTTGTAGCAGGGCTGCAGGACAGTACAGGACAACTGAAGTGATGACAAAAGATTTTGTCTACCGTCTGCAGAGGGTTAATGCCATTGCTCTAGGTTACAGGTTGCTACCCTCACAGCTGCAGGTATCAGTCTCTCTCTCAGAGGACACTTCCCTGGCCAATGAAAAGGTCAGAATAACGTGGCTGCCATCCAGAAGCATTTCAAGGTCCTGGAGTGGCCTAGCCAGTCTCCAGATCTCAACCCCATAGAAAACCTTTGGAGGGAGTTGAAAGTCAGTGGTGCCCAGCGACAGCCCCAAAACATCACTGCTCTAGAGGAGATCTGCATGGAGGAATGGGCCAAAATACCAGCAACATGTGTGTGACAACCTTGTAAAGAATTACACGTCTGCCCTCTCTCATTGCCAACAAAGGGGATATAACATATATAAATTGTATTGAGATGAACTTTTCATAGTGACCAAATACTTATTTTCGAACTTTTGCAAATACCTGCCATTCGCATATTCGCAGCGAACCTCCATTGACTTGAGGTCATATTTGAAGCCAAAATACCACCCAAAAAAGTAAAAAAGGATGCAACCACCTGGACAGTGTCATGTCAAATGGGGATCGATGGCTAAACATTTCCCCCCAAATAGGGATTTTTTAAAATGCTGTTTTTTCAGGTTTAATGAAATCACATCTAGATTTAAGATTTTGCCAAAAGTTAGCTGGAGTGGGCTGCTAGCCTGACAGTATCTTCTGCAGCGTATCACATTTAGTCGGATCTCTCTGCAATGCATAATACAGCATACCCCACCCCCAGAGAAGGACTTTTGTGGCTCAGTAATGATGAACTACATGTTGCAGAACACCTAACTTATATCTACAGATCACTGGATGGAGTATAATATATATATAACATAAGTAGCTCAGCCATCCCTCAATCAGCAGCAGCTCTTCCTATCTATCTAGTACTGGAGACACAGGATAAATGTAAAATGGCAGCTGGGCTGCTTCTTTTATAAGGGGGGGGGGTGTCCTCCAGGAGAAATGTGTTATTGGTTGTACTGTCCCGCCTGACTATAGGGTGAGGGGGTCGCACTTTGTCTCCAAGTTTAGGTATAGGGGCGGGTCAAACACCCATAATGTTCGCCGGCATTGCGATTTGCGAACATGCTATGTTCGCCGCAAACTTTTCAGCCATCACTAGTGTCCTACAGTTCCTTTTCATGGTCTTTGAGAAACCTTGGGTCTAATCTTTCCACCAATATGGCTCCACACAGCCAGCCAGATGTAGATAGGAGGGGGATATGGGCAGCAACAGGCAGCCCAGTATAAACAATGAAGGAAAATCCCCCATGCCGCATGGTTAAGTTGCTCTAGCACACATATGAATCTTCTCCTAGTGTTTGATGACGCTCATGGACCATATAAAAATATGATGCAGTCTTTTGTGTAGGACTGTATTTGTAGGTATATACAGGGTTTCTCTTTTTTTGGAACATGCTTGCCTTGTCTTGGCTTTTACTTTTAATCCATTAAGTAGCATTTTCAAACCTTCCCCTTGAATACAAGTAGCAAATGTTCCTTTTCAACCGCTCTTTAATTGAGCCCTTTGAAGACTGTTCACGTTCTATTACACCTACATTTTCATATCTTGTAATTTCCCTATTTAGACCGGATAAATTGATTCAAATTCTTTAGGATTTCTATGTTCTCGACAATGACAGCACCTTCTGTATCAAGAGAGCACCTTTAATTTGGTTGAAAAATTGCCTTCTTCTCACACATTATGAAACCCGGCACTCTACGAGGTCTTTGTATCCATTGTCTGAGCCAAAAGAGGGACAGTTGTAAGTGGGGCAATGGAAACATCTTGATTGGGTTTAATGCACCTCTTTAATAAACGCTCTCAGTAGAGTCTTTTTTATCAGCAACAGAGAACTCTCCAAGGCTTTTAGGACTGTTTGCACTTGAGGATGAGAGTATACACGTGTGAATGAAAGGAAATGTTAAGGAGACGGGATGAATGCGCAAACCCATAAAAACAAAGTCACCTTTCTATTTTAAGCAGAAGTACGTTGCTGTGAATGAACATTATACCAAGTGTGTGCTTGCCATTTCAGTTGACTTAGAAGAGGCATTTATTCGTTTTTGTTTTCATTTATAAATGCTGAAGATTAAGCAGGTAACTGCAACCCATTCATGCTATACTGTATGTATGGGGGTTACATCGTTGTAGTTATTGATAATGATGAATGGTCCTAAATCTTTTTTAGAGGAAGCCATTTTGAATTACCGTCAAATTGGAGATACCATGTTACGCTGTGTTAAGCCCCCCGTACACGCTAAGATTTTTCAGCCAACCAACAGCCATGCGATCAGTCGGCCAAAAAATCGGGTGCCGATCTTTAGCTTAAAGAGCCTAAATCAGCAGCTAAATCGATCTAAGCCATTACAGACATGTCCGTAAAGCAGGGAACAGACGGCATCACGCTGCTGTCAGATATTGGCAGAGCTGGGGAGACATCTCTGTTCTCTCCCCAGCTCAGCCGATGCTTTACATGGAGACCCGCGGTTTCCATGTAAAACAACGGACATCAGCCGTATTAACGGTCATGTCCGATATGGCTATTTTCGAGCAGGATTGATTGGTCCCACTCAAAAACTGCGATGGCCGCATATTATATGGGCCAGATATATGTCCATGAGCGCGCACGTCGCTCGAAACGGCCATCGATCTGGCCCATATTTTCATGTCTGTACCCTGCTTTATTCTTAGATCCTTCTGATACTTTAGACAGGGACACAGTGTCCTCGTATAAAGTATGTCTCCTCAGCTCTGAGGGATCTGCTGAAGAATTTGCCTGTCTGCTTCTGAGGGGGGAAGGGGGGGGGGGTGGTTGTTCGCAGCTACTTCCTTCTATGCTGACACACAGCACAGCCGGGCAAAACATCGGGTCACAATCTATACGTGCATGGGGGGCTTATATCAGAATAACATACCTCTCTAAAGTCTAAATGGAGTGTCTATCTTCATGGTCTCCTGTTGCTCTTAAGGTGGGTTTACACCTTAATTTCTTCTTCAATCAACAGCCAATTAGATGTTTTGTTCACTGTCGTTGTTAAACTTTGTTTGTTCATTTATGGAATGTAACATTTGATTTTTTGTTTGTCCAATCTAATGAAAAAACATTCCAAATTACAACAACATGTTCGATGACCTTTCGAACAATTTTTTGTTCGAGGTCGAACAAAATTCATCCATCCAAAAAATTGGCCATTCTAGATTTTTGTTCAATCAGCCAAACTCAAAAAGTTCCTTGTTGATCGAACGAAAAAATCTACACGTGTCAACCCACCTTAAGTTTTATCTTGCTCACTTGTATTTATGCTCTTATTTAAATGTATGAATTGTAAAATATGAGTACCTGTTAATTTCAATAAGAAAATCAACCTTCACCCCTCCTCTAATTATAAACAGGCTACTCAGCAGAAAGCCAAGCAGCATGCCTGGTCCGAGAATGTCTCAAAAAACATCAATAACATCAATCCATGTGTATGAATTCAAAGGAAATTAATTCTATCGCTATATGATAACAGGGCATTGCAAAATGCTTGTCAAAGATCCCAGGGCCAGGGGTTCTGTGACTGTTACTTCAACTATGTCTGCTTCCTGCTCTGTCCGTTATTTATCCCCTACCTAAGAAAAGTATTTCACAAAATCTCTCCCTCTTCTGGCTGCAAACATTAATTCCTCTACCTTTTAGGTGCCTGAGCAAGAAGGTTTTCGCTCCCAGGTTCCTGTTTATCTGATATTTGTTTCCTAGCTTCTCTACGTCTGCTTGATTTACTCTTTCTCAGTCATATAAAGTAATTGCAATTGAAGAGGGTTTTACCAACATGTTGGTTCCCTGTTCTCTCAATATCAGATAAACTTTGAAATCAACTGAATTGTAATGGCTAAATTAGTCTCTCCAATGTATTTCCAAAATGTCAGGTCTTATTGGGTATTCCTAGGTTGCAGCGTTAGTCCCTATCAAAGGGCATCCATGGAAGATCAATTAGTTTGTGTCGCCATGTTTGTGTCTATGCTCATGTCTGCACCCCACACATTTTGCAGGTTGTAGACCGGCAATCAAGGGTCAGGTATGTACTGCCCTTACTGTAATGCAAGTAGCCATGTTAGGTGCTGACATTACAGTGATTGGCTGGCTGGAACAGGTCATCGTGTGCTATATAGCACCCGATGCCGCATGTTCGGCTCAGACAGAGTCAGGGAAAAGCAAGAACATATTTATTTGGCAATGCAATCATTCCAAAAGAATGCGGTGGGGACTGCATAAAGATCCCTTTATCTAGTCTCCGACCTGTCCTTCCAGTCTAGTCACTGAAGGGGCAGAGCAGGATGAATATCTGTGACAAATCGCAATTTGAATAAATCCCAGATTTTACCTGGGGTTTTGAAATTAGGGTAGGGAGTACCCATTCCCACCCCCTCATAAGTTCCCACCCTGCTTGTGCAGATGATGTGCAAAGTGTGAAGTTAGGAGGCAGAGTAACCCCCCCCCCCCCTCCCTACTAAGTTAGCCAGCTACTAAATTGGAGGAATGGAATGGTAAAGCTCCTGATACTGAAAGTAACATATGTGACTTCACTTCCTGTATTTGGAACAAAGTGATGACCAGGATGTCACTTTCTGTATTTTCCCCCTAGTTAGTAACGTAAACCTTGACAGGTATGAATACAGTTGTGCCGGAAGAGGGGAAGATTAGTATATAGGTTTGTGTTGTATTTTTCTGTAAGCTGGAACTAGAATTTTTTTTTATAAAATTTAATTTGGACATATATTTGTCTCAATATATTTTTGTATATAATATAATATTATTCAATATTATCATTTACACAAGGGGTAGCTGGGCCCAGTAAAGACAATTGTCCTTAACTTGTATACAGGGTACCCTCAATGACCTGCATTGGTTTGTTACTTTTTAATACATAAATAAGAAGCCCAACCAGATTGACCAGTACCAATTTCATATATTGACCAATTATGATGATATAATTATGACCAATTATGATGATAGACCTCCGTTCCTCATGGAATCTCTATTGTGTCGATAACAGTGGTGTGTTAATCATAAAAGAACATTCATAGGCAACTTATCTTCACTTTAAAAAAAATCATTACTGTTTGTCAAAAGCATCCCCTGATGAAGCGTAGACCCACCGGAACTCTGTGATTGTATGTAGATATTAGTGATGAGCAGCATAGGCAGTATACAAACTTGTGTAATTTTGCAAATTATTCTCCAAAAATTTGTAAATTAAAAAAATTTGTAAATGAGAAAATCCACAAATTTGAGACCTCTTGTCATTATTATTTACTGCAAAAATTGCCACTTGTACATGCAAATATTGTGAACGTAATGTGTGTTGTCACAATGCCATCTAGTGGCAGGATGTGTGTTTTTCATGGCGCCATCTAGTGGCAGAAGAAGTTAGCAAAAGTAATTCATTGCGAAAATCAGAACTTGTAAATGCGAATATTGCTAACGCAATGCATGGTACTTTCCCAGAACCTTGAATATTTGTGATGACAAAGTTATAGCACTATATTCGGCCTCTTTGCGAATTCTCAAATTGCTGATTAATAAAAAAAATATGTATATATGTGAATTGGTTGTTTTTCATCTTAATGAATGTATTGGTTTGGATCACTTGTTACATACCCAGTGGTAGTAATACGTCATCAATTTAGACATTTAAGGGTCCCCATACACCTTTAGATTTCTGTCAGATTTCCTTTAGATTATTTTTGTTTTACCAAACCATGTAATATGAGGGACTTTCTAAACCATCAAGTCTACCTGTGTTCAATCGCAGAGGGCCCGGCACTACATAGTTGTTGGTAGATTTAAAGGATATCTGACAGAGAGATCTAAAGGTGTATGGCCAGCTTTAATGGCGTTTTAACCAAATAAAAGTTATTTATTTAAGACATTTTGGCCTAAAAAGTCCCCTTGTCTCTGTTTTAGTAAAATTCTTAGGATTCGTTTCCTCCTAGCTAATTATGTCAATTGGGATGTTGGCCATTTAACTCAATAACAATGTAGATTTTTGTTCTGTATTTCGGATTACTGCCCTGAATATTTCATTTGTAAAGTTTCTCAGTTTATAGTATGCAGAAGGAACCATTGGTAACTCTATACATAGAGAAAGCCTGCCACCGTGTGTATCCTTTGTATCACTACATTAGACTTGTCTCATATTGTTTGAGAATCAAGGGGAAGTCGTGGTCTAACAGTGTGCTCTCAGGATAAGGTCCTTGCAATAATAGTTGAAAGGATAGGGGAGAGGGGGGAATTGGGTTACCCTCAGTGGGGACTTTGAATTGGCAGACCTTCCCTTATTTATATTTGTGGATTTAGTTATAGTGACCACATAGGTTAGCTTTTTGGTTGAAATTTTATTTGAATTTTAAAATATTACATATTGTTTGAGAGGAAAAATTTTCTGATTTGAGAATTCCTCTCCAAATGGAAAGATTTCAGATTAATATTTTAATAATTTTGCTTCTCCATAAGTTCACATGGAGGAGAACTTGCCATCTCTAGTTGACTTACATTTTAAACAGACTCTCCAGCCAGGTCATATGTTTTCTATATCAATTTTTTTTCTAGTTAAAGTGGACCTACCACCAGTGGCGTAGGAACCACTATAGCAGCCATAGCAGTGCTATAGGGCCCATATTCACAAGGGGGCCCACCACTCCTGGAAGGGCAGGAATTGTAATGATAGGTTGGGATGGGGCGGGGGGGGGGGCATAAAACATTTTGCTATGGGGCCCAGTCATTTCTACCTATGCCCCTGCCTACCACCTTGATACAAACAAAACAAAAACTTACCTGGTAAAATCGGTAAAAATGTGTTGGTGTCCCACCCCTACTGTGAGCTGTAAGTGGATATTGGGAAAGTAGATGTCACTTCTGATGTCTGCCTCCCATAATCCCTGTGTGCCCTGCAGCCAGCCAGATCTCAATCCAGTGATGCTGGAGAGGCGGAGCATCGGCAAATTCAGATCTGGATTGGTGGAGAGAGTGAGAATGGAACAGTCTAGCTCCTCCATCTTACATGTTGGAGGACTGGACACTCCAGGTATGGCGGCGCTGGAGCGAGTGAGAGAAGAAGGTAAGTATGAGATTTTTATATACAGGGATCGCTTTGACTGGATTATGATCCATGTAGGTAAGTACGTTTATTTTTGGGTTTTTTTTGGTTGTTTTTATGTTTTGAGTCTAAAACCGCTTTAACCCCCCTGGCAGTATGCCCATACCATGCCGTTTTCAATGACAGATGACACCGAAGAGGCGGTTTCTGGAAATGATCAGTGAGTTGGCCAAGATTTAGAATCATTGCAGGATCACTGAGGATAAGTGAGTATCCCTGAGTGTAGCTCGGCATGAGTTTGTAAAACAAACTTACCTGAGTTACATTCATAGTACTACCAGAATTTGAATCTGCCCGCTAACAGGCGGAAGGCAGACTATTTTAAAAGTACGATCTGCCTGTTCGCGGACGGACCTTGGGGATGTTCGGCCACCACTAACTACCTGGGAGGTTATTGTGTCCCAAGACTAACAGTCTAGTAAATCCTACATTATCTGTCCCTCAACTTTCCTGTAACATGGGAATCCCAAACTTAGGTCAGTGGTGAAAATATATCTGGACCATAAGATTAATTTTTTTTTAAAGAAATGAATGCCACAAATGTGATTTCACACGTGTTACATTATTACTTTGCTTGTTCCATATTCACTGTTTAGACAAGTTAGTTTTTCTATGAAAAAGTTAATATTTATAGCTGATGACAAAGACAAACTTCCTCTATAGTAGATATAGGTTGGCCCTCGACTTTGTCCAAGATTTTAATTTTGGCTCACACTGGTTTGAGTTTGCCACCCCTGATGCAACAGGTCTTCCTACAGTACTACGAATGGTCACTAGATGGCGATAGATAATTGTTATCAATGCTAAAAACATATCTCCTGAGACTCAGAAAGTGAGTATCATTAAAGAAAATGTAAAAAAAATGCATTACATTTCTATCCCCTGTCTTAATACCCAAAACTTAAAACCACATACAAACCTCCCCTCTTCCGCACTCCCAATGCTGCCATCATTGTTTTTCCAATTCACCATTTTGTTAAGGTGACAGTTGGAGCCTTTTCCCTTCTTCCAGGCCCCTTTAATGGCCATCACAGACAAGAGGGGCAGAGTGGAGCAGAAACTAGATGAAGGGATCTCCATATAGTCTGCACTCTGCTCTCCCCCTCCAGTGATGCCACAGTGGATTTTCAGGTGCAAGGAGACTTTGGAGGTTAGATGTTACTGTGAGATCTACCCCAACTATGTCATCACTAATAGGGCAGAGTGTTGCCAGATTTGGAGACTTTTTATCTCCCAGGTAAGCTTTTTTTTAACTTCTTTCTGCCCTATTGTCAGTGCCTCTTGTGATGGAGGATGGATGGTGGATGTCTCTGTACCCAGCAGAGGAGGAGCTGCCATTGCCATTGAAGAAAGTCATAGAAGAAAAGAGGTGATGGGGGACAATCAGGATCCATTGATGGTAAGGGTTTTTGTTTTGACAGAGTGTAATGTACAATACACATGTACAGTGTACATGTATATAAGTGTACATTAGATTAGTATAGATCCACTGTAAGCCTGACCTTATGTTATCTAACACACTGCCCACTGTCACTTTCATGGCAGCATTGACATCTTCACCCAATCTTCCACCCATTTCAGGTATTCAATCAACCTAATTTGTTGCCCAGGATAATGTAGCTGGATCACATGAGCATGGGAGTTATCCCATTTCAGCATCAGCCTCCTGAATAATCCACAATCCTAAAAAGTATACTTACCTGCATCCTGAGAAATGTCCATCTCTAGTTGACGTTTTCCTGACAGTCTTCTGGGGGTAAACTAACTGCAGTACCATGAATGGTCACAAAATGGTGCTAAATAACCGTTTCCATGTAAGGACCTTGGTTGTCCCATGTACCACCTGCTGGTGGCGCTGTGCTAGCGCTTCCCATGGCTAGTTTCTGTAGTCACCAGCAGGTGGCTCCCTGCAAGTAATGGGCTGGGTTGAGGACTTCTGCCTTGTCAGCCTGAGAGCTATATAGGTGTGCCTCACCCACACATGCTTGCTGAGCATTTTTAGTTTAATCTGAACCTGTACCCTGGACATCTGAACCTGAACGCTGGATATCTGCACCTGTACCCTGGACTATTTCTGCATCTGTTTGGTTTGTCCTGTTTATTGTAAGTTCACAATAGAAGAAAAATATTTTAGAAGCTACTGAAAAGCTGGTAAATTTATCAGTAAACGGTTTCTTGAAACTCTGCATTTTGAAAGCTGAAATAATTCACAATCTTGTTTTTTTTTTATCATTCCCTTTGCAGAACTCAGTGTCTTGCATGGAGAACTATATCATAATCTGCCTCCTTGCCAGGAAGTTCTGGTGGCATTGTGCCAATGTTATGATTTGTGGCTCTGACAAAATCATCTCCTACTAGGTGAGGCCTACACAGGACCTGTAAAACATATCACATAACAGTTTTCACATTTTCAAATTCCAATTGATTTATTGAGAATATTAGGTCAATAATGTCAAACAGAAGGTCAACCCTCTTTGTTATTAAACCCCCACATACACCTTAAGGCCCCCCCATACACCTTACAATCTTACCATCCAATTTCTGTACAAGCAACTTTTGTTCTACCAGAACCATGTAATATGAGGACCTTTCCAACCCTTCCAATCACTATGTATTCTATCAGGGAGG
>CM070037.1:16826457-16842080 GCA_036250615.1 Ptychadena robeensis
GGTACTTTTCTTTTTTTTTCTTTCTTACAGGTCTACCTTGAAATACTGGTGTGTTCTACTTAACTCCAACTACACGTATTTTCATGTAGATGACTGCTCTTACTTTGGTCTCATTGTCTTTGCTCACATGGTCCTGAGAACTCAAATGCCACATCACTGAACTCTTCTTTTAGGACAGTGCAGTGGCAAAATGGGGAAATCCAATAGATGCAATTAGCTCTAAGCCTATCAATGGCTATTATTAGCTGACACTTCCCAGATTAGGTCCCTTAGCTGTGAATGAAACTGGAAAAAACAATGCATAGAGGTTCCTCCAGTACCGCACAGGTTAAGGAAGCTTCTCTGATCCTGTGACGCATATGCCATTGCATCATCTTTTGTTTTTACCAACACTTAATCACATTACATTCAGTGGGTCTTTCTTACCTCCTACTTTGGCTAATGAAAGAAAAGCAACTAAGTCCAGGGAACCCGTTCAACTGATTAAATCCTATAGAATGATACAGAATGCCGCAACCTGCTAAGCCTTCTCTTACCTCATCCAAAACAATATTAAAGGTCACAGAAGTAACATGTGACTTTAAACGAGGATTAAACCATGGGCTATATGTTGTTGTTCAGGCCATCTTAGGTATGAGAAAAAAAAATGTATATATTACACTGAATACTAATCACATTTCATAATTCAAAATTAAAATGGTTAAAAAATAAAGGATCATATCTGAGTTGAGTTGATGAGTTGAGGATCCTCTACAAGCAACACTGCTAGAGGAAAGAAAGGCAAAATCTGTCAAGATAGAACTTACAATAGTGCTTGGACTGATTAATGGTAATGGGCAGGGTCCTCTACCAGGGGCGTAGTTGAAACGACTGGGCCCCATAGCAAAATTTGTTATGCCCCCCGCCCCCCATCCCAACCTGTCACTGCAATCCCTGCCCTTCCAGGAATGATAGGACCCCTTGTGAATATGGGCCCCATAGCACTGCTATGGCTGCTATAGTGGTTCCTATGCCACTGTCCTCTACTGCTCCTGTGTCATAACCTGTACCTGTGTGTATGTATTGTACAGAACTGCGTAATTTAATGGCCTTATATAAATGAACAATAATAATAATATAATAATGGGTTGAGTGGAGAAGGGTTTTCTTGAAAGATAACTCTTCGTAGCAGAACTAGAGGAATGGAGATTCAGAAGGTTGTCAACCACATGGGCATCAGGGGAAAATAGTGGAGTCTGTTCAAGGCAGAAGGTAGAGAAGAGTGAAGGTTATAATCCTACAATAGGTGTGTTAGAATGTTGGGTAAGAGAAAGAGAAGCTTGTGACCTGATCAAAGAAAGTATCTAATAATGGACAGAAACAAAATGGAGTAGGTCAGATATGAGCTTATCAATTACTGGGGAGAGAAGAATAAAAGAAAGAGAGAAGTCCATGGGTTTAGGTAACAGAGAGTAGGCAGCAGGGCATTAACGATTAGTTGACTTGTCCATGTCACTGGGAAAGTCGACTAGTCATCCCTCTGTGTGTATGCCAGTTGGTGCGCAGAGAGAGAGAGATGATCGGTAAATGTCATAATCCCCTGTGCAGCGTGTATGCAGTCCCTGTCTCTGATTGGTGGGGATGGGAGGGAATGTATACAAAATTAAGGGGGTAGCACCATCTTGTGAACGTTCTGTACCTCTTTTGGTACAGTAATTTAGATCTCTGTGGACTGCCAGGGTGTTTAAAATTTTCATTAAACTTTTGACACAGAAAACCAGACTGAACCCCCTGGGGGGGGGGGGGGGGGGGGGGGGGGGATAAGTCACTCAATTTTAGAGATGCATACATGCATGTTAGTGTGCTTTTTTGTGTTCCTCAGCTGCCATGGTTTAAGCTGTATCCACTATTTCTTTTTTTTCCTTTTACCAGGAAATTTGACGTATCAGCCTATTTTTCTGTTTTGTTTGTAGTTTATTGTCATGCTGACTGCTTATGTTGCAAAAGTTGTTATTAATGCAGCATCTCGTCCAGCTCTGTCATGTCAGTACTGCAGTGGAGAGGATGGGGCTGTCCGGTGGAGATTAGAGCCCCAGCAGTGCATACTTTCTGTTTCGCGCTGTCCCGGTGTCTCTGATGTAACAAAGAGGCTGCTGCAAGAGAGCGGCACGAATTTCCAGAATAAAGGCTCTGGCGCCCCAGATGTGCCCCCTTGCAGTTAACCCTCTCTCCCCTGGTATGTTAATCAGTGAGTGATAACTGTATCCAATACAAAGTGGCCACTCAAAGTAAAAAAGAAACACAAATCACATTTCCAAATGAATACTTTTTTTGTTAATGAACAAAAACAAAATATAAATACATACTGTTTTGAAATATATCATTCAAAATAAGTATTTAAGAGATTTTTATCATTTAGATGATACCTTTTATTATTATTTTTTTTTTCTTTTAAACATAATTTTTTTTTTACATAATTGTGTGTTTCAAACATTATTATATTCAAAATGTCTACTAGACCCTTGTACGGGCATATTTTGGGAAGTTACAGGCCTACAATAAAACAAAATAAATCCATTAAAGTCTATGGTGCGCTTTTGGTACAGAAATCTGGACCTCACAAGTGTTGGTTACCTGTGTCTGTGATTACACACAACTAGTCAGCTCGACTTTAGTGACTGGTGATATAAAGTTGTTGATTCCCAATAGGCAGTGGATTTCACAGTGGACGGGGAATGTAGAAGGTTGCTAATTTATAAGGGTTATTGGTAGATGATAGGAATGAACAGGGTAAGAAGGGTAACCATGTAAAAAAAAAGAAAATTGTGAGGGGATGGTAGAGAAGCCTACCAATGAGGAGACGTGCATTCCTTGGAAGTCAATGGATGCATGGACATGACATGTAAAAAGGTTCCCAATTTATTTCAATAGTGCATGTTAACACCAATGCACTAAACAAATACAGAAATCCGTGGGCAACCTCTGGGTTGGCCATTGTGGGCACATCAAACCGATGCACAGTGTGCACAGTGTAGACAGGGCCTTACTGTGCCTGAGATTTCCATTGGAAGCCAATGGATATGGACCATAAATATAATTGTTCAGGCATTTGTCTAAAGGCCCCCATACACGTGTCGGATTCCCACTGGATTCCGGCACGATCAATTCCGGGCGCGTGCACGCGAAACGATCGTGCCGGAATCGCGTGCAGCCCACCTTGTCCGATCGATCAGTTCCGATTGTTCGGGGGCCCAGAATCGGATCTGACAGAGAACCAAAATGTTGGTCTTTTTGATCCGATTCTGCACACATCAGGGGGAGTTGCCATTTGTGAGGTGGACAATCGGACACGGAATCCGTTGGACAAGGTGGTATGCAGCGATCGGATACTCTTAATTGGCCGATTGATCGGAGCTCCGATTCCCGCTGAGATCGCCGGAATCGATCGGATCAGTGATCAATCGGCCATGGAATCCGACAAGTGTATGGCTAGCTTAATAGGGTGACAACAGTTTATGCCTGTCACCCATCTAAGCCCCTGCATTGTGACATCTTCACACAGGCTTCTTTTAAAGACTGTTAGTGACCAGCACACGTCAGGTTGGTATGGTCCATAGTAGTCTCTATGAGAGTGTTGGATTTTGAAGACAATGGCATGCCCCATAAGCAATACCCCATAGCCATCCCAGGAGTACACGTAGACAGAGTAGTGTGTCTGCAAAAACAAAAGCAGTTGATGCTGAGTTTAGACTTTACTTTTAAAAGCCAAATATCTGGGCTTTCTCCAATATTAAGATTTTCAAGTTTTAGTGAAATAATACAGAATCACCTGTTGTTACCTATTTTGTGCAATTTGTTACATCCATGTTTAATGATTGAATACACAATGAGTTGTTGGCAAAAAATTGAAATATGTTTATTTAATATGCAAGTCCATGGAAAGATGTTTATTTAATTTGCAAGCCCTCTCTCTGGGTTTTCCCTCATGTATAACTGCTATTAAATTAATAAATCTGTAAATATGATAAGCTCAATAAATCAAAAACAAACCAGCAATTCATAAAGGAAAATATTGTGGGAAACAATAGACACCAACAGATTGTCAAATCTTAAGCTTGTCCCCAGAGTAAATGCTATATGGCAATGTTCCAAACCCATCAATTGGCAGCATAAGGGCATTCTGTAGAAGAGACTATGTCTTGGTTTGCCTACACTCTGCCTTCAAGAAATTAGTATTTAAACAAAATGTAGAGAGTTCTGCTTTTGTATTTGTAGATGATAATAGAACTGTTAACATCAGCCAGTACCTGCTGCTTCCTTAACCCTAAGGTTGGATACATGTTCACATTATTCAGCATCTGGTCCGCAGCTCATTTGCTGGCCTGTAATAAATATTATCCAAAATTGTATTCTCTTCCCAGTAGATCTATGTGCCAGCATCCCAAAATTAATTCATGTAAAGGAAGGGAGAGATGGGTAGGCTAATCTATCGCATCTCTCCTAACACAAAACAGGGTCTGAGACTCAGGGACTTTTACCACACCAACTTTATCAACTCGTCACTCAATAATGACAAATGTATTTTATTTACACACATCAATACATTGTTTGCACATTAAAAGCCATTGTGATGTTTCAATTTTGGAGACACAGTGGATTAAGCAACTTGGGGAGATGACTGCAGGCCCTACTTGGATCCCCAAGTGTGGATTGGGGGAGGTAGAGATTGCATTGGCAACCCTTGACCCTTCCCAGTGCGAGGGAGCACCCAGTTAATCTATTATGTCCTCATCATACTAGATAGTTAAACTGTTAATAATGCTTGATAAGTCATTTCCTGATGAAGAGTTGCGAAACACGTCAATACATTTTCAGCAAAATATGGTTCAAGGTCAATCTAAAAATACTGAGTATGACAGGGTGAGACGTACTTCTGTCTTTGTTTTCATTGGCTTTGAATGTACAAACAAAGTATTGTAAAAAAACTAAATTTGTCCTATTATTGAGTTGATAAAGTTGGTGCCTTAAAAGTCCCAGAGTACCAGACTCTGTTTTGATTTAGAAGTCATGTGATAGATTGACCTACCCATCTCTCCCTTCCTTTCCCTTACATGCTGCACTGTAATGTTGATGTCTGTGCCCTCATTTATTAAACACAAACTTCAAATCTGAGATAGTAATGTCTGGTGACAGTTTATTGGGCATCTTCCGCTATAAGGTTTTTTAATTGCTTTCTGCGAGGTCAATAGTTCACTCGAGAGAGATTTCCGCTGGCTAATTCTGGGGGGATGAAAGACAAAATCTCTGCTCTTTGTAAATGACGCTTTACGTAATACAGAGAACTAATTCTCATACAGCAGCTACTTTCTTGACTAATATATCCACCACCTGCCGGATTTCCCTGTTGTCACATGCACTGTAGGGCGTTAGGTATTATAGGAACTCCCCGATAAACAGGTCAAAGAAAATTCTAGTTCATAGATCAGCTGTGTATGTATATAAGGGATACATTGGAGTCTGTAGTAGTGTAGTAGTGAGAGGACCTTTGATATTATAAGAAACCAGGAACCCACAAAGTCCACCAGACCTTTTCAGTATTCTGGTAACCCTAAAACCAGTAGGGCTCTAACATACATATAATACATATAACAGCTCTTAAAATTGCACTCAGCCTCCTGCATCCATGGTTTCTTATTGATACAAAGTCGTTATCGACATCATGAATTTTGGAGCTCATAAGGCACTATTTGAATTAGGTATCTGTACTTGCTGCCAGATAACGGTAACAATTTACTATATTTTGTGGGTTGTTGTAGTGTATTTCATTTTTCAATACACTATAATTGTGCTTCTAACTATTCTGCAGGCACCTTGGGGTCCTTAATGGGGGATAGGCAACCTATTCGGCACACAATGCACTTTAACTGCTGTAGACATGAAATGTCAAACAATAGAGGTTCAAATATAATAATCGTTTATTATTAAAAAAAATTTTACTCACCTTAACCCTTCAGTTTCCACCTCTGTGCTTCTGGCTCCATTCGGTACTCTAGGCTTTAGTTGCAGGCACTCATCCCATCTGCCACAATACCAGGACAATAGCTCTTCATTTAAAATATGGACTAGAGATGGTTAACACGCTGCTAAAATTTCAACAATTGTATGCAGACTGAATCTGTGCCAATCATGAACAACTATGCTGGATTGTGCATTTTTAGTCTGACCCCACTTGGTCCTACACTTGCGCATTCTTACCCAGGAAATTAAAGCGGGGGTCTCTGACCAGATATTAAAGGGGGGCGACTCGCTCAGGCTTGGACCGAGCATGCCGATTGGATACAGAGGGCAACTGAACAAGTCGTGGGGGATCGGCAGACAGGAGTGCCTATGCTCCCACTATCCCACCAATGAACAGGGGATGATTGTATAATATATATAACCTCAGAATAGGGGCACAAAAGGATTTGATGATATTTATGAGGCACATAACATTTGAGTATATATGTGGGGGGATATATATTAAAACAAGATTTGTTATTTAAAAATTTAAAATAATGTCTTCTAGCTATGCATGATTTTGCAGTTTTAGATAAAAAAATTCTTATACAAGTCGGTATAGATTGAAAATGCCCTCCATAGCAACTCAGTTGTCCACCACTGCCCTAGGCCAACAACCTGCATTAAGGCCTTGAATTTTTGCACTAGACCAAGTGAATGGGAAGATCCTTGAACCTGGAATTCAGCTTTGAGGAATTATTGCTCATCAACACCTATCTTTTAGTAAAACAGAGCCCTTAACCATTCCATATCACCTATAAAAGGCAAAATATTTATAGAAAAATCTATATGTTTCATAGCCATGGTATAGATAAAAATACATAACATAGATCCAAGGTTATTTCTTCTATTAGACAAGATGCCAAACAGAAGACAGTCATTTGAGCTGAATGCCTCTGCAAATGTTTCGAAACATTTGTTTGTGTAGATTGCATTGTGGTCATTTGCGAAGTGACTGATTGAATACCAGAGTAGTGTTTGCACTTTGCCACTAATTGGATGTTGAGAAAGCTCTCAGAGCGAGCCAACGTGCGCGGTTTGTCAAGAGGAGCTCCAATCCTATGAGTGCAATGAGAGCAGTCAGCTGCCTGTAGCACATGTTCTCCCCGCTCAACAATCCAGCATTGTTCACAGCATGTGTGATTCAATAAGAACATCGTCCAAAACCATAAGAGGCAAGCTCCGCTCTGATCCTCATGATAGGCATGTAATGGGATTTCGCTGCACTCTGGGATACAGGACAAAAACAGAATGGCTTTGTTTTCAATCACCAGCTCTAATCCAATTTGACATCAGTTCAATATCCTAATATGACGTGTTATATATTAATCAGCATGCTCTTTAATGAGACTCTTATTCAGTTAATAATTTTGGGGAATGTAATTAACTCATGTTGCGGATTAAAGAAACATGCAGATAACAGATATTAAGACCTATTCATTCAAGGGCTCTAGACCTGATTTACTTTAGTAATGCTAGAACCTATAGGTGAACCCATACTGCTATAGTATATCACACTTGGCACATACTGCATTTTATTTAATAACACCGAATACTTATAATTATGTTATATATATTTTGTACAGAGATACATGATGGAGATATTTTGGTACAAAATCTCTTGTTTTAGAATGGAATGAAAGATCTGACCGTCATCTAGTAAAACATGATGCAATGTTAAAATGCTTTGCATGTTATTTACATTTCATGCCTGTCTAAGGAATATCTTAGGACATTTTTAAGTTTTATTATAAATAACTAGTAAATATCAAAGATATTTGCTCAACTGGAAAGTCATTAGGACACTATAGTTTTTGTGAAGTTTTTAGAATGATTATTGTGTTTATTGTTTTATAGTTTATTAACCTCCTGGGTGGTAATCCCAGGGTTATTTACCTATCCCCGGCGAGCTCGTGGAGATGAAGAGTATCGGTGGACCTGCTGATCTCTTCTGGGTTCACCTTTTTGGCATCACCGAAGCATCATCATGGATGACGGCACAATTGACCTTCATGTTAAAGAGGTAGGACCGGCTTTCTTCAGCACATCCCCATTGAATTGATCAATAACCAAATCCTATGAACACCCATCATCATGTGTAGGGAAGGGAGAGCTGAGAATCATGGTGGATTAACATTTTTTTCCAAAAAGCAGGTGTAACATTCAGGAGGTTAACTAAGTATTCATTTTATTATTATTATAGTATGCTTTACATAGCACATCGTTATCAGTAATTGTTTCTTAAAAAAAGCTCAACAATCTAATAGCCCTACCATAGTCATTCAATATGTGAATTAAGAATTTTGGACTTTTATCCTGTTTGAGGAGACTCTATAATGCTATGTGTATCTTTAAGTAATATCTACAGATGTGGGCAAACTACAGCCTGTGGGACTGAGCTGGCCTATATAGTCTTTTAATCTGTAATGCTTTCCTTTTAGAGGCTGTAATTTGCCCATGTTTGTAATAGAATGTTTAGGTTTACTATCCATTTTATTTAAAAACAGTACAGAAAATATATTCATGCATACTTTAGACTGGGTGGCTCTTACAGGTTCATTGTCCAGCCCCTCTGTCAAATGTAAAGCACCTCATACACCTTTAGATCACTCCATCCAATTTCCTTTAGATCTACCAACAACTGTGTAGTGCTGGGTCCTCCCTGATAGAATATATAGTGATTAGAAGGTATATATCACTGCTATGTAGTGCCGGGTCCTCCCTGATAGAATACATAGTGATTGGAAGGTATATATCACTGCTATGTAGTGCCGGGTCCTCCCTGATAGAATACATAGTGATTGGAAGGTTTAGAAAGGTCCTCATATTACAAGGTTTTGGTAGAAGAAAAGTTGATTGTCCAAATTTCCTTCTAGCACTAAAAAGGCAAAATAACTAAGTTTTAATAAAAAATTAATTAGTAAATTCTTTGGTATCAATGAAAAACACATATAATAAAAAAAGATTTATAAACCTATTGGTTATATATTTGATTTAATATTGTAGGTTGTGCATGACATGAAATTACATTTTGAATCATAAATGCTTGGCCTTGGCTCAATGCTGGAAGGGCAAACTCTTTATCCTTTATATTATTTTATCATCAGCTGCCGGGAATGAAATAAATACAGATATCTAGAAGGACATATTACTGTAAGTAGCAATATCCCATCAAGGGAGTTTCTTCTGTCATGTGTGTAATTACATTTTTTAGAGCAGGGCTTATGTGAAGCTCCTTTTTAGACGGTTATCCTACAATTCGTTCCGGTTACAGATGTTGTGTCTGGTGACCTCCTTTTATGTCTAACCCACTTTGGATTGAAGCAGCTGGTAAGGCAGACTGCTGTTCGTGGACTAATCCATTGAGAACATCTGCAAGTAACAAGTTCTGGGTTAAATATATAGCTTTAACCTTGATTAATTCCATTTACTTTGAACTCATGTGAAGATTGACTCTTTAATGTGTTTACATACAGTAAAGCTTATACTTTATATTGAAGATGTGTTGGTTATTCATTCAAGTGTGTTTTAAAGGTTGTTAAACCATAGTATAACTCAATGAAGGCACATACGCATTGCTTTATAAGATTAATACATTACCCAAACACCCCTTTTTATTGTACAGTTTTGTCCTCTAGCAGACGGTACAAGAAGCTTAACATGACTTTATCTGTAAGTAGCTTGGCATTGGCTGTGAAGTTGCATGCTACAATCTGTTTTGGGGGGCACAGCAATCCCAACACTGATTATTGTCCATCCATTAGTATGAAACAGAACAGGGGCCTCAATATCTTTTAATTAGTTTTATTGTCAGTTTCCGATTTTTCAATTTTTTGTCCAGTGAGGAACTGCCAGATTCCTCCTCTATAGTTCTCATTTCCAAGTCCATAGACGTAGGCATTCACAGCAGGGGACATCTTGGCCAACACAGCCGGTATCTGTAACAAAAAAAATGTCACCTGGACTTAGTTTAAGCAATATGTTGATAGTTTTATACACCAAAACAAAAAGAACAATCCTAATTACAGATAACAGAGAGATCAATGGCGCCCCTCCTTCCGCTTCTCCGGTATCATCAAGGCAGACCGGGTAAGTTTCCTGGGTCTGCCGATGAAGAGAAATGCAGTGGGCTCCCATATGACAGGTGAGTATGCCCCATGTTAGCTCAGGGTGAGTATTGTTAGTAAACAATCTAAAAATGCATGTAAATTTCAAGTTCCATAACATGGATAGGTGTAAGGGGCACCTATGGGTTTAATTCAATAGCTTAAAGCAGTGAGAGGCCTTCTGAAGTGGACATCTGTCCATAGCACTTGGTTGACCTCCATCATATTCCCTCAACATATATTTTGTTCTCAACATGTAATCAGGTCATCTACATATAAGGTGCCCCCTCTAATCAGATAGACAGTTGTACATAATCCAGTATAAATCTGCCACCATCCTGGTATAGGACAATAGCCTTAAATTGTACAGATATGGGTTACTTGGTTCAAAGTCTAAACGTACAAATTGGGACTTATTGGCAGCAACCATAATGTAAGACAAATATCGTAAAAACAAAGTATACACATTTTATTCATGTGTTAATAATACATGGTCATATCACATTCAGAATGTGATATGACCATGTATTATTAACACATGAATAAAATGTGTATACTTTGCTTTTGCGACATGTAATCAGATCAGCTTACGTTCCCACCAAGAACCTAATTATAATAGTTTTTATAACACCCCGTTACACCTAGGAACACTTTTCCATCCTGCCTGTGCTGCTACCCCCCACCCCTTGTGTGCCAAGTGTTAGTCGTCTTAGTAATTTTAAATCATTGTGTGTTCCCTAAAAAACTCAACCACTGTAGCCCCTCTGTGACTCTCAATAGCACTGGTGCTCCCCTCAAGGCCTTGTCCAGTGGTGCTAGGTAAAACGTTCCCAATATACTCCCTCCATATTATTCATGTTTTACAGCAATCTTGTTGATGTCTAGAATCTCTCTGAAACCCATGCTTGAAGAAGTAATATTTTCAATATCCTAGGGAATGTATCACAACATTAAGCCTTGGTTTTACCATCCGTAATTTTGGTGAAAGGATTGTTGCGTCCTGAATGATTGCGTAAAAGCACAGCAAGGAATATGGACCCCAGCATATCATCAGTGATTTTACAGGTAATCCAGTGTTCATCTGCAAAAATAAAGACTTTGGTTATCCTGAGAATATATAAATAAAATCCATGACATCAATTTGGAATCCTAGATCTGCACAGTGAATATGGAATAAAAGAATAGCTATTAGACTACTTACTTTACCTAAATGACATTAATACCTATTGGACTACTAAGCCTACTTGGACAATTTCAACAACATTTTTAATTATTGTCATATCAGACACTGAACAAATGGCACATAATTTAGAACAATCTCCATAGCTGCTTTTACAAGGACAGGCCTGAATAATAACATGGATGCATGGTCTATATGACTGGAAAGGTACCCAAGTAAAGAAAAGGTTAAAGAAGGTGGGGGGGGGGGGGGGGAATAGAGGCCTGAAGGAGCCACATGGAAAGTCCTTGCTAGGGGCCTTTGGTTGTTCTTTCCAGAAAGGCCATCTTAGAAGAAGGTTGCCACTTTTTTGCCTTTTTTTTATTAACACATTTTCTCTGATATATATTATATATACTACTATCTGTATATATTATGTCTTAGAAGCCATTGTAGGTGTCTTTGGAGGTCTTTTCTGGTCTGCTCATTATGGTTATAAAGAAGGAACCTATCTGGTATTATGGTGCTCCCCCAGTGTAGTGTCTTAACATGAGATTGGCCCCATTGGTCAAGAGAATATTTGTTAGATTGGGATGGGGCTGGGTATGAGATTCACTATGCAGTGGTTATATTAAGTGCACCATAGTACGATCGTGAATCCATCCCGTTCAAATCGATCACACTGTGCAATGGTACGATCGACCGCAAGTCTAACATTGATCCTACCATCACAATTTAAAGATGATCGATTCACAATCGTACTATGGCGTTCTCATTGCACAAGGGGTAGTTGTAAAGTTTAATGTTAACATTATTTCCACGATGAGCATCAACAAACAATCATCTTCATCATTACTAAACAGGTCAAGTTGAATATACAATAAGGGCTTGTTAACACAGGCTTTTGTTAACTGCGTGGTAAAGGACCAATTAGCGCAACCCACTGTCGACCGCCACAGGTTGAGGTGTCCCTTGGTCCGTTTTTTTTTGTGACATGCAAAAGACATGTCACAGGGTCATTATCTAACGACCCACGAGTGCCTGCACAAGTTTTCAGGAGCTTGCAGACAGTAGCTCCCGGTTGTTTCCTGGGCTGCTGCGGACTGACCATGTAAATGTACCGAAAGTGGCATCTACCAGCTATACCATGACCTGGATGAAGGAGATCCTTTACAGAGGGTACCAAAAGTGTTCTTCTGAAGTTAAATCATTAGAAGATGGATACTGGTTAGCTGCTGTTTAATAATAATATTCAATTTCCCTTCGATGCCAGTAAATCACTCTACTGGCTGTAACTGTAGAAAGGCATGATGTGATCCGTGTTCCTAACCTAACAAAACAATTCAATCCTCAAAGTCTGGTCACGTGTTGTTAAGCCTACAATAAGATTTCCTTTCTATTTGTAGACTCTCTTTTGCAGATACCCCAAATACACGTGCAAAATCTCTCCAAAATCGAAAACAATTGTTTACTGTTTCTTTGTTTTGAGAATCAGTTCATAGTCACATAAGATTGTTCTATGCATATGGTAATGTTAAAACATCTAAAACATACTGGTCATACCAGATCAGTAAAAATAAAAGTTGAAGTTATGGTAACTTTTGAGCTTTATATAAACAATTTTTTGATATACAGTTAAACGTTGAAATCAAATAACTTATAAATAATAATTTTCTTATGACAATTATTATTTTGCTGGACATTGGTTGTAGTGTTTGTGGTTATTAAGTAACCTAGGTTCATTTTATGTCAATTTTTTGCTCTAATTTAGCTAAGAATCTGTGGATACAATATTTTAATGTGTTCCAGCTTGATTCAAACATGTTTTGACAGAAACGCTTACGCCATATTTTTAGACTTTCACTAGATCAAAAAGCTATCTGAAGTTTGCTTCAATGCCCTGACATTCAAGAACAGTTGTGCTGGTCTGACCATCCTCCTATCTAGCTCTTTGTTTTCACATGAATAGACAGAGCATCTCAAGGACCGCTCGGCCAGCCAGCTGGCTAAACATTGGTCAGACCTCAAAGTCATTTCATTCTGAGCTGCCGTTAAGAATTAAAACCACATTCAAAGCTTTTCACTAAATGAACAAGTTATATAAATGTTCCAGCTATTACATCAGCATAAATTCGGATACTTAAAAGTTTCTCAGTAGAAACAATGAATTGTATTTATCTAATACAGAATCAGGGATAATCCCTTGATTACCCAACAAGCTTATTATGAGCTGCCCCAAAAATGGGGGGCCTTGGTCAACTGAGTGAGAACTTGAGCCAATTGAGCATTACCTTTAACTGGCCGCTTTTCTTCAGCTTCTGGTGTATGGACTGGTATGCGGTCGCCATTATAAACAGAGGAATTAGGTACTCAAAGAATGCCAGGGGGAATAGGTAAGAGATGAAGTTTCTGCCAAAACAAATTATTGATTAAAAATGTTAAGACTTTGTATCACTAAAAACATACAATGCATGTGTCTAAAGGTCCAGTTTTGTAGATCCATCTTTATTATCATATACCCAAGTAGCATTCAGAGAATACTGGCAAGTTCCTATAGACCTGTATTGGCCTGCGGCTCTTGACTTTGAATGAGTTCCTAACCCAAGTCATCGAGTATCTAATTTGAAAATAGAAAGATAACAAATGGGGTTTTTACTGCCTTAACAGCCCATTGGTTAGCTTTTCTGTAATTAGGGTGTGGCACTTGGATACTATAGTCAGACCTACAAGGGGGTTCATGTCCATGAATTTTCAGAGTATCTAACTTGGTTTGGCTTTTTGGACTGTAACGATTTATTGCCACGCACAAGTGCATGTTGTCTATGGCTATCCTTATTAAGGGTCACCTGTACCTGCAGGGCAATCTCTTGCCTTTCGTGGGCCCTATTCAAGTTCTTACCAAGGGCCCCTGTGGACTGGGAGGGGGTCAATTGTCTATTGGCAAATCTATTGACCGGCGGGGGGGGGAGGGCTGCTAGAGAATAAAGGAGTTGCCACTCCTCCTACCTCAACATCCCCCCCATGCAGTTTGCGCTGTTCACATATGGGAGGCAGAGTGGCCGTGTCGAAGAGGGTGCTGGATATGCGTGTGGGGGAGGACAGCACCAGGGTCCTCCCGGGACCACCTGGGGCACTATTTGCATGCATATTCCGCATAGTGGGAGAAATGGCCCTGTGTACCTGGATGTTATCTTTTGTTGCATGGTAACCCTTGTATCATGTAATATGTTGGTGCTTTATAAATACAATTTAATTATAATTTTTAAGGGAATGCTATTTATTATATATACATACTGCTGCCTTGTTTCCCACACTTATATCTAAACACAGGACCCCATGCTATTAGGCAGACAGCCAGGCCTAACTTTGGATCAAGATCCCATAGTTAGATGTAAATCTATTACTGAGCCTTTGGAAGACTTGGCTTATCTCCAAGGAACTCTCCAGTCCGTGAATCATACTATGGGAAAAAGCCGGCAGCAGTTTATTGCATCTAACAGATAAAACAGATCTGATATAGAGTTCTAGAGATATAATTCTAGTCACCAGTATTCCCTATGGGTTAAAAAAAACTGAAATGAAGACCTAGTTTAAAAACATCAAAAATGGTGAATGTGCACTTACAAAGTTATAAGAGGATTATGGTGGAAATAGTCAACAGATCCGGAAATGTCCATAGCTTGTTGGACTTATCAGAGTAGCAACTCATAGGACATCTGGTATTCACACAGCTCTTAAATGTGTCTTTCCAAGATGTGATTTCCTTCCAAAAACTATTTCTAAGGATGAGGTAACGCGTTTCACGGACCTCCCCTTTGTCAAGCCGAAGAAAGGAGGAGCCTGGTTCCTTTTGTTCTTTCATTTTAGTAATTGCAAGAATACATTCCGTCTGATTTTAGTGCAGCCTGACTCATGGACCTTTATTGATTGGAACATCTGTTTCACCTATTTGGACTTTGTTACTGTCTGTCAACCACAGAACAGGCTTTGGACACTTCTGTTTTATTTCACTATAGGGTTCAGCTGACATTTGCCCTATTTCTAGCTTAGTTATGTTAATTATGCTTCCCTAATAATTGACTGATTGGCTGAAAAAGCAGCAGCTGTAGTTGTTTTTTCAAAAGCATCTGCCCATAAAAATAAGGCAAGAAAGAGAAGCTTGTGATGTAGTTCCTCAGGTACAGCTTCCTCTCCAGCAAGCTCTCACAGTTCAGAGTTGTTACCGACAGTACTGGGCCTGAGACGAAGTTAGGATGACAACTACAAGAGGAGGAATCTAATCCGTTGAACCTGGTCTTCCACCCAGAGCCCCCCTAATGGGA
>CM070037.1:16851582-16868778 GCA_036250615.1 Ptychadena robeensis
GATAGATAGATAGATAGATAGATAGATAGATAGATAGATAGATAGATAGATAGAGGAAGAACGAGAGAGAGAAAGAGAGGTAGAAGGAGATTGGTGCATAATAAAGGGATTACCAGGTATCTATTTCGCCCATGTCTCATTTGACGGGCACTTTTTAGGCTACCTTCATGTCTACATTTTCTGTACAGAAAGATGTCTGAGCAGCTTTACAATAATGATAAAAAATTATTGTCACATCTTCATAGTTTTATTCTGAAGCGCGTGTGAAGCTGACATATACGAAAAGGGTCTTACCTTCCACCAGAAGTGTTGTGCCAATTCCAAAGACTTCAATCTCAGTGAAACCTTCAGGAAGGGGGTAAGACGTCACCATGTTTGCTAAACTGGTGCAGACACCCAGCTGAACTGTCTGCTTCTTCCCCTTCACACGCTCAGACACACTCGCTGAGTGTAAATGCCTCCTTTTAAAGGGTCTCTTTCACATTTAGCATCATGCAAGTCATTATGTAAAACCTTTTTTTTTCTCAGTAGTTATGTCTGAAACATCACAATCCCCTGAAGAATTCTCTAATGATGTGAATGAAAGCAGCCCTCACTATGAAATAACCCCCCCCCCCCCACCTTATCCTATTCTACCTTTCCTAAGTCGTATTTGCATACCATGCTATAAAGACTGCATTCATGGGTTTTGTGAATACGCGATTATGAAAACTGTCTCCTCTGTTTGTTAACTTCAACGTAATTATCGGACATAAAGGTCCGAGGGGTCTGCGGAAAAAGAATAGAAATCATCTGTGTAGATTGTAATTGGCAGAGATGTTCGGTGTTTAGGGAGGGTAGCCGTTTGTGGGTAAGTAACAAGCACAGAAAAGAAAACACAACATGAAAATTATAGTCTTTGCTGATCTCCTATTGAGGAAAATAATGGAATTTGAAATGCTCAGACTGAAAAGCTAGCATGAAGAGATTTTTTTTTTACGGCAACACTCATGGATACACAAATATATATTACTCTTATAGAATAGTGGTGATCCTACTTATCAAGATGAGACTTGTTTAGATGGCTGAACTGTCCGCTAGGTGAACATGGATGTAACATGAGCAGTACCAGTGTTGGACTCGCCCCGTTCGCGGGCGAGAAGGAGCTCACTATTTTGCCACCGGCAGGATCAGGAGAATTAAGATCACACCGGAGGAAGAATCTTTTCACTGAAGACCGGGTAGAGAACCCGGTCTTCCAGTGAAAAGCCAGCTCCAAAAACTGGAAGTGATGTCAGTGACGTCACAACCGGCAATCGTAACCAGGAACTATACGTACCAGGTACTGTATGTGACGTCACTGACATCACTTCCTGTTTTCCCGATTCAAATTCGCTGCAAATAGGTGGGGAATTTGAATCTGCTCTTTAGCAGGCAGGCGGCAGACTATTTTAAAAGTCCGATCCACCTGTTCCAAAGTTCGGCCATCACTAGTCATTATAATCAACAGTCCCGTATAAGGAACATGGCATCTAGATCAGTGGTTCCCAACCTTTTGTTCTAAAGGCCCCACTTGCCTGTGTCAAAGAAAAGCCAGGCCCTTAACCTAAACACTTACCCACATACATTCATTAAAATAAAATTTCCTAGAAGTGACATTACAACACTCCCGTCCTGGGGTAACGGCCCCCCTCCTTCTAACCCTTCTTTATATCCCCCAGTTCTAGGAAAAAATGTCAACAAGATGGCATTGCTAAGCTTGTTTACATTTCACCAGCGAGTCCAGCTCGGGATTACAGTAAGTTTTTTCAGTCCTCTCTTACAGAGATAGAGCGGAGGGGAGCATGGAGCTGAGCACAAGGTGTCACCCCCCGACCACTGATGGTGTGCCCCCCCCTGCAATCCCCACCAGACTAGTGTTGATTGTGAATGTTCGAATCAACAATTTTTATTTAGAATATCGGCACTTCGAGAATTAAGGAAGATCTTGAATATAGTGATATATCTTCATAGTCACCAATATTCAAGATATTTATCTTAATGTCTGTTGATTGCAAATATGCAAATTTTATTGCAAAAAACTTTTTGCAATGAAGGTAATAATACACACATTCTCGAATTTACTAACTTGTTGTGAATATTAGGAGAAAATTTTAGGTATTTCGCGAATACAAATATTACCTATGTTGCTCATTACTACACCAGACCACAGGTGTGGTTCTACTGATATACATAGATATAGATCCAAAGGCCAAGCAGCTGGAATTGTAAAAGGTAACCATTAAACAAAAAAACAAGAAGCCTAATCATAACCATAAGCAAAACCCATGAAAAAGCCATAACGGTCAACTATCTTCACTAGGAACCGCAAGAAAAGTCAAGGAGCAACTTTATAGACCACTACAGAGTTTTCCTGCAACCAGATGACATGAAGGCTAACCTCAGGAGGCAGAAGTTAAAAAGAAAATTTGAAGGATAGTAGTAACAATCAAGTAGTAGTGGAAGCAAATACTTGCCACCATTTGCAGAAGGAAAGTTGCTTATAGAACAATTACTAGTAGAAGGAAAATTTGTATCTGTCCTAAATTAGTTGGAAAATATATTAAACATGTCATTAATATTTTGGCAAATGACCCATGGCATTACACTAGAAGAATGTTCACCCTGACGAATATTTTCAGGGTACTGTCTTCAGAGTAGTGATGAGCAGCATAGGCAATATTTGTATTTCCAAAATTTTGTGAATATTTAACCTAATATTACCAATAAATTCATAAATCTGAGAATTTGTGATCTCCAGTCATTATTAGCATAGGAATTTTAGGGTGACATATTGTTTAGATTTTTGATGGGAAATTCAGCCCAACCAAATGAATCTGTCTAGCTGCTTTGATGGTAAATCTGCGTTGCCGGGGCTCTGATCTTCACCAGACGGCCCCATATCGTCCAGTGCAGTTCTGACAGAACGAGCGGTGGCCAAGATGGTGCCGTCAGGAACGGCAGGGGGGTTAACAGTCTGTTTGGTTACATTTCATCAGCATACGATGTTACCCAAGTGGAAAAAATCACCTCCTCTCTCCTCGCATCCCCACCAATCAGAGACGATCTGCATACACTTGATATGCAGTCTGTATCTCTCGCTACTGACTATGCGTGCTAACAAAAAGGTCTCTGCATGCCCTTTTGGGCTCTCAATCATGGACCTATAATATATATATATGAATAAATATGTATATAAGTATAAATATGATTCACGAGAGGAGCCAAGGGTCCTGTCTGGAATTCTCTCTGCCTGAGCAGAGCTCCTAAGTTTGGAGTCCCTGACTTTAACCTTCCTAGCGCACTGCCCGTATCGCGCCGTTTACAACGGCGCGATACGGGCGATCGAGGCAGTGTACACAGTACACTGCCTGTCATTTCCGGCTTCCCACCGGAGCTCTACTCGCAGCTGTTGTCATTACTGACAACATCTGCGTGTGAGAGAAAGCCGGCGCTCCTCCATTAACAACCCGGAAATGCTGCAGCGATGAAGACAATCGTTGCAGCTTTCCGGGGAGGCATAGGGTCTCCCCGCCGCCGGCTTCCCCGGCGGTTGAGAGGACCCTGTTCGTCTCAACCGCTAGGGAGGTTAAGTATACATTATTAAGTATTAAGTACAGTATTAAGCAAGTCTCTTGCTCCTTAAAGGATCTGATTCGGGAACCACCCTCCAAGAAGGAGTGTACCTACGCAAGGTTTGGAGTGAACCTGCTTGATGACTCCAGGGTGACCCTGGTCAATGATACATTACCATAATCAATTTATAATCCAAAACTCGGTGCATCAATTTATTAGAGCAGGATACAATACACAATCATGTATTGTTACCATAGTAATGACAGGAAAGAGTTTTATAATCCCTAGAACGATGACCAGTGATGTGGAAAAGTAATAAAAACACGTAACATAACCTATGTGCATCCAGTGCATGCATCAATGTTAAATGAATGGGACATAATTTATTTATATAGTACTAGAATATTCTAAAGATCGTCTGGTAGAATGAAAGGAAAAATATGCTCAACATATGTGATGTGAGTGTTAGACAAATGTAAGAATATTCATAAAAGGGGAATCTCAGCCATAGGTTGAGACACTGAACACGAAGAACAATTGGAGTAGTAGCGAGGTACTGTGGACATCAGTTCTTTAACCCAACAATGGTCCTTGAAAACCTCAGTTTTAAGTAATTTTTCCCTAATTTATTTCCTGTCCAACAGAAAGAGTAAATGAGAGTTAAGCCAGCCCCAAAGGTATCGATATTTCCAATCGATCAACCCAAAACAATTGATTAAGACGCCGATTGAAGAAGAATCGATCAATGTCCACTTTAAACGATCGTCCAAAAATGATCGACAAATTGTCGATCGAAGGGTTATTTGACATGTTGTTAATTTTTTTGCGATTGTAGAATCAGCGCTTGGAAAATCCATAGTTTTCGATTTGATCTGGTAAGTTTAATGTCCCCTCCCTTATTATTTCACACTTGTGACACTCACGCTTTTGCAAATGCTGGGCGCGATGGGAAGTTAGAAGGGAGGGGACATCATGCTCCCTCCAAACTTCCCACCCCGCTTGTGGGCATCAGCATTGCTTGTTAGGAGCAGCTCTAAGGGCCATTTTACACTATATGCGTTGCAGTGCATTTTAAAAACTGCACGTGTTTTTGCATAGACAACCAATTCTACCATTCACACTGTATGCGTTGCGTTTTTAAAAATGTATGCATTTTTCATTAATTTGTTCAAAAATGCAAACGCAAATGTAATATCAAAAACGCATGCGTTTTCGTATATATGCAGAAATGAATGCCTATAAAAAATGCATACCTCTAAAAAACGCATATAGTGTGAATGGACCCTAATGCTTCAAGAGAACTTGGCCACCCCTGTGTGTCCCCAAGGGAGTCCCTTCCCACAGGTTGAGAACCACTGCCTAGAGCAATATAGAAAGATGAGAGCAGCAGTTTATAGTACACTATACCTCTGTGAGTAGGTGGCAATGGTAATTCCCTGAGATCAGCTGATAAAGATTAGAAGGTTAGCTGATGCATAGTAATTTGCTATGGGTTTTTACTGACTGATAGGCGTACAACATGCTTGTCACCTATGGAGAAATGAAAAGTTAGAATTCACTGTAAGGTAACTTTGGTGTGTTTAGTTTAGGGCTGAAACATACAGATACATTTTTTAGCTTGGTAAACATAATTATATTCAGCTAGGAATGATCTCAATATCTGCCATTAGGGGGGTTTCCACATAGACGTATCACATAGACTTTACCTGCTTGACGGATGCTGTGTTCTCACAGTGCTGAGCTGTTCCGCCGATGCAGGGCTGAACGTAGTGGAGCACGATGTCTGAACAATGTATGTGATCCATCGGGATCTGAGGGGGTCCCGACGGATGTGGAAACCCCCCCTTACAATCACATTAGTTGTTGGCTTCTAAGAAACTGTCTTGGTGCAGAAGATTCAGTGCTAGAATTATTAGTGCAAATATTATATATATATATATATATTATATGTATCTAACTACACTGTATTGCCAATTTTTTGTGCAACAGGTATATGAAGTATAAGTGAACAAAATAGCAGCAGAATGTCAGCTCTGGGGCTAGACTATTTTCCGCTCTGCTCCAGCTCAAGATAAAAAAGCAGTAAAATAATGAGCACTGAAACTAGGCCATGGAAGCAGCTGCTAGCTCCAAACACAGAACCTTGGCAATCCAATAAGAGAGTTCCAGAGGAAAAGCACATCAAAGACCAAGTGGTTACTAGATGATAAACCGATAACTGGTTGTCCATACACTGAATACACAAATATTAGGAATACTATAGTAAAACCGTAGAACTACCTTTACCCTCAAAACATCCTTTATACTTTTTGACAGCAATTGCACATTCCACAAACATTCCTTTGAAATGTAGGTCCTCCTCGACATATTTATATCTCATAGGTTCTGTAAATTTGCCAACTGCACAATAAAATAGTGTGCTTCTCATTCTACCATGTGACAAATGTATTCCTGCTGGATTCAAATGTGGTGAGTAGCCTTCTATCTTTGTCCCTCAGAATAAAAGAACATCAATTGGAACAAACAAACAAATAGGAACAAGGACACAAGGAGTACAACCTGATGCAACATTAAGTTAAGTTCTGTTAATGATAAAAGAAAAGATAAAATGCTCATAATAACGAAGGCACAAAGGAGACATAGCAAGGAGTAGTGATCGTCTACCAGGCCATGTGTTTTCAGCCATGTGGATACCAGGCTGACACCACTTGCCAATGGGTGATCCTACTGAACTCTACAACAGCTGTAACCTGGAAGAGTTATCGTCCATAACCAGGATGTGACACAATCCTGGTATCCAAATGGTTGAAAACACATGACTTGGTAGAAGATTCTCCTTGCTAAGCCTGCTTTGTACATTCATAATTGTGAGTATTTTTTCCTTTATCATTAACACTGTTTGTTGCACTAGGTTGTGTGCCTTGTGTCCTTGTTCCTATTTGTCCTTTACAAGGGGCCCACACTCCACCTCCATAAAAGGATCTGTACACAAAACGTTATCACCCATCCCTCAGACTTACCTATTTTACCCTGGGATTTTTAGGTTTTATACACCACCTGAGGGCCTTTCTGGCCACTGACCTCACTTCAGCTGTGTGATAGCCGCTAAAAGTTGTGTGAAATTATTTATTACCTCTTTTTTTGCTACTTATGCCCATTGGGGCACTGAACAGTAGTGCAAATCTACACTCAACCTTTTCTGGTTAATAGGAGATGAAATTTGATTAGAAAACCTTCTCCTGTGGGAAAAGCACATGATCAGTTTGATCAGCTGATTAATTAATACCACTCTGGCTGATACTGTTTTAGCCTATACAGGAAGCAGAGATGAGACATGATTAAATTATCATGACCAGCGAATCAGGAAAGATCAAATTGATCTTTTGCTTGTCTCTAGCACAGTGGTTCCCAAACTTTCCCTGCAGGGCCCCCTTTGCTATATACGAACATTATCAAGCACCCCTCTCATTCAAATAACACAGTCATCCCTAGCTGCGCCCCCCTGGAAAACCTCCGCGCCCCCCAGGTTGGGAACCACTGCTCTAGTAGGAGAACATGCCACTCTAAGGGCTTGTTTCCACTGCACATGGAACGCTGGGAAAAAGGCTTTAATATGCCACATCCCAATTAAAAGGACAGTGTCCACTTACACGTAAACAAAGCATCAATTCTAGGGGTCATGGGCAGTTTTTCCAATAAACATGAATGGACATATGATCGAGGCAAGGGATGCTTTTCGCGTATGGTTTCCCTGGAATGAATAGGGTGACCTAAACTGCGGTAAATCTATCTGAAAATCATGGGCAAACAGAAGATGATGCCCTGGTTGGGGGGCTTTGGTTTATCAAAAGGGACAAAGCCCTTTATAGTACTATTTATAAAAAAGCTTTCAATAAAAGCTGTTGATAGACAACATTTTGATAGATTTTTTAAATGACTTTACTAACCAATAATATATACTCTATACTACATACTATACTATATATACTCTATTGGCGATACTCCGAATGTAATTTAGGGTTTGTTCTAAAAAAGGTGGGAGGGGGGCGGCACCATTGGCCTCCATGTTAAAGGAGGTGTAGGTGGTTTCTCTCCCCACATGCCCGGTTTCTTTGATGATGCCAGAGATGCGTAGAGTGGAGGAGGGAGGGTGGGGAAAAACAGCAGAGTATTATGTGCCCTGCTTTGTTTGCTCGTACTGCATTGTGTAAAAAATGGAGCAGTGCAGGCGTAGTGCCAGGGAGGTTAATAAAACCCTATATTGATTGATGTATAAATAAACATATTGTTGTAATGTAAGCAATTAAGGTCCCAGAACTTGGTTTGCTGTAGCACTGATGTGCATCAGAGTAAGATGAGCTCACGAGTGTTCCTTTTTCTCTTTTATTATCCAATCACAGGCTGGGGGATGGATTAGACCTGTACGTGTCGCGTTTGTGCAGGTTAGAAAAATCTGACCCCTTCCACCTCCTTACTGGCCTGAGTTGTGTAGTATAGCTGACAGGCAGAACTACAAATCAACTGCCTTTGTCATATGTGTTTTAGCTTATCAGCTGATGTATTATGTTTTTGCTGTTGATACATTTTATGATATATGTCTGGTAATCAGTATTCATTAATACATTTACATACATTCACATTATACATTAAAGTGTCAATATTAATTGTTTATTTTACATTTACCGTGCCATATCTTTGTATCAGTGGAAGCCACCTGCTGTCAATTTCCTGATTGGCCCAGGGTAATTTAGTGTCGTTCATCTGCAGCAGCTTAAGAGTGCGCTTTCCTATGACATTCCAGGAAGCAATAGGCAGCGACAGGAAAAGTCCCCTCACTAATCCCCTATCCTATTTTATCTGATGGACTGAGCTGCAGCTAAAGCATCACTTGGAGAGCAGAAGACACAAAAATGTGACCCTGTGTGCCTACGGATCTCCACTGAGGTGTACCCTATGGTCAGTTCACCATGTGTATTCTGCTGGTCATCTTTGGTTGCCTAGTGTTTGGAGGCCTTCCATTCTTCTGCTTTTCCTGTCCATCTCAGTGCAGTTGCACTTTCCACTCGCTCACCGATGGATCAAAATCCAGGTAGGCCAACATTTATATTCTCACACTTATCCCAACCACTATTGGACACCCCTTATAGTCATGGCAATCAATAATATTTATTATTTTTCTTTTGTTTACAATGTGCCGTTGTTTCCTGTGTTCAAGGGATTAACTTCCGCGCACATCGTAATCTGATTTTAGAAGAAACCATTGAATGCGTACTGCACTGCTCGGAGCCTCTACACGGTGATAAATTTACAAACTTGGAGTGTACCAGTCAGGAAAAATGCTTATGTGCACATTATTTGACCATTTTTCATCTACAAATTCAAAAATTATTGCATAAAACAGGTTTTGGAGCCTAATGTTCTTCAAATTAAATTTCAATATTTTGTAGTATAATTGGAGACAAATTACATTGCCGTGTTTTTGTTCTTCAAAAATGTTCATATGAATTATACTTTATAATGGTCCCATGTGTTCCTCCTCTTCATCAAATTGGCTTAGTGTTCACCAAAAGTGTTGATCGCCAATACTCTAATCGGGAATTTTTTGTGCGAATATCGGCACTTCAAGAACTTCAGAAGATATCTTCATAATTACCAATATTCAAGATTTTTTTATATCCATATGCAATATGCATATTGTGCAATATGTGCATGTACAAGTGCTGATTTGCACAATGAAGGTAATAATGGCTAAAGATCACAAGTTCTTGAATTAGAAGTGAGCTCATGCTGATGACTCATGTTGATGATGGTGCTTGATCTTGCTGATTTTATATCCAGGACACCTCAGAGGACCCCAGGCTGATTGCTCTTAACAGCAAAAGCCTATAAGCCAAATTGCTTATTCTTGGTCATTAGCTGTATTTCCTGCTAGAATATAGGGGTGACCTCAATTTATGGCCTTGAATGGTACTGAGGCGTACCTGTCATATAACAATACATAATATATATTGTTTAGTAATTTGGTTGCTGATTGGGATACATGGCTAAAATGGCTGTAGATGCCTCACCAAAAGCGATCTGCCCATCTTTTCTGACTTCTTTTCTCACTAATACACACACTTATTTTATATTTTATTTTAGAAGCATAGACAGAGTTTTATTTCTCTTTCTTCATACCCTGTTTCCCCGAAAATAAGGCATCCTCAAAAAATAAGGCTCCCTTACATTTTTGCCTCACGCTGAAATATAAGGCATCCCCGCTAAAGTAAGGAACCCCTGAAGATACGGTACTGTAACTCTGGACAGGGGGGATCAGAGGAGGCAATCAAAATGACACAGGAGGATCAGAAGGGGTTACTAAAATGGTAATCCCCCCTCTGAGTCTCCTGTGCCATTTTGATTCCCCCTCTGATCTCCCTGTGTGATTTTAAGTGATCCCCCACCCTGATACCCCAGTGCCATATTCTTCTTCATGGAAAAATAAGACATCCCCCGAAAATAAGACCTAGGGCATCTTTAGGAGCCAAAATTAATAGAAGACACTGTCTGATGTTTGGGGAAACATGGTAGGAAAATAAAATATTGCAAACAATGCTAAAATTTTTCACATTGGCTGGTATTATTGGGCTGTAGATGGGCAGTCTAAGTATTGACTATGACAATTTGATAACAATAAAAGACTACTAAAGGATTTTATATACTTAATTGTTGCCAAAAATGGATGGTACAAACTAGTTGGTGCTCAAAAAAAGCTTTAGATAATAAAACAATTAAACATCTTGAACTCTCCTCATATTGGGCTCTCTCTCTCCTCTCTTGGGCTCTCCTCATATTCGGTTTTAGGTACAACCTTTAATCTGAAGTGACCGAATATCCTAAAAAGTTCAAGCCTTCCTCTAATTATTTTAAAAAAATATATGCTTGTATTCTCTCTTCTCTTAAATAGAGTATACCACTGCAGAATGTTCCCATCCTTTCCCCCAAAGCTTACCACGGGAGATGGTTGAATTGTTTTTTTTTATTCGACTCGCTGACTTGGTAAGGTAATAAAACTCCTGAACGTGGTATCCTTACCATTGCAGGAGATGTAGAGAAGGGTTGTAGAAATATATATATATATATATAAATGTATTGCTCTAACATATGTAGCATGTAACATACATAAAGTTCAAATTTCAACTTAATTTTGAATTTTAAAAAGCTACATGTGCTAGAGTGATTATTTTGTAATTAAACATCTCCAGCAATTTTGGAGCTTTGCAATTAACACAGAAATAAACTAGTTGAAATTTTGTGACCATTTCTACTACAGATCAACTTTATGATGTCCGTGGAATAGATTAGTATTAAGCAAGAATATTCAAAATGTGAATATATCCAACAAATATCCGACATTCAAGAATTCGCAATGGCAGATATTCATCATATTATGCTTCAACATTGTTTACCGACATACATTGCGCATATTTGTGCGCATTGCGAATGGATACGTGCAATACGCACAGTGCTCGTACTGGCAAAGATCACAATGTAAGGCAATATAATACAGACAAATGAAATTTTTACAATTTTGAATGTTGCTTAATATATTCCCGAAATTATGCAAACTTAAATATACCATATGCCGCTCAACACTCGAATATACCAGGGAACAAAAATAATAAAAACTTGTAAAAGTCAATTGACAGGAAATACTTAGAATTATGAATGCTTTAAAGGTTTCTAAACATACTGACAACGCAGAAAGGTTTTTTTTAATAATAGAAATGTAGCAAATTGAAGGTAAACCATCAAGTCTACCCTTTAATAAATGTATATCAAATTTTAAAATGAAAACATATGATTAGAAGCTCAGCAAATAATTAAATAGCTTTAATATAAAGTATACGTCCACTTGTTCAAGTGTACATACAGGATACAGCATCTACATAATACATACGATAAGGATGCCCATAGGTTTGTATGATTTACCACATCCCAAAATATATCAGAATCTTGGCATTTTTTTTTTTATCAAGGAACATAATTATAAAGACGGGAATCCGACCAAACTTTTACTGCAGGGGTATCTTCCGAGTGTTGTAAATCATGAGGATTGTTTTTTAAACTTGGTGAAAGTCACATCCATGGCTTTATAAATAAACCCCAAGCGTAAATTCCATAATATGCCATTTTTAGTAGTAGAAGTTCCAGATGGCTTTACACCAGAATGAAATCAGGGGCACATGAGCCGGCTAGTAATGCAATCAGTTGCAACTAGAGATGGGCCGAACTGTTCGCCGGAGAACAGTTCGGCCGCGAACACGGCATTTTCGCCGCCTGCCCGCCGGCGGACATACTGGTGTTCGACCGTCTGTTCGCACGGCCAGAAGAATATTAATTCTTCCTCCGGCAGGATCAAACCTGTGTATCCTGCCGGAGAAGAATCTTTTCACTACAAGACCGGCTAACCGGTCTTAGTGAAAAGGACCGGCTCAAACAGAAGTGACTCAGTGACGTCACATCCTGCGGCCCGTACCGGAACTATGCGTCCAGGTTGCGGTCCACAGTACGGATGTGACGTCACTGACGTCACTATCCGGTTTTTCTCCTTTTCATTCAAATTCCCCGCCTAGAGGCGGGAATTTGAATTGTCCGCGAACAGGGCACGGCGACTTCTTTGAAGTTCGACCCTCCCTGTTTCGCGGACACCCCAGGGGAGGGTTCGCGACATCCCTAGTTGCAACTAAACAACTTATTGCAATTAAAAGCAAGTTCATTTAATTACAACAAGGACAGCAGAAGAGAAGGTCAGAGCAGCCTAGGATGCCATTAATTCTGATGGCTATTAACCCATGTGGGCTGTGCTCCACAGTGGTTTACGTTCCTTTCCCAAAGGTAGCGTTAAAAGCATCCCACCATCTTCTTCAGACTGGTATTTATCAAACCCAAAAAGCCATCACCATTATGATACTGGTATTTCCACAATATAAGAGGTTCTGGTGATATTTAATTAACATGCTTAATATGGAAAATACCAGAAGACCAGTCTGTGGAGCGTCTCATTCATCCAGGTCATAGTATATTTGAAAAGTCACTAGTGAACTGGCTTTCTTAATTCAGATTGGATTAGAGTATCCAAAAAGCAAGTTGGATGGAGGAGACATCAGAGGATCCTTTAGATATACCAGAAGATGTACTTTGGCCATCTAGTTAGGCTCTCTCCTACATATATCATTTAACAAAATAAAAAACTAGAGGATGGAAATCTGAATTGAAGTGATAGTGCCATACCCCAAACATATGCAACATGTAAACCAACCAACAAGTGCAAACTTAGTATCATCCTAAGAACAGGGTTTTTGGCACTTGCAACATATTTAAGCATCAATAAGGTGTAAAAGGTCTTTGTTCCACATTGTGGACTGTACAGTTAAAACATGTTTAAAAATAATGAAAAAGTTATACATTGCAACAGGCCATATCATAATTGCATATCATATGTACATAGATGATGATCATAGTGCTTCTCTGACATGTTTCACCCAATAGGGCTTCCTCAGGGAGAGTGTGCTATATAAATATACAAATGACATCTTGTAAGAAAAAAATCAAAATACAACTAGTATCAAAAACATTCTTATAAGTCTTCCAGTCAATTTAAACAAAATCTTGGTTGCCTCAGTCTTCATTAATAAAAGTGGGTAGAGAGACGAATAATAATATTTTTGTGTATATTCTGATCTAGTGCAAGGAAGGGAGCCATTAGTTAAATGTATAATGATGAATTAAGGAGCCTAAAGTTCCCAGTCTTCTTATTCAACATTCTTTTACATTTCTTACATTTACTATGTAATGTGAGGGCCAACCTGACTGGAAATTATTTGAATGGGTTGTTTAGCTGGACCAATGAACCACAATGCATCTAACTATATAGGATTGTAATGTATGTGGCCATTTTAATGGTTACTTTTGCTTGCACATATTAATCATGGGTCCTGTAGTGGGTGGGTCGTCGACTTCTCCCCACAGTGTTGGGGGAGCCTACTGCATTATGCAAAAGTAGTGTTAAAAGTTGGGGTTAGAAGGACCTGCTGCTTATATCCCCCACAGAGTAGGGGGACCTATTTTTTCCTATGGTAGTAGAAGTAGTAGCAGAAGTAGGGGGTAAAATAATCTATGGCATTGTATGGGGAATTATTGGGCTTTCACCATAGAAAACATGTGTATTATACAGACATGCACTCTGAGTGGTGTGTTATACCTCTCTTTTGTATCCAAATTATATATGTGCGCATTTGTGGTTCCTATAGACTTATTTTGGGAATGCAAATGCTAGCATGTCCAAAAACACCTTTATTTATTACCCAAGCAATTATTTGATTAAATGTTGGTAATCAAAATGCCTACCCAGAATTCTGCTTTGGATTAGGATGGTGAAGGATTTTGAAAGAAAACTGTTTAAATCAACTTATATTTATTTGCTATGCCAAATATTTTTTTTACATAAGTTCTACTTTAAAGTAAGTCCTGTGTATCGTGAATTGTGAAAATAAAATATGTTATTTCATTACACATAATTGAAATCAGTTATTCCTATTCCTTATTTAACACAGGGCCGTGCTTTGTAACGATCCTGAGATGACTCTAACACCTGTGAATATTCCAACGGACACATATAAACTCCGCATTGAAAAGACTGCGATAAGGCGTGTGCAAGGAGACGCTTTCCATCTACTCTCCAACCTTGAGTTTCTCTGGATGCCGTATAATTCAATTTTGACCCTCAGCGTGGTGACGTTGCGTGGCTTACGCAGGTTGCAAGAACTTAGACTGGATGGCAATGACCTGACATCTTTTCCATGGGAAGCCCTAGCCAGCACACCACGACTAAGGCTCCTAGACCTACACAACAATGAACTGTCATCAATACCTAAAGATGCTGCTCGTTTCATAAAGAACATCACTTACCTGGATCTGTCTAGCAATAAACTTGTCACACTCCCTCAGGAACTCATTGCATCCTGGTTAAATCTCCACTCTGCTTCATATTTTTCCAACGATCACTCCACATTGATCCTTGGTAAGTACTGTGTGCTGCAAAAATATATCTCTTAAGGCAGTGGCCCCCAAACTTTCCTAGCAGGGCCCCCTTTTTCTATTTAGGAACATTATGGAGCCCCCTCTCCCTATTCAAACACAGGTTAAGAATGAGGGCCAGTGCCCCCTTGGAATACTTTCGCGCCCCCAGTTTGGGAACCACCATCTTAAGGACCAATAAGCAACTGTCAAATGATATTTTAAATGTTTTGGTTCAGAAATAAATTGATAATAGTGATGAATTGCTGAAGAAAAGAATTGTGCATAGCCACTATGCACCAAGATGAAAGTTATCACTAAATAATTTTTTACTGATGTGTATCCAGAAGGTGGTAGAGGCCTTGACCAAAGTGTAGACTCTAGGACTATATCATGTTCTTCGTGGCTGATAATAATGTTTTATTAGAGATGGCCAATAGACTGTAAATTAAACTGGCAATCAAGTTTTTTTGACTTGACTAGAGTGTAAAAAAAGGCTGGAGAGCATGTGTTTAAGATTATGGAATGAACAGGGGGTTCAAGCTCGAAGAGATGAATAACCATAGAGATGGTCGACTTTAAAAAAAAAATTTTGGATTTTGATTTTGACGATTTTGAGTTAATTGCAAAGCCCCCAAACTTGCTGGAGATGTAGAGACGGGTTGGGGGTATACTACAAAAAAGTATGTCTCTAACACAAATAGTTTTTGCATTAAATAAGTTCAAAGTCAAGTCACAATTTCGAAATTGTGTGCTAGAGCAAAACTTTTTTTTCAATGTTCTTACAACTCTTCTCTACATCTCCAGCAATTTTGGATATGATAAAATTTTTAGAGGCTTTGCAATCAGCTCACAAAGTTAGCAAGTCGAAAAATTCGACCATCTCTAATAACCAATAACAATTTTAACAGTGACCAAAAGCAACCTAAATAAATCCATCTTAGCTAATGGTAGCCCAGTGATGTTTGAAATATATTTAGCATCGTCAGAACCCCAAGAGTGGTTGCAGAGACACAGCCATTCAGATATCAAGTGAATATATAGAATGTTCCAGCAAAGTAGACAGGACTGGACCATGCAGTATTCACTCTTTATTCTTCCAGCCAAAAGTCCAGTCCCAGGAGGGAGGTCTTCACTGCAGCAGAGTGTCAGGGCTGAAACTTTATCATGTCTGTATACAGTAACAGTATCCTTTTTTCTGAACACACCGACTAACTTATGGAGAGACACACTTTACATTCTGGCACTAACAACTTACCCATGAGCAGCTATTTACATATTTACATATGCCTCCTGAAATGCATTGCTATTGCTCCCAGGATTGTTGGGAATAAAAAAAAAAATGTTTGCATATTCAGACCATAAGACGCAGGGACACTTTTCTATTGATTTTAATGGTTAGAAATTGGGTCTCATAGTCCGAAAAATATGGTTTTGCAGTACATAATTGAAGCATTCTAGGGCAGAGGTTCCACTATGTTCTGCTGAAAATGAAGCAAAATGTAGCGTCCGGGTCTTTTGTATATACGTTCCATTCATTTTTCAATGATTTGTTGTGTCCCCTCGCATTTTAATTTTTAGAAGGCAGCTAAGGGTTTGTTTACTACTAGGCTTAAAACAAGGTACACAGATCTCCATAGAGTTTTTGCCCACTTGTATGGAAGATGCAAGCGCAGCTCACTGCAAAATGTGTTCTATTTTTGGCCGGAATTGGGCACGGTTAGTGCCTAATGTCAAGCATTAGTTCAGTTCAAATATTTCTTCAGTGAAAACATTCTTCCTCCGGCGGGGTCTTACTGCTCCTGATCCTGCCGGAGGAAGAACAATGTACTCAATGTGCTTCTCTTCACCTGAAATTTGTTTTGTATCCTGCATTCCCAAAATACCTTTGTACTAGTAGATGCTTCTGTTACACAACTTATATTTCATTACCTCTTCTAGTAACTCTTCATCCACTGAACAAAGGGCCACTAGGCTATGACTTTATTTTGAGGACATATTCTAGCAAAAACATAGCGGAATGAGAAGCAAAACCCAGCTTCTTTACCAAAATGGACATCAGGCCTGTAGAAAGACCTGCATTGAGTGTATTGAGAGTGATGGTGAATTAACTCTGATCTACAAGAAGATTTAAATTAAATTGTTTTTCACTTCTATACTTCTGTCAGGCCAGCGCAGTAAACGCAAAGTAAACTTATAGGACACACAAGGTAACATTACCTCAAACATTTATGTGTATTATTTTACATTCAAGCCTTGCAAAGTTTTTTTATCTATCTTTTAGAAATAATGCAATCCATGTTGCTCTACATGGAAAGACTATGGGTTCACTATATGGAAGACATATGTAAAGTCATGTAGAACCTTTAAGACACTTCTGGCTCTAACATGTTTCATCATAGCTACCTTTGAGGAGAATTAAGTAGGCAAAGCACACGTGTGGCAATGTTCCTGCTAAATCCCCCTCCATCTAGTATGTCATCCCTGGACTAGAGATGGGCCGAACTGTTCGCCGGAGAACAGTTCGGCCGCGAACACGGCATG
>CM070037.1:16885831-16907479 GCA_036250615.1 Ptychadena robeensis
AACACTGTATCACATTTGGTACAGAAATCTGCACCTCAGTGAACCGCCAGGGAGGTTAAAAATGTTGTTTCATTATTGTTTTGTAGTGGATAGGTAATATTGAATTAAAACTTATTTTACCTGTCTGTCCAGAGTGAGTGGTACTGTTCCCCAGAGGGGTACATAAGAGAGAAAAAGCCATCTGTAGCTGTTTAAGCTCCATTTCGGGACAACAGACCTGTGGGACTACAAGAACCTAGTTCATCATGTGAGTGTTAACCCCCCCCCCCCACCTGGGCTTGGGGATGAATGCATAGGACTTGCCTGATAGACAGCTTTGAGAATGTTGCTAGGGACTATTGCTGGGCATTAGCCCCACCGTATCCTGGGATGATGTTCCTCACCTCGATCTGCTCCCCCTAAGCTTGTGCCCTGCAGTACTCACCGGTGACTCACCGGTCCCTAGTGTTGGCAAAGGACTAAGCAAAAGCTATAAGTGAAAAAGTATCTACAGTAAAGATGGTTGAAATGTAGTTAATTCAATTTGACTTCCTCGAGTTTTCATGTGAACTTTCATTTGCAAATTTTTCGAGTTTCATGTGAATTTTTAATTGCAAATTTTCTAGATCTAAATTTTCAATTGAGCTATATAATATTTGCAATAAAATTTGCACTTAAAATAAGGAAATAATAAATGCAGATTTTTGTGGTCAACACTAAAATTTTTAAGTTTAAATTTCGATTTTAGTCAAATTTCGGGTCGAATGCCGACGAAGAATCTAAATGGCCCCGGCGAAATTCGACTATGCAACATTTTGGCGAAAAAGTCAGAATTTCTACTTAAAAATTAGCATTTCAATTTTTTTACCATTCCTAATCTACAGGGAGTTGGAGAGTATGAGGGTTCACTGAGGGAAATATTCGGGCATAACTTTAGAAACTGATGGTCCAGGACAAATTGCCATGTGTCAGCGAGTGGTCCAGTCCTTGGCACCTTTCTTGCCAGGCTTACAGTGGAGTGGCGCAGGAGTGGAAAATGGCCTGTTCAGGGCAGTCTGTATGTCCTATAAGTCCAAAGCCATAGTATGGGTGCCAGAAAGCTCTTACAATAGATGTGCTGGGAAAGCCCACCAAAAAAGCAGAGTCTATATTTACAGTGCCAATGGGTTCACTAGCATCCCATAAGGGACCCAGACCCCATGAGAGGGCATTTCATGTTATGGACATAGAATCTCCATCAACCTTATTTGTGGCAAATTGTTGATTCAGCTAAAGGGGGGGGGGGGGGTAAAAAGCACCTGCAAGACCTGCACAGTTAATAAAAGGCAAAGTACCATTAGCCAGAATGAAAGGCAAATTTTTTATGAATATTACTACAAATATTCAATTTTCACATCTGAAATTCACATCGGTTGGTCCGAAGCCATGTGTTAGTTGCCAAGAAGTAATCGTCACCAAATATCTTCGAAATGCTCATCATACCCAATCAAAGAGACCATCACATATATTGGTAATGGAATGAATAGGCACGTTTATTGTCCATACACACATATTCACATCTGAAATTCACAAGGGTTAGTCCGAAGTTGTTTGGCGTTTCCATAGATTTCAAGAAAGTCTTTAACTCGTGGGGCACATCCCAACCAAGCGTCTCCAAAATGTTCATTACCTGTGAACAAAAACTCTCCCACTCCTTCCTTGACTCCACATTGCAACAAAGTCCTGATGGGTCCAGTCCATGATCCAGTGGCATCATCTAGCTGAAATATGCTGTTCCGCTGTCTGTATACTTTAATAGCATTGATGTCCACATGGGAAATATGAGCCTTCATGTCATGTGAGACACTCTTGATGGAGCCTCGTACAACTTGAAGAAAAAGAAAACAAAAGTACATCAGCAATTGTTAAATTTGTGATTCAAAATTCGAAACTTTATTAGCAAATGCAATTCTTATAATTGATATCTAATGCTACAGATGTAGCAACAATGATGACTGATTCTGAAAACTTCATATATAGTGTGTAAGATCCATTATCCATGCTCTTCTCGTCCTGTGTCATAGTAGTAGTTTGTCTTTCATCCCCTATTTGATGTAAGGCTCTATGCAATATGTTGGCACTTTATCCAAAGTAATTCCTAATCATAAAATTTGTAGTGGTGATGTCAATGCTTTAGGCATGGAGTGAAGAGACTCGGTGGAACCAGAGGAGACATTAAGGTGAGCAAGGGTATTTGTTTTTTTAGGCTATGGCTCCACCATGCGATTGGATGTGCTGAAATGAGCGCAACCTTCCAGCGCTAAATGAGTGCAGCAAATAATGTGGCCTTTTTAAATCAATGGGCTGATCTATACCTAACACGCTTGGGTACATTAGTTAGATTATCGATGAACGCATAATAAGTCAAGCCTCCCTTACGTTTACATGAGGCCTCGGTTGAAGCGATGGAGGCTAGAAGTGATGGTTGGGAGCTCTGATGGGTTGTTGGAGACAGCCATATCTTAGCCCATTGACTTCTAAGAGGGGCTTATGCACTGCGGCATAATCCCTGGGTTCAACGCATGAATTTTAGCACAGTGGAGCCAAGTTATACAGTAAGCGTGTAAGAAAGTGTGATCTACAAACTACAGACCAGCAAAACCTCATTCGCAGATCCTGAAGAGTGTGTTATCAAGATATATGCATTTTCAGGGCCCTTTCACACTAGCTTTCACCGGCAACGTTTGCATTTGCGCTACCCTCAATTGTGCCCGTAAGAAACCATGGGCTAATGCATGGGGTCCAAGTGTATGGGAGACATCAAGCTCTGTGGCACAAAAATGTGTGCTGCATGGAATTTGTGGTTTCCACTCTGGCCCCACGTTGCACTTGGAGGTAAAGCACAATACAACACAGGATCAGTGTATACCTGTGTACCCTGCATTAAGGCAAGCCACATGGTGTTGTGGTACTGCTAGTGTGAATAGGCCCTATGAATGATTCGGTCATCAATCCACAGTAACCTGTATAGTAAATCTGCACATCATTTACATACTTTCACCGGGCAATTTAAAAAAAGATAGGGACTCTGAATTAGTGACACGTCACTTAGCTATATCCCCGTTATTTCACTTGAAATGAAATAATAGAGTGTTGTGCCGTGTTAGCCACTGACGAATATACCGTAGAAAGTTTGGAGTTCAAATGATACCATCTTCAATTGGCCAATAAACATTATCACTTCAACTCCAAACTTTATATACTTTAAATGAAACCAATGATATAATAGGAGAGATGTCACTGGAGAAAGGAAGTATTAGCCACATCCATAAGTTCTTCAGATGTTGATAACTTTTCAGTTCCCCTTAATAATGTGAGTTAAGGAAGCTGTGTGGACAGTAACTCCACACTAATCACTCTAAACTATTTTTATTCATTGTATCTATTCAATAAGTCTATAATTTTATATATCTTGGCCAGCTTGGTAGGCAACAGTTGACAATGCCACAATTCAGCTTCCATCCTCATTCTGCTCACTGGACAATGACTTTGCATCATCATTCCTATCTAACCAGAAGGTAATACATGGAGCCATAACCCATAACTAGAATGATCTTCAGGGCTTTCCAGGGCAGAGAGGTCAACAAATCTAAATGCTGACCTCAACACATAAAACCAGAGCTCTAGCAGAATAAGTGAGATTGGCACTGGCCGTTAATATGAAGTATGGCTGTTGAGAAATGAAGATTGAAGATTTAGTAATTGCCACAAATGGAGGAAATGAGTTTCAACTTCATCTAATGAACACAAAGAACTTTCTTTTCATCACTATGAGAATTGTGAACTCTAATTCAATTTCTGGGATTTGTTTCAGCTGGTGGTATAAAATGATGGCCTCCTTCAGATTTGGAGGCTCGTTAATATTTTTTAGACCCTCCTAAAGATTTTTGGTCTTGGAACATGACCTTTATTAACATCCTTTAAAACTATTGTATTGTATATCTAGATATGTAAGGTCACTTACCAAAATCATTCCTGCAGATAGCCATAAGGAGATCTTTGTTATCACAAGGTCGACACGCATCTAGAATTCAGGAGACAGATCATTTATATTGCAGAATCACATAAGGGTAACCTCTACATTCATCATTTTAAATAATAAAGTGTAAACCAAAATATTTTTGCTTTTAATGTTGAGCTTGAATATTCAAATGTTGAATATTTTTCGTGAATATTGGCAATTCGAGAATATCTCAAATTTGTTGGCGGATATTCGAGATTGAGTATATTAGCGGTATGACCATGTACAATATTTGCATTGCCAAAAGAAACATAGCATATGACCATTCATTTAGAAGATTTTCACAATGCAATCGTGGGTAGTCGATCATGCATGATTTCTGACCTGAATTTTCCTCTCTATTTTTTTTTCAAATCGTCCCCGTTAGAAAAAAAAGATTGCGCCCATTCATGTCTATGGGCGTGATCAGGACTGAAAAATTTTGTCTGCCCGCAATCAAAACGCGGGGAGCCGGGATTCTAAACCAGGGTCGGACCCCATTCGCGCCGATCGCAGCCTTTAATTGAAGTGGGGACATGTCCATTCAACGAAATGGAAGCGATCAGCCGCGATCACCACGCACGAATAACATTGGGTCTCGTCCGCTGATCACGTACGTGGGAACAAGCCCTTATTCTTGCTTTCAAAATGCCATTAAGTAATAGAAAAAAGGTAACTGACTTACCATCTGCAAGAGTAAATTTGTGGAGTAAAGGTCCAGAATACTGGCTATTGAGCACTTCATACTGGAATCCTGCTGTTCTCCTGCTCAAGTCCCTTTGAGGACTTGCCTGAAGGAAGAAAGCCACCCTCTGAGCAATATCCATCCCAAAGCAGGAAATCTTCTGTAAGCCAACTGCTTCGCTAACCAATAGGTGAAGCTCTTGGCCCTTCTCCACATACATATTAGCACCTCCAAACTCCAGTGAAGGCTTTATACAGACAGTTGTCCTCCTGCTGACCATAGTGGGCTCAAGAATCACACGCAAGGCTCTGCTGGGGTAAAGCCATTCTATGGTGCCTTCTGCACAACGTAGGTGGACTTGCTCCACAGCTCGAGAACGAAAGTCCAAACTGAGGCCACTACGAAAAATAAAATAATCAGTTAACATTCATTTGTAATATATAGGATATACCTTATATATAGAACTTTAATCTTGTAAATATTTCTTAATATAATCTCATGACCCACTAGCAACCACCATTGTTATATATTCTACAAGGGTTTAAAGGAACTTCTCAGATCATTTATTGAGATAAAAAATGCCAACATTCTAACCCAGGGGTGGGCAAATTTTTGGATTCGTGGGTCACACCATGCTCTTAAATTTAATAGAGGGGTCAAACCAAGAAACTGTAATGGCCACCCCGCATAGGTGTCCCAGTTCCTTGTGTCTCAGAACAATTAATAAATGTATCAGCCATATTCCAGTCAAAATGCAGAGAACTTAGTGACAAGACACTCTGACTCCCCTCCGCTGCTCACTGCAATGACATTCGAACTACTATAGGCATTACACACACTCATTGCAGGGTACGAATGGATGAACCCAGAGTCTTTCCACTAAGGTGACAACAGGCCAGATTAAAAACCTAAATGGGCTGGATAATGCCCCTAGGCCGTAATTTGCCTATTGCCATCCAAAAATGCTTATGACTAAAGCTGCCCATAGACATGTAGATTGCCAATAAATCGGTAGATGCTCATCATCAAGCTGCACTGGAGTGTCCGTCAAACGGACTGGGAATCCGGAATGGGAATCGATTCCCATTCAATAATTTAGATGGGGACCCTGGTCCCCATCCAAAATATTTGTGATCGACCAGGGAAAATTGATTGTTCCATTGCTTTTTAATAGAAATCCATGGCTCCATGTGGGCAGCTGTAATTCCTGCAGGATCTTGCGAAACGATACCTGTAAATCGAAACGTCTATGGATTTAGGGACTTTGACGCCATCATTAATTTATAAAATCAATTAAAATCTTAAAAAATGGTACAACATACATAGAGAATATGCATCACATAATAATAAAATCCACATACCGTACATTAATATCTAAGCCCTACTACAAACAATAGAATTCTATTATGTGTCAATGTTTTGGGCACCAATCTGCCTCCATTCAGTATCTGTTTGTTCATACTATTGCCCAATCTCAAAATGTTTTGATGGGAATCTTCTCTTATCATGAGAAAGAGGTAAATAAACCAATTATGATGACCTAAGGAACAAAAATCCAGAAATGGTCCATCATTACTGAAATCTTCTTTCTGTGTCTGAGTTAACAAGGTCAACTGGGACTTTCAAGCACCAACAAGGCCACTGTTTTATATGGTGACTTTGCAAAGCCGACCTATGAAGGGTCTCATTCATCCAGGTCACATATGGAGTAATAAATCAAGGCAACTGGACTTCCTGTAACTTGACCAAAAGTCTAGTGGCTTTAATTTATGACTACAGATATAACATACCGAGTGAAAGATGTTTCTAGTTAGATTTCAGATGACTGTTTACTTTCTCCACCAGCAGTGATAAGATTTTCCCCTGTTGGCCATGTCAAGTGCCATGTTTGTGCTTACCGACAAAATCTTATCATCACCCTCAGGATACTGTGTTTGCAGGAAATAGAGATAACACCAATTTGTAATTAGGACAAGGATGAATTATGTTTAGATTGATAAGAAGGCTTGACAGCTAGTTACCATATAATCCGTTTAAAATGCTATACATGGTATTCTAAAATACGAACATGTAGAGCAGAAGAAAGGAACTGAATTAAGTCCCGAAAGTAAAAAAAAAAAAGTCATAGAATGCGGTTTATACAAAATTTAAAAATTAAAGTTTGATATAAATAAGAGTTATAATCTTACTGCCCAAATGTTTCATGTTGTTGCTGTTTACTCAAACAACAGTAAAATAATGCCTTGGCCTGGTTATATATATATTGGCTTTTAAAAACTTTAAGAAAATCTGCTCAATACACACAGTTAAATATCCTAACTTCTAAACCAACACCAAGACATTGACTGTAAAAACCTGAAAATAGGTATATAGTGGTAAACCACTAGAAAAAGAATAGGCGCCCATATGGTGATAAGAAAAGGCCTTTATTTCGTAAAAAGAGGAATTTTCTAAATACATGAATTTAGAAAATACCCCATTTTACTAAATAAAGGACTTTTTATCACCATTTGGGCGCCTCCAAAAACCTATTCTTTTTCTAGTGGTTTACCACTAATATACCTATTAGGATCTTATCTCCGAAGAGTTTTGGGACTTGGCATTCAACTAATTAGAATATTATAGGCAAAGCGAGTGCGACCTTCACAACACTGCGTGGGGACAGTGAATGAATTTCTCCACCTGCACTTCAACACATCAAGGTTGCTAGTTGGACGGTAGATCAATCATATGTTATACATATTGGGTCCAACCAAAAGCTAGCGACCACAATAGTAAGTCTACCTTTCTAATACACTGAGTTCACACATGCTGACTCCTCCCTTAATAGTATATCACCTCATACTGTTCCTTGTGTCTAACCCAATATCTTTGTCTTTTTTCCGTTTTTTCCCTTCCCCATTCCTTGTTGGGTTCTACACACACACTTTTTGGGTGGACTCTCTAATTGACATAAACCCCCCAATCCAGCCAATCATCTATTGAAAGTAAAAAGTTTGTCTAGAGAACACCGATTCTCACATTTCCAATCATTTCAGAATACGGTACCTTCCTTTCCAGCTGCAGAAGTCCCCAGCACTGCACAGGGTTCCTCTGCTCAGCAGAAGAGCACATAATAGGAGACGATCCAGCAGTCGGAGCCTCTTCATATTGAGATCCCTTTGTCTGAATGACTGAGGCGATAAGACAAAGCTGAGTGTGGATACATCTGTCTATAGGAGGAAAGCCATACCTCCTTATCAGCATCCCCTCTGACTCTATTCACAAAACCTCCACAGTTCATGAATTCCTTAAAAAAAGCAGACTACCATCTATTGCATGTTGTCAGAAAGCCACTTAAAATAAATTAATAGAGATTGATAGATTGAGATGGATGTACATAAGTAGCTTATTTCAGATGCTTTCCAAAACATTTCCTCATAACAAGGTGGATGACGTTTCTAAAATAAGGTCTTTTTATCATCAATATAATATAACTGAATGTAAATTTCTATATATAAACAATTTTACATATATAAACAAGTTTACATAAACATGCCCGTGATTTGTACACTATAAGTTATGTAAAGCACATTTTGTTTTATCGAGGGCAAAGGAGTCAAACTTCTGCCCGGGGCCAAATCTGACCCACAGACGAATTACATTGGGGTAACAAGATTGTTTTACTATATTGTTTCTACTATATTGTTGTTTGGATGTGGGTAGCATTAAAGTAACCTTGGTTGTCAGGTGTACCTACCTTTCTATATATTGTTTTAAAAATGTTATTGAAGAAATGAATGGCACAGACATGTACCTGTCCCTGACTAGCCCCCGGCGTTTGGCTTTACCGATGAGGCCGATAAGCCGGGCGGTGCTATTGGCCTCCTTTTATCCACGATATCATCAACTGAGGGGAGGGTAATAAAAGCAGAGTACTCTTATGGTCCGGTTATGGTACGGACTGGCCACTAGGGGGGTTCAGCAAAACATAAGTTTGTTTCCATTTGAAGCTTCATTGTAACACAACCGTAGACCTTGTTTTCCATATATACTAAGGTTGACCTGTGACTTTGTCCAAGTTTTAAATTTTGTCCGACTGTGCATTTTAAGTTTGACACCCCTGATCTAGGGGGTTCGGTTTGCATAGCACAGAGGTTCCCAAACTGGGGGGTGCAAAGGTATTCCAGGTGGACGCTGGCCCTCATTCTTGCTTGAATAGGAAGGGAGGGCTCAATAATGTAAATAGAAAAAGGGGGCCCTGCAAAAAAAGTTTGGGAACCACTGGCATAGTAGCTCTGATACTTTATGACAATTCAATGAGTTATGAAAAGTGTAGATTCAACGCTGGCCTGAATTCAATCAATATGTGATATCAACCATAATCTCAATTTACATAGATATATATATATTTACAAAATATATACACGCACACACATATAGATATGGTATTTACATATATAAACACTGTATTTTATATATATATATATATATATATATATATATATATATATATAAAATGTACAGTAGTGGCTAGGCACCTCACATAGCATGTGCAATACTAGTTTCTAGGTTAAGGGCATAAGCAGTACTGCCTATGAAATGTATTCAAATGTTTTCACATAGTGTTGAGCGCAAATATTCGCAATTCCAATATAACATATTCTGCAATTCGCAATATATCTCGAATGTGTGGCCGGATATTTGCAATGGCAAATATTCAACATCAGATCACTGTGATTGGTTACCAGCATACATTGCCGATAATACATTCAAGTCAATGCGATATTACAGGATCAGACGTGTATGCGAATCTGTATGCGCAATGTAAGGCCATAGAATGTCAACGAATCAGAATCAAATTATTTAGAATAACTGTGCAAACATTTGCGAAATTACGCAAACTCGAATTCAGCATATGCCGCTCAACACTATTTTTACATCACAAATCTTTTTGACCTTTCAACTTTGAGTTCAGTTTCCCATTAACTAATTCCTTTCACTATCTCCAGTTGGAAAATGATTTATTATTTATTTATTTAACCCGAATGGGACAGTAGATAAAATGTCCAAAACGGTGTCTTACTTTTAGCAGGCATTCTACATGACACCAACTCTAGATACTGAATAATTAGCAGGGCACACAATAGGCACAGGAGTGGCACATACATTTAGTGCACACATCTCATTTTCATGCTGAATAGGCTGGTCAAACCCCCACCTAAGTGATCAGCTCACTATATATGCATTCATTTAAGAAAGTGATGATCTCCAAATTTGGTGGAGACCATGGATGGTGGATCTATTCAGAATGCACAATGCAGCATTTTGTTTGTGCAAACTCCATACGGCAGGGGAGGCACACAGCCTGATGGGTATTGTATAGACTTCAACTAGTTGAGCATGATAATCAATGTCAGAAGCCATCTGTTACCTTTCTTATGTTGTGGAATCCTCTTAAATACAAAATTATACCAGAAATAGGAGTTCAATTGGCCCATTTATGTTTTTAGAGATGTATGTTGCTACTGGTCCCTGCAAAAGGAGAAAAAAAAAAACGAAATTAAATTATTCAATAACCAATACAGTTATGCCCTAATATTTATGGTAAAACCCCCAGTCCTAGCTCAAGGAGATTGAAGCTAAAAAGGTGTTAAAATTGAATGGACTTCACACAAAGTTGGTGTGGTGCTGAACTCCTATGGAACAATGTCTCCAAAACAGATGACTTGAAAGGTACAGTTTGGGGATTTTCGTACGCTTGGAATCTAACGCAAAAATGTACCCATGTATGGGCGGCTTTAGCCCTGTGCACATTATTTATATTACCATCATTCAATCAATCATTTACCAAAATGATTGAAATACTTTTGATTATTTTCTGTAAGGTACATTGGGTATATTCAAAATTTTTTAGATGATGAATATCTTGTTTACATTCATAATGCTTTTGTCAGGGCCACGGGACCCTACAGTGGCTTTACAGGTAATCCACTTGACCCATTAGATACCATGTAGCACTTCCTGCCACCTGCCCTGACCCTGCTTGGACCTGACTTTGCCTTTTGCCTGGCCCCCCTGACACCTCTTTGGTTTCTGGCCCCTTGACCGCTGAATGCAGGGAAAACATACAATGGTCACAAGCCCGTAGATTGCTGTGCACAGGGAAATGTAACCACATCCCAACCAGAGTGCTCATGATAACCCCTTTCCACCACCCTTGATGATGGAGAAATGAAGGAAGGTTGACTGGCCAGATATATCATGTTATCTTTAAGATCCCATTAATGACCAGGTGAGTAGCCATCTTATACTTGGAACTAAACTTCCTTCTTTTCCTAGGCCTGGTCACTAGTGATGGCTGAACTGTCCGCAAGGCAGACAGTTCAGCCGCCAACATGGAATGTTCACTTTTCTTCTCCTGGCAAACAGTACAGGTGTTCGACCTGCCCCGGGTTTATTATTCTCCCGCCGGCCGTATCAGATGCAGAAAGAGGTAGCAGGAAGAATAATAAATAGTCATGTCAGAACTTCGCAGGGAAATGTGAACAGGCAGGGAATTCAAAGTTCCCCGCGAACAGGCGGATGTTGGACTTTTCTAAAAGTCCGATCCGCCTGTTTGTGGATGGATGAGGCCGATGTTCAGCCATCAATATTGGTCACTGGTGTGGAGTCAATGTTCAGGAATAGCCACCGACAAGCACAGGTTCCCTTACCAAAGGTCAGATATAAACAATTGCAAAATCAACTTTCTCTAATTAACCAAATTAAGGTGCATTAACGTTTGCTGTAGGGAAGGAGATATTCCAAGGCCCCATTGTGGTAGATTCACAGAAAAGAAATGACTCATTTTCAATTTCCAAAAATGTATCAACACAGAGCTGCTCCTTTGAGAGATAGTGACTTGTCACTGAATCCTCTCCCTTAGTTTACTTATAAAATAGAAACAATTATCACAGAAGTTGCACATCTGACCAATCTTTAATTAGAAGCATAAAAATAGAATATCTTTTATAAACAAGGATTCCCTTTTTATATACTAATCACCAGCAATATTCATTCCCCATAAGATGTTTCATAGCTAAAGCATTGTACAACTGTTCATGTGTCACTGCATTAAAAACCTAATATTTAAGTAAAAAAATTAATACATATCTAGTACATTTTTGAAATTACGCAAACTCCAATAACACTAATGGTAAGCCCCCAAAAGCTTGCATTTCACATAACCTCGGCCTCTTTGAAAAAAGTTTGAACACCCCTGCTTTAGAGGGTGGGGTGCTCATAATTTAGGGGTGGAAAAACATTTTGACTTGTGGGCCACACTGGGTTCTTAAATTTGATGGAGGGGCAGGACCTAGAAGCTGGGTGCCCAACATTGGTGTTCTTAATTCGCATATCCCCAGTATCATTGATGAAAATAGGGATGTGCGAGGGGGGCTAAATAAGACTGCAAATTGCCTGATTACATGATCACACCGCTCACACCAAATTGCCTCAAATAAGATCACATGATCACACCGCTGCATTGTCCCGCTGCATTGTGAGAAGTTTGGACCGCTCTAGATATTATCTCTGCACATGGCACGAGTGGAGAGAGAGTGTGTGGTCGCCAAGGTGACAACGGGCCGGAATAAACATCTGAATACGGACGGTGGGCCACAGTTTTCCCATGTCTACCATTTGTCTATAACTAATGTGTGAGTGCTGTAGTGACCTGAGAAAGGGCCACTAAACTGTATATAAATCGGCTGTAATATATTGCTTATTAAAGTTGGTGTGTCCCTTTAAGGGTTGCACCTGTTGTTTACAAATGGTTGGGACTAGAGATGGTCGAATTTTTTTTCAAAAATTCGACCATTTCGCCGGTTTCGACTTAATTGCAAAGCCCCTGAGCATAGTATCATCACCAAACTTGCTGGAGATGTAGAGAAGGGTTGGGGGTATACTGCAAAAAAGAAAGTAAGTCTCTAACACAAATAGTTTTTTCACAAATTAAGTTCAAAGTCAAGTAAAAAATTCGAAAATCGGAATTTCGACTTTAACTTTGAACTTAATTTATGCAAAAACGACATGTGCTAGAGCAAAACTTATTTTTTTCCAATGTTCCTCCAACCCTTCTCTACACCTCCAGCAAGTTTGGCGATGATACCATTTCAGGGGCTTTGCAATAAGCTCACAAAGTTTGCAAGTCGAAAAATTCGACCATCTCTAGTTGGGACCTTCCTATAATGACAGGGTTAATAGATTTTCCCGCTGTTTTGGCTCTGTCCTCCAACGGTAACTATTCTGATGGTTCCCAACAGCTTGATAGTAACTATTGTAACATTATTTCCCAAGTCTTCACCCCTTCTCTGCCCTCTGGAGTCAGAGCTTGTATGTATATAGCCCTCATATAAGCTGTAAATAGCCCCCTTCCAGCTGCCTGGACTTGGGTTTATTCGGAGTGTGAGCCATGCTTGGGGCAAGAACAGAGGACATCCATCCGAAAGGACCTGGTCATGTAAGTTGCGCATTACACTGCACACCCACCACACTACAGTGTGTCATACAGTACTCTGTAATACTCTGGTAACAAAGGGCCTTCAAGGACGGAGAGCCGCATGAACAAGGCAGCAAAAAGTTGGGGTATTTTTTGTAGCGGGTTGCGAAATAAAAACAAAAAGAATCTTCATAAGAAAACATACACCTGGCAATCCCCTTCCCAACTCCCTCTAACTAACTAAGTTAGAGTTCCACTTTACTCTTTATGAACCATGCATTACATGTGTGGTTATAACATCAACATACAAACTTTATCAGTATTTCTAATAGTCATACAAACTGCAAAGTATGTTATTGGAGTTGTGTAGGGTTGTGTATTGCTAACAGTGCACACAAGAGGGAGGCAAAGAACACAATTTCCCATAAGTATTAACTGTACAAATCCCAGAGAATTCTATGTACAACGCAAAGCTGAAGCTAATGCTCCCAGTAACAGCCAATGTCATTCATAATTATAACACTTCAGAAAAGACTCTATAGTGTAATAGGTATGAAGGAAGATACTATCTGCCTGGTCGTTGTTAGACTTTACAGCTTGGGAGACAGACTATACAAATATGCTTGAAAAACCAGGTCTGTGTTTTTGTAGTCAAAAGGTATGAAAGGCATTTAAACCGCATTACCACATTTTTTGTAAGTTAGTAGTAGAAGCCTCAATAGCAGATTATGAAAATTAGCAGAATTCTCTTTAAAGGATTATTAACCTCCTGGGCGTTTGCCCTCAGTGTAGCTGACCCCATAAACTCACCCTAAGCTACACTCAAGCAAGCCTGCAGTGACGGAGATTCCTTATATGTGCACCAGGCACTTCATGTGTTGCAGTGGCTATGTTGGCTATTGGCTTAGCTATAGAGCCCTATATGCAGGGGTGCACATAAGTGGTACTCTGGTTCTCAAAAGGGGCCAAAAACTAGCTATGCGTACCTGCACTATTGTTGCACAGCTCATATGCGTACTAACAACTTGGAGGCACTCCGTGTCTGGGCGGCCGCAGCTAAATGTTACATGTATACAATTTATGTCACTTGGATAACTGCAGGGAGACATGAATGAAAGATTGCAGTTAGGGGTGTGACATTGGGAATGTAAATTAATAATCTAAAAAAAAGATTGGACTTCTAAGGGTGTTGGAGATCTGGGGGATGAAAGTCACAGAAGGGGTAAAATCTGACAAGAGAAGAGCACTGTGTGACTGCTGGAATATGACTATGAAAGGTTGACATTTGGAATGCAGGTAGTCTCAGGTGTTAGTTACTAAGCCAGAAAATATCAGGGTTGTACTACTGAGGTATGAGATTTGGGGGTTTTAACAAACTGTGTACTGTGAGAGTTACATGTGACCCAAAGCCAGCTGATGACCTGTGAATCGAGACAGCTTATCAGAGGCTCAATCAGGAACAAAGAGGTCCATCTGCTGCAGAATCTACTATGCAGGAAGCTGACGCAGAGGACAGTGAGAGAGAAAATGAGGAAGACCACCCTACATATCGGCTGAGTACCAAACACTATCTCCTGGTACACATCTGAGGAGCTCACTAATAAAGTTATGTGCACCCCTCCCTTTATGGATCTATTGTGTGCCGATTGCCAGCAGTGCAGAATGAGTGTGGTTCTTGATATGGGCAGTATGGGCGGTTGCCCAGGGCGGCATCCTGGAGGGGGCGGCATCCGTGTCTGCCCCTCTCCTCAATGCAGCTGTCATCCAACTCCGGCTCAGAGAGAGATGTTCCTTGGCCCCTCAGCTAGTGCGCAGGGCCACCGTCGGAGGGGACAGGGGGCTCTCCCGTCCTGGGCCCGGCCATCTATGGGGGCCGTAGGTCTGACCCGTGCTCCCTGCACAGCCAGACAGGAGAGAGACTTGCAGCATCTCCCTCGCCCCCCTCTCCTCTCCTCCTCTGATGTTAGTGTGACAGCAGCAGATTCTGTGTTCTCCGTCAGATTATGCTTCCTGTAGCTCCTCCCGCAAATACATCATCCCAGCCAATCAAAACACACGACAGGACACACCCTCCCCTCTCCAGCTCTGCTGTAGAAACTTAGCTAAATAAAGCTGTGTGACACTGTAAAGTTACACATTCATAGCACGATCACCATTCATAGTATATTCATGAAACTTTCCTGGTCAGTAATGCTCCCCTACTACTACTTACACCCCAAGTTTCACCCCTCTAGCTTCAACACTTATACGTTAAATTTCAGATAAAATACAGCCATCAGATAATGCTTTGTGATATCCTCCTATATGCAACATTTCACTTGCCTACTTTGAACATAGAGATCTTTGAAACCCTGCATGGTAGAACCTTGACATTTTGGTGGGTTACCTCAACGCTCAACGGCGATGGGGCTATGAGGAGGGGTTTCCACATCCATTGGGATCCCCTCCGCTAAGTGCATTGCTTGGTGGGAGGTCCTGATGGAGCACATTCACTTACCAACTCGGCAATTGCTCTGTTCTCACAGTGCTAAGACGTTCAGCCGATGCAGGGCTCAATGTAGGGGAGTACATTGAACCTCTGCATCACCGGCAGGTTCCCCGCCAAGCAATGCACTTACCGGAGAGGGTCCCGACAGATGTGGAAATCCCCCCTAACAGAGCTGTCTCCACAGCCCGTCAGAGCCCCGGATCTGCTGGTTCAGGGGCTGGTGGAGGCTTGATGGAAGCTAGAGGATCCAATAGCGGATGTGAAGTTATTCAGGCCTAAGAGTAAAATCTGACAAGAGAAAAGCACTGTTTGACTACTGTCAGTAGTAAATGATACATATTTCATATCAGTGCATTTTGTTCAAAGTTCAATCTGTGAGTGTTTTATATTTAAAGTTCTATTTCTGCAAACTTATATTTAAAAGTTATTATGTTTTTTATGTATATATAACTAAAGTTAAAAACAGTTTTCCAATAAAATATGTTTACGTATAATCCTTTATATGTTTTATGTGTGTGTGGCGAGGTGGGGGGGGGGGGCAATGGCACCAGAGGAAGTGCTCGCCCAGGGCGCCAAACAGGCTAGGACCGCCCCTGAGCGCACGCTTTGTTTCTTTCAGTACAATTTTTACTTGTTACCCTCCCTCCCCAACGCCAAAGCAAGCTATCTATAACTGAAAAAGACGTTTTGGATTGTTAGCTGATGTTGTCTTTCACCTAACTTACGTCCCAAAGTTGGGGAAGAGCTGCTAATCTTTTCTTGATAAAGGTGGCCATACACAGGTCGATTTCCCACACGATTCCTGGCCGATCGATCACCGGGTGTGTGCACGCCGTTCGATCGACGAGGAATCGAGTGCAGCCCACCTTGACCAATCGACCTCGCCCGATCGACATGGCCCCCAAATCGGATCAGCCAGAGAACCAACCTGTTGGTGTTTTCTGATCGATTGAGCACACATCGAGGGATGTTGACATTTGTGAATCGATCGACTGGTAACAGAATCGTCCAGGAATTGGTGGCCTAAGGTGGTAGGCACAGAATTGTATGGTCCATCGATCGATGCCTGTGGCTTCACCGGAATCGATGGATCGTTCAGGAATCGATACGTGTATGGCTAGCTTCATGCTTATGACTAAAAAATTTAACATCTATAAGACAATCCTTATCATCTTCAACTAAATGGCATTCTACAACTGTCAAGGCACATCTTGTTCATCCACAAATGTTGCTTCCCTGTCAAACACATTTATTTCAGAGATCATTGGCTGTCACAGCCGTGTATTCAGCATTTAGAGATTCAAATTGGTTTTACACAGTTTGGGTGTTCATATGGGAAAAACACATGATTATTATTTTGATTGACAAGCATTGTTTTTAATATAAACATGGATATCTATTTCGGTAAATGCCCCCCTCCAATAACACACGCACTGATGTGAAATGTGTACTGAGAAACTTGAAGGCAGCCACTGAGTTCCGTTAAAAGCTGGTCTAACTGGTACTATAAGCTCCACTTTAATAGGAAACATGGAGCATGTATGGGTGAGGTAGGTATTAAAAAAAACTAAAAATAAATGATCATCAAGACCTGCATGATTTTCGCAATGCCGTTACTCTGTTATGGAAGTCTTAATTAGAGATGGTCGATTTTTTTTTAAAAAATTCGACCATTTCGCCGGTTTCGACTTAATTGCAAAGCCCCTGAGAGCTGGAGATGTAGAGAAGGGTTGGGGTATACTACAAAAAAGAAAGTATGTCTCTAACACAAATAGTTTTTTCACAAATTAAGTTCAAAGTCAAGTATAAAATTCAAAAATCGTAATTTCGACTTTAAATTTGAACTTAATTTATGCAAAAACTACATGTGCTAGAGCAAAACTTTTTGTTTTTCAAATGTTCCTCCAACCCTTCTCTACATCTCCAGCAAGTTTGGTGATGATTCCATTTTCAGGGGCTTTGCAATAGGCTCACAAAGTTTGCAAGTCGAAAAATTCGACCATCTCTAGTCTTAATCAGCTCCCTCAAGCTCAATACTAAAGAGGAGATAATATGCTTTGAATTGTATGTCTTGCCTTGGCCTAGTCATGATTAGTGAGAAGTAGTGATGGCCGAACTTCGGCCATGTCCGTCCGCGAACGGGCGGATTGGGCTTTTAAAAAAGGCCGCCGTCCGCCCTTTCGCGGACAGATTCAAATTCCCCGCCTCTAGGTGGGGAATTTGATTTGTAAAACCTGGATGTGGCGTCACTGACGTCACATCCGGGTTTGCGAGCCGGTTTTTCACTGAAAGACCGGGTTTTCTACCCGGTCTTCAGTGAAAACATTCTTCCTGCGGAGGATCTCGCTGCTTCTGATCCCACCGGAGGAAGAAAAGAGGGATGCTTCTCGCCGACGAACAGGGCGGGTCGAACACCCTTACTGTCTGCTGGCGAGAAGGAGGGCGAACATTCTTGTTCGCGGCCGAACTGTCCGCCTTGAGGCAGCATAGACAATATTTGTTTTCGCAAAACATCACACATTATTCGCCCTAATATTCGCAATGAATTTGTAAATTCAAGAATTTGTGATTCTCAGTCATTATTACCATAATTGCACAAATCAGCACTGCATGGCAGTTCCGGTACTGATGTAAAAAAATTATATAAAGCCAGGGGTGCACATAACTTTTTTAGTGAGCTCCTCAGATGAGTACCAGGAGATAGTGTTTGGTACTCACCCCATATGTAGGATGGATTTTCTTCATTGTCTTCCTCACTGTCCTCTGCATCAGCTTCCTGTATCGTAGATTATGTTAGATGGACCTTCCTGTTCCTGATTGAGCCTTGACCAGCAGGCTTTGGGTTAAATGTAACTCTCACAGTACAACACTGTTTGAACCCCCAGATCTCATACTTCAGTAGTGCAACCCTGACATTTTCTGGCTTAATAACTAACCACTGAGATTACCTGCAGTCCAAATGTCATCCTTTTATAGTCATATTTCAGCTGTCATACAGTGCTTTTCTTTTGTCAGATTTTACCCTTACATATGCCTACTCTGACTTTCATCCACCAGATCTCCAACACCCTCAGAAATCCAATGTTTTTTTTGGATTATTCATTTACATTCCCAATTTCACACCCCTAACTGCAACCTTTTATAGTTATTCATGTTTCCCTGCAGTTATCCAAGTGACATATATTGTGTAAATTTCACATTTACCAATAATTCAGGTACGCATAGCTAGTTTTGGCACCTTTTGAGTACCAGAGTACCACTTATGTGCACCCCTGCTTACAGCACTATATTCAAGATTTTCTTGAATTCTCAAAGTGCCAATATTCGCACTGCTGACTGCCATAGAAGAGAGAAGAGTAGGATTTTGGAGGGAATTTAAGCCATTGTGACAGCTCAAAGGTAAGTACAGTTTCCATTTTTTTGTTTCTGATTTTAAGCACTTTAAGAATGAAAAGGAAAATGTAAATGTGAGTGTGCCCACAACCATATGTCAGCATTAGTTTTATTTTATATTTTTAGGTTGAATACATTTTACAGTACAGAAAATATTGTTGATATTCACATAATACTACTGTCTTTGTAAAGTACTGTGAACTGAACTAGAATCTCAGGCAATGCTATTAACCTTTCTAGTTATCCCTGCCTCCCTCTATGACAGAGATGATGAGAATGTTTGTGACCCAAATCAGAAGAATATCCGAGGATGACAACACCACTCCTTATTAGATACAGTACAGAGAGTAGATGTTTCACTGGCAGGATCACCATGTAAAATGAGTGAAAATTCATACACCATATTTTGGGACTGGTTGGTTTTCGGTTATGAAAAATTTTAAGAAAACACTAAAACATTGTTTATGCTCTCTAACGAAATCACTGGTCAAAATGCCACCAGAAAACAGCTTTCTTCTAAAAATATGCCACTTATGCAAAGATAGGGCCGGCAAACTGTCTGAGCACTTCACACAATTTGTCTTAGTGTCTTCATCAACCACTAGCGCCGGTTCAAAGAAGATTACTGCTAATAGGATTGGCAACTTGGAAACAGGCTACATGTCTCTCAGCATGAAAGAAGAGTATTTACCTAAGAAAGAATATGGATGCAGCTTGGCATGCTTTTCTCTGGCTGTTGTTCGCCTCCAAGTTTGGTTGGGTGTCTCCATCTTGTGTGATCGGATGCTCCTGTTCCAATGACACATTTGGACGGTAAGTCCACTGCGGATATTACTAGTGTTGGTTCAAATAATGGCTATGCTTAACTCATGTTGCTTTTTAGTGACCTAGAAATTAATAGTGAGGGCTTGAGGGTGACCATTCTACATCATCTAAGTAGGCAGATGTTGAGTAGCGTATGTGTTAATATAAACTGGAGTGTAGGTATGATATTCCAGACATGTCAATGAGTGAAAGACAGATACATAGGGAATTCATTATGATGCATGATTCCCCAATAACATAACTCTATCATACATATTCAAGAAGAACCAATTATGAGCTGAGTTTGGAAAAAAGGACCATTTATACAAAGGAATTGGCTGCTCTCTGGGTATATACACATGTATGTATATATATATATATATATATATATATATATACCCACATAGTACATACTAAGTATATAGAACATACTATACTAAGTACATACTATTTTCTAAATATATTTATATATATATATATATATATATATATATATATATATATATTCCATGTAGTTGTTTTATGTGATCGGATCATTGAGTTCAATACAGCTTCATCAACCTAAAAGATAATTTTATGGTCTGCAAGAACGTTTTTGGCTTTTGAGCCTTTTTTAAAAAGCCAAAATTCTTAATAATCTTTCAACAATAAAAAATAAACATATATTATATATATATATATATATATATATATATAAAAATATATTTAAATTATATATGGTTTACCCCACATAACAGCATGGATATGTATGGCACAATAAAAAAAAATCAGAAAAAATGGGCAGTGGTCCACTCTTTACAACTTTGGTAAACCAACATCATTGACTTTAGTACCAAAAAACCCTGCTAAATCCATATCCTTTCTTTTTTTTAACACTAGCATAAAGTATAAAATAATATCTCAATAAAATATCTGTTGTTTCTTTTTTTTAACCATTTATATACCACAAATACACAACCTTATGATAACTGCAATCTTTGTTGTTATCATTCAAAGGTTAATGCTTCAGCTTTGAGCTGAGGCAGGTATATAGAGTATTATGTATTGCCAAATTAACTGATGCATACTACTAAACTTGGCATGGGTATCTGCACTTCATTAACTCACTGAGACAAAAACTCCACTACATTTTGCAAAAACACGGCAAAATCGCAGTGGTTGTATTCTTGATGCGCGCCCATTTAAAGTAAATGGAGCATGACCACTACCATAATTAGTAAAGTTTTGTCCTAAATGTGGTCAAGCAGATATTTCATCTCAGGAGCTACAGGAGCACTTGAACATACTACAGACACAACACATTTTTCCAAACTGACCTCATAGTTAGTGATTGTCCAGCTCTAGCACATGAAGAATAAATTCAGGCTTTATTATTGAAATTTTTACTGTCTTTAAAGCATACAATTTACAGTTTTCTTGCTGCTCAAGTTTTCTCAATTTTGAAATGCTCAAAATATGCATGTGGATTTGGCCATCAAGGTCTAGAGTTGGACACACTTATCCTAATTTAACCTTCAGTTGTGATCCACCATCACCCCCAGTCAGTTCACCACTTCTGCCATTTTCTTGGTGCCTTTTCAGGGCCATACTTTTTTTGTAGTATACCCCCAACCCTTCTCTACATCTCCAGCAAATTTGGTGATGACACCATGTTCAGGGGTTTTGCAATTAACTCGAAATCATCAAAATTGGTCCAAATCCACCATCTCTTGTCAATTTGTCGGTTCGCCCCCTGTCGATTCGCCCCCTATCTTTTAACATTGCAGAAACTTTGACCCCTGTCAGTCACAGTCAGCAGA
>CM070037.1:16911905-16924610 GCA_036250615.1 Ptychadena robeensis
TCCCTACCTCCGGCGAATGGGCTTAGCCCGTCACGTCCCCCTAGCCCAGGCGTAACAGCCATTCCATATAGATAGTTAGTTAGAGATAGGCTCCCAGTGTAGGTTATATAGTGGTAGTGAAGGTAATCTGGGGAAAGAACCATGCATTGCATTCGCAAGGCGCATGTACAAGAGCTGATTTGCACAATAAAGTTAATAATGACTGGATAACACAATGTCTAAATTTAAGTAGTTATTGCGAATATTATGTGAAAAATTTGCAATATTTTGTGAATATGAATTTGCTGCTTATCACTAGTAATCCTAATATTCGGGCTAGTTAACTGGCAGGAATGCCAATCCTGAGCATTGATGGCTACCCATTGATGGAATAGAAAAATACAGATAGGATGTAGTGGAAAGAGGCTGATTAATATTCTTACTATAAAATTTTCAAATTTAAGTGGGTTGGGGACGAAATGATAGAATAAGAGGAAAACAGTTATGGATCCCTAAGGACGTTATTAACAATTACCTGAAACAAGGGGACATAGGTCATCAATTTGGTAACCAATTAAGCTCCGAAGGGCAATCACATGAACACTGCAGATACTTTAAGTTTGATTGATTTAAGATATTTTTCTAACTTGTGTTTTTTTCGGCCTCCACAGTATCTAACATTATGATTGATGAAGAGACTATGAAATCTGAATTATTTATTCCAGTGGTACATCTTGCAGATGCTGGAATATACAACTGTATTGCGACAAACTTCTTGGGCAATGCATCTTCATCGGTTAATCTAACTGTCCAGTCTCGAAGCTTGGGGGATCCCTCCATGAATCCTTCATATGCTCTGAGTCCATCCTCACCATCAGACGAGAACGTCTTCATAGATGTAAGAATATCCAAACAGACTGTTTATGGCATCGCCCTGGAATGGTTTGCGGCAACAGAAAATCCAAGCGAAACATGGTATACAATCTATTTTGGAAAATATGATGACAAGGACAAGGAAGTCATTAATATCGGTCCTGGCATATATACTTATTCTGTTAATGATTTGCTCCCAACAACAAAATATGAGGTTTGTATCACACTAAAGAGTCAACTTCCTCGGAAGGGTCAATGTATTGTCTTTATGACCGGTAGTGACATCAGTGAATTGGAACAAAGGGAAAAACTCATCCACATAATTGTCATTGTGTGTGCCATGGTTCTTGCGGTTCCTGCGGGCATGTACGCCTGTACAACAGAGACAAGGTTTAACTGCTTGGAAAAATGCTTGGGGATTTGTCGCCACAAACACAAGGGCCAGAAAACTCTCAAGAAAGATAATGCCAAGGACAGTACCTTCGATAGCATGCAAGCCAGCAGCGATGAGGGGCTTTGCCAACGAGAAGTCACGGAAGAGAACCGGAGGCGAAGATATTCAGAAGAAAAGATAAATAAAGCTAAATTGGAGAGTAAAAATCCAGCAGAACTGTACTAAACCAATGCTGGAAGGATTTTGGAAATTCAATTGGAAAAGGCAATATCTAACATGTTGTGGAGGAAATACTAATCTTCCAGATGATCAATAATGCTGCCAGAGAAAACTTAAAAAGAATCATAACTGCCATACCAACATATCAGAAATTTCACATATTACATTGGTAGAGGATGACTGTGATTGGATAACTACATATCTGCTACTGTGATATATTTTCTACAAGTAAATTATAATTACATCTCCAGACATATATTAACTGCAATTGCTACATGTGTATATACTCTTGTACCTGCGTTCTTCAACATTTCTTAAAAATGTATTTCCAAATTGTGCATTTTTGCTCAGATTAAAGAGGACCTGAACTGCGGAGGTTGTGCCCAAAGTAAGGCAAGCTGAGAGCAAAGTATTAGTCACCAGAATTGCCTGTGGGCTCAGTGAAGCTCTTCATTTCCTCGTCATTGACTCCATATGCCTTGTTCTGCATGCTCCTGTTTGGAGGCGGCCATCTTGATAGAATGATACTGGCATACTGGTAACTAGGGTGCTGACTACAGATAAAGAAGCAGTAGAAGCAATGTAGCAAGCCAAAAAGTGAGTAGAGTAGAGAGATCATTACACTGCTTTGACAAATTCACATTTCTAGATAGATTTTCAAAGTTTTTTTCTTAAAGCTACGGCCTCCAAAATGTTAGGTCATTGCAATACTCCTCGGCATGATATTGCCACAAAAAATATCAGACCTGAGACCTGGTCAGGGTGGGTTCAAGGGAACATGTTGGTATCCTAAGTTAAGCTTTTTCTGTATATAAAAAGTAAGATGTGTGCAGCTTTTTCTGTATATAAAAGGTAGACTTTAATCTGTTACATTTGTACATAACTTTGTGATGACTTTTTGTTAAAAAATTTCTATATATTTTGTTATACTAAATAATTATTGTTGTGGAAAAGTTTGGTTATAACAGAGAAATATACAGATTTGGAAAAAAACGTATAGCTGTGACTTATTACTTATATACGGTAAAGCAGCCTCTTTTAGTACATCTCATAAATATTTCTTGATAGCTCCTGGATAATATAAAGCATCTAGGTGTGACGTCAGACTACTTTAAAAGTCCCATCCTCCTGTTTGCGGATAGACCTGGCCGAAGTTCGACTATCACTAATGACTAAATATTGTCAGCAGTTAACAATTTACAGGTGAACACGGCTTTGTGGACTTGGGGAACACACTTTAGAACAATGTCCCATTGTGGCTGGAACATTTAGGGCTCGTTTACACAGGGGGTTGTTAACCACCCGGTAAACGAGCAATAAGAGCAACCAACCGGTGGACACAACATGAGGCATCTGCTGGTCGGTTTTTCAGGCTTTCGCCCGATAGACCTGTTATAGGGTCATTATCAAAAAAATCTTTTTCTGGGTTGCAGCAGGAAACAACAGTCTGAATCTAGCTTAACACAGTTGAAATATGCCTTTTTTTTAGAACATTCCAGTAGAATTCTGCCTTGAGAAGGACATATTTTATGACCAAGCCCCACAGTAAATGTTGCAGGTACATGGATTGTACTGAGTTAGCTTCTCATTAAGTATAGCAAGGGGATGAATGTTGCCACTTGAGAAACAACAAGTAACAAGTAAGTGAAAAACTATCAGCCGGTAAACCAACAAGTCTATAGTGGAAATGTAAAAATTGGCATGGCCAATAAGGTGTATGGAGGGACATATGAGAGCTGAAGTAGTTGAAGTAGTTGGGCACTACGCCCATTTAACAGACTCCTAAAAAGAGTGGCACAGGTAATCATAACAGAAAACAAAGTCATAGAAGACACCAGGGATGGATCGTCAGGGACGCTGACATACAGAGATGCCGTCTGAAAATTCACCTTCCATTCAATGTGGTTTGCCACGAACAGTGGGTTTTTGTGGAGCATTCCGCGAATGCCTGTGGCTGATGTACATCCATCACTACTCAGGACTACAGAATGTTATCCTACCGCCCACTCCTTTTCCCCAGTAAATGATGTTTATCTGAGTTACCCATATTCGCATAAAGACCAGCAATATGAGAAAATATAAGACATTCATTTGATTTTCAATTTTATTGGATTATATTGGTAAAAAAAATGATACAGAAAATGCCACAACACATCTGTAAAACTTTCCATATTTTATTTATAGTCATGTGGAACGGTCACCAGAGCAATGACGGGGCCTGATGATATACAAAGGTTTAGTGGTCTATTGCAGTGTAGGTGCAGTGGACATGCTCTACTATCTCTAGATTTGTTTTGCTTTGGCTAAGATAATTTTTTCAGATTTTCTTAATTATAAAATTATGGAGGAATAGGACAGGAAAGGGGTGGGCAGACGGTGGTTTCTGTGGAGGTTGTCATTTATCCAGGTCATGGTTTATCTGAAGTAATAAGACTAAGCTAGTAGACTTGAAGTTTTCAGGTCTCTCATCATCTTTTGTGGATTTCATAATAGGAAGTGGTTGGGGTTGCACTGGATTCTCAATTCAGAAAGTCAGTCGCACTGGTGCAAAGTTTTCAAGAACTCTACATCAAATCCAGTTGCTTTGACCTATCACTTAAGCACACAAGACATGCACAGTTGGTGTTATGACTCTATGTACTATCTGATCACATTTGATGTCATAACAGTGAAGCTAAACATATAAAATAAATTATATTATATCATAAAATTTATTTTGGATTAACAAGACATGACAAACACATACATGATATATACATTGCTTGCTGCTTTGAGGGTTAACCCACAGTCATAGCCAGCTATACATGAACAAAAAGTGATAACACAACTGCTGGCGTAGAATATGACTCATGTACCAGCTATTGTTTCCTGCAACCTTTATTACACCTAAACTATATTATACATACTTTACAATGAGGCCAAAACCCCACTAAGTTTTAGTGAAACTCAGCACAATTGTAGTAGTGGCATGTTTGTTATGCACCTCATTGACTTTCAATAGGCTCGTATCCACGATGTGCGATAGGATGCATGCACATGGTGGGTACACGCCCAAAGAAAATGAAGTGTACCAAACACGCCACCACTATGATTAGTCACGTTTTGGCAAAACGTAGTGGAGTGTTGGCTTTACTTATCAAATGTCCATGTGGCCTTTGAGTGAGCTCTCCCAGAGTTCTAGGCTATCCTCCTCTGATTTTAAGTGCAAGTGCAAAAATATTCATCCGTTATTTTTTTTTAGGGTAGTTTTTTAACATAAGAGAAAGAGAGTCAGATGTAAAAAGTAAATCCCTAGACATTTAAAGACATTTAAATACCCTCAGATGTCAAACATGGATTCCACATCTCAACCTATACCTCATTACGTTATATAGACTTTCATCTAAATGATAAAAACATAAAATCCTATAGGTGTTTATATTTTATGTCGGATATTATATCTCTGTAGACCGCCATGTTAAAATAAATCAGAACACTATATTACATTAAACATTCTCTATGTCTGAACAGACACAGCATAACACAATATATAATTTACAATATGTTACTTGTAATGTGTGTAATAGTTGAGTTTCTCTACCCATTTTTACATGATATTATCACTATACATAAGTAAATATTCATATTGACCACAACATGCTTACTTACTGTTCTCCAAAGAGTTTTACATTTGCCCCAATTCTTCCACCAATTGCATATTGGTTTTAAATGTCTGCCCTGAATTTTATTTATGCCTTAGGTGACAAAAACTTTACCCTGTACCCTTTTTTTTGATGAACACATGTTTATGAAATATAATCATGTTAGGAAACAAATCATTTGCTTTCTCCTACGTTGGCTGGTTAACCATTTCAGTCAAACTCACTTATTGTATCACAATCAATATTTCAAATGCTGAAAAATATTGAAATATCTATGGGTCTTTAAACAAGTGGATGGAATGTTAAATAACTGAAGATCACAATGAGATCAAGTTCATGGAATTGCTAGAAGTACTGAGCAGTGTTAGTAGTAGTAGTAGTGATATTCATCTGCATTTGATTAGTGTAGGATTTCCTTAATCCAGGTCATGGTATATCTACAAGTACTCATTCATAATTAACTGGACTAGATTATTCTCCTTTATCAGTGTCATAGTATAGCTAGTAGTAGTGGGTCATATTAAACTGTACTTTATTATTAAAGGTTCTCCTTAATCCAAGTCATGAAAAAGCTAGTTGTACTAATTTATATTCAATTGCACTTTATTAGTGAAGGTTCTCCTTCATCAAGGTCAAAGTTCGTAGGTACTAGGTAATACTAGGTACTAGGTAATATGTAGTAATAGTAGTCATATTCAACTGCACTTTATTAGTCAATTATTTTTAATTTGACTTGATTAGTGAAGGTTATCCTTCATCAATATCATTAAATAGCTAGTTTTACTAGAACTGAACTAGACTTGATCAGTGAGGTTGAAGATGTTTCATAGTCTATCCAAGAAATTCTTTGTTCTGTAGACATGCTTAGAGTATAAAATGTCTTCAATGCTTCTAATCAAGTCATAATATTATAATGAATGTAGCACATGGGGTATAAATGGGGGGTTTGACCCGACCTGTTTACCGCCGGGAAGGTTACTATTCTTCCGCAGGCCGGATCAGAAGCAGAAAGATCTGGCCAGTGGAAGAATTTTTTCACCAGAGACCGGGTAGAGAACCTGGTCTCTCATGAAAAAAAAATCTTCCCACGAGCAGGTTCCGGAATAATGGTGTGCAAAATAAATTAGAACAACTTTATTGCTATAAAAATGGACAATAAGAAAAATGACATTGCCAAAAAAGACATTGCATACTTATCTCTCCTGTTGACATTGTGAAGTGGAATTGTAGTCAGAAGATCTTGCAAAATAAGAGGATTCTAGTTCCCCACTGAGCTCATTACTTTGGTCCACCAGATGGGTCCTGTTGGAGGAACCATAGTGAAAGGAGGGATCTTCATGCAGCTGCTTTATTTCACCACTGTAGACACTGGTGGAATAGGCAGCAGAAGATGTAAATAATGTCATCTTGGCAGAAGGCCTTTATTGTGGAAGTGTATTGTACTGATAAAGATGCTTAACAATGTATAAGAGCTGAAGCCTGTTTTTCAGTTTTGGATAGAGAAAAGTTTACAACCCTCATTGAGTAATTTCTTTTCTTTACTATTTTTTAATGTTCATGTGCAAGAGTCACAGCAGAAAAAAAATAGAAATCTTCTGAAACTAAGTAACATTCATCTCTTGCCATGAATGTTCTTATTAGAACATTTGTCTCATTTGGATGAATTTCCTTCATCTCATCTCTCATTGCTCTGATTACAAAAAAAGGTAGCTATGGCCAATGGACGCAACAATGAACCCTTGAAAGACAGGGATATGATCCACTGCATCTTCTAATATTGGGGTTCAATACCAAGGCTGATTTCAGGAAGGCAACGGCTGACTAAAAAAGGGTAAGGATCCTACTGAACTCTAAAGCATCTGTAACCAGGAAGTGATTTCACCCTGGTAACCACACCATTGAAAGCACATGGCCTTGAAGGAAATCACTCCTCGCTAAGCCTGCACTGTACCTCTTTTAATGTGAGTATTTGATATTTTATTTGCAGTACTTTACTTTGATACATTAGGTTGTGCGCCTCGTGTCCTTGTTCATAAACAACTGACTTAGAAGCTTTCATGAACCTCCATGGGCACCCTGTGATGGAGCCCAGAAAAAGAGAATAACGTAAGGGCACCTCACTAATTAAGTCCAAGAAATTCTTCCATAATTGTGGTGGTCTTATTGTATTTGCTATTACTGTGCATAAAAATATGCCAAAGGGTATGACACTTCCTTACTCTACCCAAAACTAAGCAAAACAAATGTTGTTTGCCTTTGCATACACTGTATAATGAATATGAAATCTGTAATAAAGCTTGTGCGGTGATATAACACACAACATTACATACAACATAACGTTACAAAGTTGAGCATGTCCTTATTTTTATGAATATGTATTTTTTTCTTTACCAGTCTTTTGTTGTTGATGTTTAGACATTATACCATACACAATGAACCTTGGTGCACCTGAATGAAGAAAATGTTTTAGATGTGTTTGGTGATAAAATTAATAAAAAGACATGGAGCTCCCAGCATTTTTCTTCTCCAGCATTAGTTTCAGTTCAGATACGAGGGCAGCACTGGCACTTGGAACTTTCTCCTTCATCTGCTGATCAATAATCTTGGGTGTCAACGATCCAGAGACTGTGGGCACACTCCACTCTGTCTTACTTTGCCTTGGCATTAGACGAGGAAGTGGAGGCGGGCAGGGGGCACGAGGTGGGAAGGGGATACATTGACTGTTGTTATTCCCGTTCTCATTTTGAAGACTGACTTCCACATCTTGCAGCGCAAACTTTTCTGAAGAACTTGAAGACTTTTTAAACTTCAACCATTCTGTCCTGATTGTTCTGGCAGGGTGGTCGGGTCTTCTCCTTCTAATTATTTTCCTCAGGGGCATGACTTTATTAGATTTTTTGTTGCGCCAAAACATGGCTGTAGAAATTAAGACTGTAATGACCACCATAATAGCCATGACACCAGCTAGCACCCCCAAGGCTTTCATGGGGTTATCTTTACTTTGCATCAAAAAGGCAGCCACAGGCCCCTTGTGTAGAAGAGTCTGTAAAAGAGTACAAAAATAACATGTGACAGATTCTACCCCATTGGTAGGTGTGTCATTTTCTGCAACATTTTATAGCTAAGCAATAAGGCATCACACATAATAAGTAGTCAGCTCTAAAACGTCAAGGTTTTTTAACATACTTGTGTTTATGTGACCTTATGTTCCCACCCATTTCATGTAATACATTTCTGAACAATTATAAAAGAGTCTAAAGCCATTTGAATATCACGTATCTGATTATCTGTGCAAAAAAGTGACAAGTGGTTTATGTTATAGTTTTTAAAGCAGTGCGCTTGCTATTCATTTACTGAATGTCTAATGTTATGTTTGAAGGTCATTGGCTTGCTAACCACCCTCATTGACTTCAATGAGTACACGCAACTGGATGTGAAGAACCATCAACTGCTTCAAACCACTTCCTAACCGCTCTTTTTTTTGATCTGTAAAAAAGAACTGTAAAAACAGCTTACGCCTTATGTTTTTATTTGTAACAAGAATTTGTAATGCAAGACCACAATGGGATGTTTACCAAAAGAACAGTCACTTTATTCAAGTAAGTAAAGCTTCTAAACCCCACTAAAGAGGCATCACTTTTTTGTGTTGTACTTTTGTGTTGTAGGCCTGTTACTTCCAAAAATATGTCCATACAAGGGTCTAATAGACATCCTGAATATAATAATGTTTGAAACACAATTATTATACAAAAAAGTACATACATTTTTTTTGATCATCAATCATTTGAATGATAGAATCTCTTGAATACTTATTTGGTATGAAAGATTTCAAAACAGTATTTATGTTTGTTTATAATAATATTTTTCATTACTTTGAATTGTATTGGATACAGTTATCATTGTATCCAATACAATGTGATTTGGGAGCCTCTGAAAGGGTTAACTTCAAAGAGCACATCAAAGAGCACATCTTGAAATAACACTGGGGGTGATTTTCCAGATGTGCTCATTGAATATAGTAAAATTTGCATATGAATGTCCCACCCACGGCCCCCCGCCCTTCCTCCTCCTGGGGGGGGGGGGCAGGGGCCCGCAAGACATTCATATGGAAATTGGGCTGGGAGAGGGGTGACATAGGCCAGCTTGCTTCAGTGAAGAAGCAAGCTTAGATCATCAGATCCCCCGGGACAGCACAGAACATGTGCTGCTGCCGGGGATCTGAGCTTAGCTGGACGGCTCCATCTCATCAACTGCAATACTGACAAGAAAGTGCTGGACGAGATGGAGCCTTCAGAAGCTCTAGGGGGGTTAAAAGCCTGACTGTCGGAACACAACTTGTTTCTACTTTTATTAACTTCCGTAGCGTTATGCCCATGTGAACCATGGATGTAATCCGCAGCAATTCTCTGCTCCTCCTTCTTCCCCCTTCACATGTGCTGAAGAAAGCCCCCCTCGCCTCTTTGACATCATTGATGAGACTGTGGAAGAGACTTGCCGATACTCTACATCACCATGGGCTGGCCCGGGATAGGTGAGTATTCCTGACTGTAACTTAGGGTGAGTTGTGGGGTAAATGTTATATTAAATGTCATTATACCATGCATTGACTGTATGCAGTTATCAAAATACAATGATTTTAACAGCCCTAACAATCGTTTTGTAAGCTACACAAACATAAAAACAAACATAACCACAGCAATGAGAAAACATTCAGAAATTGGAGCACATTACATGGATTGCAGCTTTATCGACCCTTTTTCTATTAGCATACCATTTAAATTTCTGTGTAATCCCAAATGATGAGAACAACATCTTATTAAACATATAGAAATCAAAAGCACTAATCCACTTAACAAGAGCTTATAGTCCAGTGCAATGTTTCCTTAAGATATACAAATAAAGTCATATCCAACCTGTTTAAGTCCCCCCTTCCCCAGGGCTTTGCAGTTATAGTGTCTTACCTATTACAGTATGGCTGGACGGTTGTGAAGCTTAATGTTGCATTTATTTCTGGGCTGTTCTTTTTTTTAGACGTGTTACAAACAAAACTGCAATATCAACTGGTTGGCTATTACTTAATTTGTCTAATACGAGGCACTCAACTAATAACAATTGACATTGCCGGAGGAGTCCATGTACTGTATAGTTTTGCTCATAAGTTTCCACACCCTGACAGAATTTATGATTTCCCAACCATTTTTCAGAGAATATGAATAACACAAAAAAGTTTCTTTTACTCATGGTTAGTAGTTGGCTGAAGCCATTTATTGCCAAACAACACAATGCACACCCACAGCTTACAAGCAAACAGATCACAGGGGAAGATGAATTCCTTTGTAACCCTTTTATGTTTAGTTGTGTTCATGCTATCAGGATAGATCACCAGGGTGTGCAAACTGATTAGGTGCATTTGGGTATTTTATGTTGTGATTATGATGTAAAAAAAGTAAAAAACAGTTGGTTGATAATAAATGGCTTCAGGCAACCACTAGCCATGAGTGATAGGAAATTTTTGTGTACGGTAATTGTTCATATTCTCTGAAAAAATAGTTCAGAAATAATAAATCCTGCCAGGGTGTGTAAACTTATGTGCGCAACTGTGTGTCACCAGCATGTGTAGTTGTAAAAGAACCGAAGGTCTATGGGAAAGAAACTTCCATTGGTTCTCGTCTACATTATGAGAAAGAGAACAGTACTCAGAGCTTGTATTTCCACTTGGAATCTTCTTTCAAGATCATGGAATATGTATGTTGAACACAGACATATTTAGTTTTCTGTTATTGTACTCTTTTACAGACTATATTTACTGATTATACTTTATAATACCTGATTGGGATGCATACATTTAAGTCAGTTGGGTCATTTGGCATAATGTGGGGTACAATGAGGAATATTGGTTATTGAAAGGCTTTTCTTGGTGGTCCCCTAATAATCTTTTTGACTCTGCCTCTGGGATGAATTTTGGATCTTTTCACACTTTTCCAGTACATGATGGTGGAAATCATTATAGTAACAGATATGCTGGAGAGGACCGTACTCATGCAAATTCCAAATATCATCCATGGCCGCCTCCTGAGACTCAAAACATAGGACTTTACTCTTGATCTGATCTGGAAATGGCAAACATGAAAACAGATAATGTAGGAATGGAAAGATGGAGGGAAATAGGATGATGTGTATTGCTCTTTATATTAATAATGACTTTCGCCACACACAAACAAACACAACAGTGAGGAAGACATCTACTGAGCAGTGGGTGTGAATGGTGATGTAGAAAATTTATCAGACAGATGAGCTATTGTGTAAAAAAAAGATCCATGAAAACTTTTTCCTTTGCAAAACATATAGTAACTAAAAGTTCTCTAATGGTTTAGATATGTCACCTTTGTATGATTAGAGATGGTCGAATTTTTTTTCAAAAATTCGACCATTTCGACGGTTTCAACCTAATTGCAAAGCCCCTGAGCATGGTATCATCACCAAACTTGCTGGAGATGTAAAGAAGGGTTGGGGGTATAATACAAAAAAGGAAGTATGTCTCTCACACAAATAGTTTTTTCACAGATTAAGTTCAAAGTCAAGTAGAAATTTCGAAAATCGGAATTTCGACTTTAACTTTGAACTTAATTTATGCAAAAACTCCATGTGCTAGAGCAAAGCTTTTTCTTTTCAAATGTTTCTCCAACCCTTCTCTACATCTCCAGCAATTTTGGTGATGATACCATGTTTAGGAGCTTTGCAATCCACTCACAAAGTTAGCAAGTCGAAAAATTCGACCATCTCTATGTATGATGTTCATACACAATCCGATTTTTTTTTACCATCTTAAATGTCACTTAGCACTGGCCTTGCCATCCCTTAGAATGCAGTAGCTACCATAGTAGTGAGAAAAGTAAGATTAGGAACACACCAAAATTTACTCATACGGTCCAGGCATCAATAAGGGCGTCCTATAGAACAAGAAATACAGTATGTCTGTTGTTTTGGCCAAGAACAACTCTAATAAAACAAAATACTCAACACACTCAACAAAGAGTTCACCATAGGCTGACTGTAATAGGGACATTGGCATCATTCACCCAACTGTTCTCTCTGTCAATGTATCTCAGATATGAATACACTGAATCACAAATTACTTGGCTGGTAAAACAGAGTTTTTTTAATAGCTAATGCAACGATAAAATAACTAGGCAACAGAATGAGGTTATAAAATCCTCCATATTCCTCTCGGAAAAAGTATCCAGGCAAAGTAGTGTATATGAATTCTGGATTTTTGTTAACAACTCAAACATATTGCACAATCATACAAATAAAGTATATATCTAGCTTTGGACAATGGAATAGGAAAACAAATGATCCTGTAGGGGCAAGTTTTTGAAGCAGAGGCCATGGTATAAAATATCTCAGGATTCTGGTACTGAAGGGAAATTTAAAATCACAGAAAGAGAGGCTGGAATAAGAATGCAAATTAATAAAAACATTCAAAACTCTGAAATACAGTTTAACCGCCCTAGAATTCAGCCGCTACCATTCGGCACGGTACGAGCGATGGCAGCAGAGTACACTGTACTCTGCTCTAATTTCCCACCCTCCCCTTGC
>CM070037.1:16924710-16935638 GCA_036250615.1 Ptychadena robeensis
AACTGAATTCCTGAAAACCTTTTTTCAAAACTTAGGAAAATCTTAATCACTGCATAACAATTCTGTCTGGACTTCTTATCTATAAGTCACTTAACCATTCATGGTTATTCTCTGAAAATTTACAATACTCATTGCTATTTAGGTTTCATCAAAAAATAACTAGCTGTTAGCTGTATTTCTTTGCTGCCTGGGTCTATGGGCATTTTAATTGATAAAGCAGGTGAATATTACACATGGACTTCTTATCTATATTAACCCCAATTATTTTTCAAAACTCTGATCATTATCTCAACTCACTAAATGTTCACCAAGGGTTCCCATCCAAAGAATCGGCCAGGAAGCGATTCTGCAAGGTGGTATGCATCAATTCCCAAAACGATCGTTGTCAAGTGTGTCAAGACAAAACAATTGTTAAAATATTTATGTGTCTCAAAATCCAGAATTGTATGAAGCCAGAAGAAGGGATCTGAGACATCCTGAAAACTAGTTTTTTTTTTTTTATTCAGTAAGCTAATAAAAGGGATCATTTGAACTCCAAACTCTCTATGAAGAAACATGGAAATGCATGTCAACATCAAACAGATGTGAAACTGATTTTTGTTTGGTTGTAGAATGACCTGGACCAGGATGTATTTGGAATATTTTGTATTCCTGCTTAATATATCCAATTGTAAGGTAGTAATATTTAAGGGAATAGGAAGAGGGGTTTAAAATAACTCCTATAGTAATAAAAGGAAGAGTGCATTAACCTTAGTTATCTAAACCAACATGTAGGTTGGTGACATACACCTCCAATCAAAAACAGTTTAGCATATGGGATAGAATCAACATAGCACACGGTCCAAACAGTTGAAGGCTAGTGATGGCCAAACATCGGCCTTGTCTGTCCAACGTCCACCTGTTTGCAAGGAAATTTAAATTCGGGCAAAACCGGAAGTGAAGTTATGGACTTGTTACATGGAGTGCATAGTGCAGTGTTCCATATACCAGAAGTAATGTCACTTTCGCTGCATGGACCTCATAGATCCTTTTTCCATATGCCGAAAGTGACATCACTGCCATCACTTCCTGTTTTTGCCCGACTGCGGACAGTTTGTCCATCTATATTGCAGGCATTCTGTCTATAGCTGTTCCAACATACATAATGTTAAGTACTATTTCAAAGGGAATAAAAAAATGACCTGTAAAAAATTTATGAATTTTGGCGTTCGCAAAGTCCTCTCCTAACTATGAGGGAACAATAATGAAGTATTCTAAAACAAATACAAGTACAGTATATACTCGAGTATAAGCCAACCCGAGTATAAGCCAACCCGAGTATAAGCCGAGGTATCTAAATTTATTTACAAAAATACAGAAATTTACAGAAATGCAGAGTCGGATAGTGGAGTTTTCTAAATGAGAAAAATATAGAGAAAGCACCATTGTCCCTAGAAATCAATAAGGATTAATCTTAGTGCCACAACCTCAATACATTTAAGAGAACACAGGATTATTATTATTATTTGAATTGTATTTGAACTAGTAACCGGCCACCAGGTGGCAGTGTGGAGTTTGTTGATATCGATCAGCCGTGAGTCAGCAATCACGGAGAGCTGAGCGAAGATATGCAGTGAAAAGGGAAGCTGCCTGCCTGGAATTCAGTACAGTAATTCAGCTTAGGTGAGTGGACAGTCGGCTGACTCGAGTATAAGCTGAGGGGAGCATTTTCTGCCCATTTTTTCGGGCTGAAAAACTCGGCTTATACACGAGTATATACGGTAGGTTATTCTTTTTTCTTGGGTTCAATTGCCATTATGTTTATGTAAATGAAAAAAAAATAAAAAAAATGAAATGGTATAATTTCATGATTCTTTGCAAATTATTTTTCAACGTCAATGTGCATTTGGATGTTTTAGAATACTTTACCATAGAACATTTCCCTGAAAATAAAATGCCCAAAACAGATACATTTTAGATTTCCTATAGGAAGAAGAGGGTGAATGACAAAATAAAGTTTTATTTTCCCCTCACTAACATTGTTAATCATTTTTCACTTTCTAATTACTGGCTGGAGAAAGTGGGGGCACTTGTTGATTGATAATCACTTTTCCATTGTGCCTTTATTGGAGGCTTGTTTGTAGCTAGTGCTGGGGAGGGATGTTAGCAAGGTATTTTCTAGTGGATTGGAACTAAAGTTCCATTGGAATAGAAGAACATACAGTATGTCATTTCGAATATTTTACTTTCAAATATTTTGATTTTCAAAAGACCCTTCTGACACACATCCTACGACAACCTAATAACAGATTCCTAAAAATTGCTTTGAATATTATTGTTTTATATAAATATTTTTAAAAGGAATAATATATAAATGTATTGTAATTAACAAACCCAAACAGGTTTAGTACAATTCTTACCCTGAATTGGAGCTAGACCAATTCAGCCATTTTTTTGTAAATAGTATTTTTATTTTCCTCCTCCCCTAATCCCCCAATGGCCAAAGCTCTTCCTTTTGGTTGGGTCCTTTACAATGTAGGGCCATTTTGGAAGATAACATAAAGGGCTATGGACTAACACAGGGTACAGACGGCTCGACATTTGAGCCATCCGATGTTCCCTGCAGCAGTGTGATGACGTCATCACGCTGCTGTCAGATATCGGCGGAGCTGGGGAGACAGCTCTGCTCTCTCCCCAGTTCAGCCGATGCTTTGCATGGAGACCCTTGGGATTGATTTGTCCCGCTCAAAAACAGCGATGGCCACATATTATATGGGCCAGATAGATGGCCGTGAGCTTGAGACAGCCATCATTCTGGCCCATATCTTCATGTCTGTACCCTGCTTTAGCCATTCCAGATAGAGGAGACATTGGAGATTGGAGGCTACACAAAGGAGGTGCCTAAGGAAATTCAGTATGTACGTAAGTAAAATTGCTGTGTACAAACCCAGAGAATTATCAACAGTGTCTGAGGAAAACCCCTGGTTCAATTTTGTTGGTATAGGCAACAAATTACTATTTGACAATGTTGAAACTCTTTGAAATAATTGGTAGGGTGGGTTCATTCTCATTCATCTTGCATGTTCAAACTACACAATAAATGTATTTATGTACCATATAGGAAACTAACACCTTGCTACTTTTGTTATAGGAGTTATTAAAAAGCATAATCTGTGATGATTTTGAAAATTTAAGTGATATTTTTCAAGGAGGTGGTACAGTGGATGAGACATTTCCAAGTACTATTTCCGGTACTATGGAGTAGGTAAATACTGGAATGTTTAAGTGTTCCCATTGCAGAATTTACCTTCCCAAGTGATATTCTGTTCCAGGTTTTCTTGAAACAGGAGAAAAAAAATATTTAACAAGGATCAATAAAATTTTTACTGGGAAAAATCTTACCTCCTCAGTTACGTCAATCTTGACCACCGCCGTGGTACTAAACGATGGAGAGCCTCTGTCTTTTGCCTGTACAACCACGGACCACTTGCAGTTCTTGTTTCGAGTGATGTTCTGAATAACATCCAGGGATCTGATGTAGGACTTGAGTTTTATTTCTCCAGTGTTCTGGTCTATGTCAAAGACATTATCTGGATCAGCTTGCATGATGGAATAATTGACAACATTGTTTGGCTCTTCTGCATCCTGGTCAGTTGCCTAGTCATGAAGGTAAAGGGGAAGTGCATTAATTGAAAACTGATACTGTGTAAACCTAATTTATTATTGGTAACATGCATAAATTATAATGGTTTAGGGGAAAGAGCAAGTAATGATATCAACAGACATGGGTTGGATTTCCCTTTTTTACCATTTGGGGATTCCAGATCAATTTTGTGCCTCATCCATGTTAGTAAACCTGGATATGCTCTATATAGGTTTGACTGCTCAAAAAGATTTTTAGAACTGTGGAATATATAAAAAAAGAAAAACAACATCCCCTGCTTTCAGTGGTCACAAAAAAATACACAAAAGGGAAAAGAATGCACTACGCAATGTTTTTTTTATTTCCCTAACCCAATGGTGTCACTTCCCTGATGCAGGGGGTTCTGTTGACACAATTTCACTCCCAGAGGAGGGGTGACTTCAAACTTTCAAACCAAAGACATTTTTGCAAACAGGTATGCATACCTGCCATGCTTTCCATTTTGACCAGGTCCTGTTTTTTATGGGACTTTCCAAAAATCCTGATTTCAATAAATCCAGGATATTTCCTTGAATTTTGAAATCAAGGTAACTTAGTAGTGAAGGGGCGTAGCACTTCCTCCTATATTTCTACCCTGGTTTTGCAGATCATGTGCGGTATAGGAAGTTAGGAGGAACTGCTTCCTAAGTTAGCCAGCTAATAAGAGGGAAGGGAGGTAAACCTCCCGATACCGGATGTGCTCTTTTGTGTTTCAAATGCCAGAATTATTTATTAAGGGAAATGCTGACAGGTATGGTCTTTGGCTTGCCCCCACCCCTTGTGATTTGTTCCTGCATCCCTGACTAAACATATTGTGCATTTTTGGCATCGCTTTTGTTGGGGGGATTTATGTTTGGAGTGAGTCCATGGCTGAGAAAAACTAAATTTAACACTTTAGCCTAATTGTATGTGATTGCCCTTTACTCTTGAGATATGTATATATATATATATATACACAACATTGCCACACAATTTGACAACCAAGTTTCAAATACACTACTATGGTTTTCCAGAAGACACCAAACCTAGTGACATTGTTTACCCACATTGTGACATGACTTACCTCTATTTTCACTGGAGATCCTATGATCATGGTCTTTTCCTGAATGTTCTCACTGAACTCTGGGCAATGGTCATTGATGTCAAGCACAGTAACAAACACTTCTGCTAAGCTATATTTCCCTTCAGTATCCTCAGCTTTTACATAGAAGTTAAATTTTGAATTATCTTCGGCATCAAGAGAGGCCCAGGGTTGAGTGTAAATGATGCCAGTTGAGGGGTGAATAAGAAACCTAAAAAAAAAAAAAGGTTGGGCATGCCTTTTAAATACAACAAAATAAATTATGTACATTCACACATACTGTCTACATATCACTGCTTTTCTAAAAGGGGGTACACCACCAAGTGTTTTATATTGTTTGTTGTATAGAGATGATGTGGACAAAAAAGTGAAATGTGGGACTGTCCAAAACAGAAGTTTGCTCTTAGAAGAGGCCCTACACATACATTGTAGAATAGATGTATCCTTAAAGTAAACGTTTAATGTTACTGTAGGACTTTGGACATTCGTACTGTGGTCCTTTATAGGAAATGTTTGCTTCAACCAAAACTAGTTGTCACGGAGCAGCAGGTGTGGACCCACTGTGCCACGTGTCCTACCTCCTCTAAGGGCGTTGTCTAAGTGAACCCACTCATTCTTCACAATACTCCTGATGGTGGAGATAGACATTCCAGAGGGGTTCACCAGGTCGCTACCTCTTGAGGGATGGTAGAAACACAGGCAGCTGGTCCAGGGGACAGCAGGGAAGGCTCCAAGGACACAGGTGTCGTCAGCCAGACAGTGTGACAGGGCGGGGCAGCGCAGGTAGCAGGAGAGTGCAGCAGGCAGGTAAGGGTTAACAGGTATCAGTCTCAGAACACAGGCAGATCTCTATATCACAGGAACAGCAATAGCAGGCAGTGCTTAGCATAACACAGAGACCTTAATACTGACGCAAAGCTGAAAGGGCAGGGTTCCTTATATAGCTGCAGGAGGTCCACTATTGGGCAGCCAGGTCACATGACAAATACCTTAAATCCCAGGAAATGACACGCGCTGGTGTTTAAGGAAGTGTGTAGGAATATCAGAATCACCGCTGAACAGGGCGCCTAGATCTGCAACGGTAAGTAGGCGACGGCGGCGTACAGCGGTGGCGTACAGCAGCTGCCGTTACACTAGTGCGTATTGCCTACAAACTGGACAATGGTCGTCAAAGTATAGAGTCAGAGGTTTAGTGCCTACAAGATCAATCAAGCCTGCTTAGACCAGACCAGGGGTGTTTTTTGTTGTCTAGCCCATATAATGTGTTTTAGTTCCTCTGGAGTTCCTGTGGGATTGGGCCTCTCCACCAGGCCTAAGGACAACAGAGATCATCATTACCATGTGAGAATCCCTTTCCTACCAGGCCGGGGGGTTGAGATAGGAGGACTCCCTCTAAATATGGCCTTTGCGAGTCAATTACAAATCCCCCAAATTGCTGGAGATGTAGAAAAAGGTTGGAGGAATATGATGCACATTTGGTACAGAAATCTAGACCTCAGTAGAGCTGAAGCTTAATCTATTTTTTAGGAGGGGGAAACAGTCCTTTCTATACACTAGTCCTACCAAGTTATGTTTTGAAGAATGTAGTAGAAATATACCCCTTGCGTGAATGAGGCAATTTGCACCATGGTTCGATGCTTTGAGTTTTGCTTTTTGTATTGGGTTTCTTAAATAAGCTAAATAGTTTAAGTTTAAGCTGCCAATCAGGGAGAAAGATACAAATGGCACAAGGTACTTTTGCTGTAAGTTTAAACACATTGCCCTTTGCTATTATCAGCAAATAAAGACATAAACTTTGCATTTTACAGAAGTACAATCAGGTCAAATAGTTAGTTAAACAAAGCTTTAGTATTGCAGAACAAATGCAAAAGTCTGTAACTCCCTCCGATCCCCCTGCTGATTTCCTGAGCTTACTAAACGACATTAACACAATGTTCAATGTCAAAGGAAAAAAAAACCATGCCTATATTTAGTCCTGCCACCTCTAAAAAGTGAGAAATCAGAATAAATTGCCAGAATTATCTGCTCCTCTCTACCTTATATTCAGCGAACGCAGCTGTCATATTCAGTTATCAGTGTTCCAACTGCGTAGACAGCCTTCCCCCACTCTGATCCAATTAACAGCTTGTTCTGAGGATTTAGTGAGAAACCCAATTTAAACCACCAATGAATAACAGTGTGGTGCATGTTCATGTAAGAAATGCAAAGTATATGCCTTAATCACTACGATTCTCTTACAACAAGGCATATATCCTACACAATCCTATCCTACATAATGGAAACGATGGTTATTGTAGATAAAAAGCTATGGGACTACACTATGTAGTGTGCACTGTAATGTAACATTGTTTGAATTAGATTAGGATTATGTTCTTATGGCCAACCCCTACAATTACCAGCCTTTAAGACCACGTAAAGATCCCTACTCTATTCTACAAGCTGTAAGGAGATAAGACTTATTTTATTCCCCCACCCTCCGAAAACAGACAATGCATATGTAAAGCCCTTGGCTTTACTACATTGTATTAGGAGGCACGAAGATCTCAGTCTTCCATTTTCTGTGATATTAATATCAAAGCACTTCAACTTATGTGCTTCAACCATGTCCCTCACAGTCACACACGATCTGTCAGAAATAGATAAAAAAAAACTACCCAAACTTATGAGTAAATCCTTATTTTCCCTCACATCAGAAACTGCAGCAATGGCCATTGACAAACAGACATTAGCAAAGGGACAAGTCAATAACTTAATTTCTTCTACAAACCTATGAAGGTACCTTTTCTCCATTGTCTATCCATTATAGACAATAGGGAAACATTATCTATCGCCATTTGGCAGCCATTCACATTGCTGCAGTTAACTAACTCCTGTAATGCTGGCAGCTAGAGAGGACTAAAGATGGCCACTACCAGGGCTGATGGAAACACCAAGTTAGTATATATTTTATGATTGTAGATCACTTCTCTAGTGTTGAGTGACATAAGCTAAACTCAAGTTCGCATAATTTCGCAAATGTTTGCACAGAATTTTAAAATAATGAGTTTCGTTGACATTCTACCACCTTACATTGCGCGTAGGTATGCACACAGATATGTGCAATGTATGCTGGTATCCAATGACAGTAATATTATGTTGAATATTCAACGTTGTGAATATCCATCTGCACATTCAAAATATTGTGCGAATTGCGAACTTTCAAAATATTGCGAATTGTGAATAATCACACTCAACCCTACACTTCTCCACCATAGTAATGGCTCACAAGATTACTCATTACACTAATGCTAGCCATACACAGCCAGAGCCATGACGTCATCACGTTAGCCTTGCATTGCATTCTGGGGCCCCACAATTGGCCAGGCACCCTTTGTGTGCCGGCCAAAAGCAGCGATGGAGACGCTCGTCTTCATTGCTGCTTATGGCCATCGGCTTCCATCGGCTTTGGCCGGCCAGAGATTTTCCAACATGTCGGATCTCTGGCCGGCCGAGAAGTGGGGCGACAGGGATCTGTCGCCCCATGTGGGGACATGCCGATAAACGGCCGGATTTTAACCTGACCGACGGCGAGAGCACGCACGCCCGTCGGCCAGATTAAAATCCGGCCGTTTATCGGCATGTGTATGGCCGGCATTAGGCTCGCTTTGATAGCAATTACAGTCAGGTCAATTTCTAACAGAACTGAGATATATAAAGAGAGTGCTTGCTTGTTTCACTTGAAGGTAAATTTCATACTGCATAATGGATTGCTCCATCTTGGAGCCAATATTGTCAAAATACAGCATAGTGACCAATAACAAGTATTGTAATTTTTATTGTTGTCTGTTCCCTGTTGGAGATTTCCCCTTACTTCCTATTGCATGAACATAGAAATGGAGCAATATCGAAAATAAGAGAGTACATTTCACAGAGGTTACAATGTTAAATCATCCTATCCAAAGTAAATACTGGAGGGCCAGCACCCTAGAACCGTGTGGTAGATGGCCCTTGACTAAGGGATAACTCTTCACTTCTTGTTACCATCAGACACCAATGTTGGAGGACAGAATAGGACACCAAATTGGTGGCTGTGACCATTCACCTCACCTCCATGTACTGGAGGCCCCAGATCTCGTTGGTAACTATGCCAATGTGGTGACCTGTTCTGTTCTCCATCATTGGTGTCTGGTGGTACAAAGAAGTGATGGGTTATGCCTTAGTCAGGGGCCATCCATGGCATGATTCTTGGGTGCTGGCCTTCCATTAGGTAATTAAGTGTTTTTGGTGATCATATCAAATCCATGGTTGCCATCCAGTGTGTGGAGCGGCCCGGGCACAGGTGTGGACCCTCTACAACCAGTGCTTATCAAAGGACTTGTGTCCTCAATGACCTCTGAAGAAGCCCTCATGTTTGATATGAAACATGTTAAACATGTGGACCAAATAATTTACCTCTGGAATATGATGATGTAATATGATTGTATTGATTTCAATGAATGGTATTCAATAAATCTATATACTGACCGATGCACCATAAACTGGCCACCCCTTTTTGGAACGACGCTAAGGCAGAACTATCATTTTCTAAATATTGACTGTATGTAAGGGATATGGTGTGGTGATAAAACATCATAAGCTGGTTACCCCATGAGAATGGAATATATATGTTTTGTTGCAGTTTAGCTATTGAGCCAGGGAAGGAATTTTGAAAAATGTATGACTTTTCTATGTGGGTAATTGTAATGAAAGCTTTGCTTGCCAAACATTTGGCATACTCCATTAATGGCAGCACAGTGTAATCCTTCACACCAAAATGCATTGAAGTGAGCTGCTGCCCAAAATAATAAGTTTCTACTACATGTATTTGGAAGGTCGCTTGCCAGCCCACCGTGGCTAGCAGCAGAGTTCATCAGAAGTCACCATTCTGCACAGCCACAAATAGTGTTGAGCTTGAATATTCGAATTGCGAATATATTCAACTAATATATATTTATATTTTGAATATTCACAATATTCTGCATTGGGAAGCTTATGGCCATGGATTGTGAATATATATTCGCAATGCGAAAATAAATGTAAAGGTAATTGTGAAGCGATTATATATTTGCAATGCAATACCATACAATCAAATTTCGAATTTTTACGAATATCGAATCGAATATTAGTAGAATTATTCTCAAAATATATTTGAATATTGCTTATGCCGCTCATCACTAGCCACAAATAAGGATTTGAAATAGGAAGTCTATACAGATAAAAGAAACTCAAAACATGTATTTTAACATTGAATTATATACTAATCTTTTAGGTTTAGTTTGCTTTACTTACGGATCAGATCCGGGACCATATATAGAATATTTGATTTCACCCCAAAGTCCAGAGTCCAAGTCGGTTGCCTTAAGAAATACAAATTCAGTAAGTAGGTGAGTGACTAGAGTTCATTATCAAGTAACTGCAATAATAATCCATTATAATATCACTATTAAATGTTCCATACAATAGGGTGTGGTATGATAAAAGGGTAGTGTGGAGGGTACTAAATTGGTATCACACCTTTTTTTCAGAGTTGTGTAAAGAGGCTATATATATATATATATATATATATATATATAAAAGTCTGATACGCAAGTCCGATACGCCTGTTGATACGGACAAGGTTCGACCGTCACATGTACCAGTGATGGGGCTAATATTAGGCAATATAGAATATTGATTTAAATGCAGAGTCCACATACTGTATATAAATATATATATCTAAAAATGCAATGCTCTCTTTTCACCTAAAATTATGCTTTGTAATAGAAAAAAACCCTATTAATGTCCAACTGATATTCTGAAAGGTGTAAAGCCATCAAATAGCTATTCCAAGTAGTTCATACAATCATTTAACACAAAGCCACCTGAAGGAGCTGTCCACTAAGAACCGATTGAACAAGCGTATAAGAAGATCTAGTATACCTAAGCAAATGGCAAAGCCAAAAAAAGTGTGTCAGGGCCTCTCCCTCTCAGTAATGGTCTGTAATTGTGCCACACCCTATTTAGTAAACATACAGACTGGGAAAACGGACAGCTTGGGCTTACAAGGCAGTCTATGAGGCAGATATTGTATTTTAAGTAAAACCGTCTTTATTAAATTTAGGACATGAGCAATTGGTCACAATTAAAAACAGAAGATGACATCATCGTCTGCGTAAATATAGACAAGAA
>CM070037.1:16935738-17004368 GCA_036250615.1 Ptychadena robeensis
ATGCTTGGTGGCCTGTAGTTTATGTATCCATCGTGCTTCCAGCTGTAATAACAGTTTATCTTTGTCCCCTCCCTGAATGGTGGGTTCAACGTGGGCTAAGACAGAAAAATAAATGCTATCCGGGTCATAATTGTGTTGTAGGCCCACATGTCGGCCAATCGAAGTTGTTAGATTCCCTGATTCAATGGTATTTAGATGTTCTCTGACCCTCACCCGGAGTTCCCGTCGGGTCTTGACAACATAAAAAGACCCGCAGCAACACAGCATGATGTAAACCATGTGTGTCGTCTCGCAGGTGATTACATGCTGGATTTTGTGTATGTGGCCGTTGGGTAGAGGCACCCCTCTCCCTTCTCGTATCCAGGGGCATTGCCCACATGTATAACATCGGGTCAGGCCCATCTGTGCACTCCGTTGTCTTTGTGTGAAATGACTATGTACCAAATTGTCGCGTAACGACTTGGACCGTCTATAGGTAATGCCTGGGCATACGTCTACATATTTCGCTATAATGGGGTCAGAGATAAGAATAAACCAATATTTTTCCAATACATGTCTGATTCTACGGTGTTCAGCTGAGTAGGTAAGTATCATACCTTGTCCATACCTTGTCCAGGTCCTTGCCTGGATTCTCCTGATAGGGATATCCGGGTAGGTTGGACCACATGGAGCTATGGGGGGACAGGTGATTGCTTGCAGCAAATAGTTGACTGTTATATTTTCTGATGTTTTAGTGATGCTTCTTGAATTCCTGATGAAGCCTGTAACAGGCAAAACGCGTCGAAACCCTTGAAGCTCACCAATCGATTATTACATTGATGTGTAAGATTGTAATGCATTCTTGTCTATATTTACGCAGACGATGATGTCATCTTCTGTTTTTAATTGTGACCAATTGGTTATGTCCTAAATGTAATAAAGACGGTTTTACTTAAAATACAACATCTGCCTCATAGACTGTGCCTTGTAAGCCCAAGCTGTCCGTTTTCCCATTCTGTAGATCTAGTATACCTGTCTAGACAGCCGTACTAAAAGAATTATTGTCTTGCATTTCAAGGATCAAGCTTTATATCCTAACCTAATCCTAATGAAAACATCGACCACTGCTCAGCAGCACTTAAATAACTATTACCCTACGTATAAAGGTTCTCGATAAAAATGTAGACCAACCAGATTTTTCAGGCATAACCCCAAAAAAAAACATGTCAAGGGAATGATATAGTCGACATGATTTCGTAATGCATTTAAATTAAAGAATTTAACCGACAAATACAACAGACGATGTCAGGTGACGGCAGGGAGTAAAAATTAGGTCACAAAGTGTTTGAGTTATTGGAAAACAAAACCTGGGCTTTATATCAAAGTCAGCAGTAACTGAACACCAGGTGCACATCAGACATAAATCAGAATGTCCGCAGATAGAAATAATAACACAAACAATATATATGAGTATAAAGAAATATGCTGTGACAATGACACACACCTAGATGCTACTCCAACAATATTCTATGTTTCTAAGTAGGAATGGCATGTTCTTTACTTCAAATAAAACACAACCTGCCATAGATATTGACAGCTGCTATAATAAAATCATAGCAAATGGACTTGCTGAAGATTCTTTATGTTTTGCTAAGTCCCCAGATCAGTGTTTTCAAATATATTTTTGAATTTAGAGAAGTAACCATGAAGGTTATGGTGAGAAGGGATGAAAGGAATCAAAAAGCCCTCAATTTGAGCAGTGCATAGCAAAATCAAGCCTTCTTAAAACAGAAGGTATTTACACGGCCCAATCCATCACAAATCCCAAAAGTAAAGGTAGAAACCATCATTGTAGGACAGTGGGCGGAGCCATGCAAATTACTCCTTTTTGCCCCATCAGCCAAATGCACATCCAGAACTGCTGGTGTACAGTGCAAATATAGCCTTTATGGTACAGAGACATTTATTCCAAACTCCATACAGCTGTTTCAGGCTACTTGGCCATCATCAGTGCAGTGCATGGAAACCATGGCTCTATGGTGTGGGACTTGGAAGCCGAACGAAGTAACCATGAAGGTTATGGTGAGAAGGGATGAAAGGAATCAAAAATCCCTCAACTCGAGCAGTGCATAGCACAATCAAGCCTTCTTAAAACAGAAGGCATTTACACGGCCCAATCCATTGTGATGGATTGGGCCGTGTAAATACCTCCTGTTTTAAGAAGGCTTTATTGTGCTATTTTTGAATTTAGAAAGAGTAATAGGTCTCGGCACACAATCATTACCAACACCAGATATCCAGGTAACATACTTTATTGGGTAATCCAGAAAACAAGCCAAGGGTCATACATAAAGTTTAATCCAAAAGAATACCGCACAGATGGATTAGGCAGGAGGAGTGGTTAGGGACAATCCATAGTCAGGACAGGCAGAGTTTGAATAATTTCCAAAATCAGGCCAGGTCAGTGTTAGCAACAAAGACACTACAGACTGACAGGTAGGCAAACACAGGAGCACTCCCAAGCACATTGTGCCACCTGGCGCTATAGGTTTGGTAAACAATCAACTGGCAAATCTTCTGCAGCCGATTGTGCAGCAGGAAATTCAAATTGAAAATGTCTATGTTCAATAAAAAGATTATACAAAAAGAAATTGAAAATGTCCATCTGGACTGTACTGTGCTAAACACATCCATATGGATGGGGTTTGGCTGAAAAGTAGTTCTTCCAGAACAGATCCCTCCAACAGAGAAGGATGCCATGCCTGCTGCGCTGGCTCCTCTGACTCTTCCTGGGGGCACCAATGTTGGGTTACCAGCCAGGTAAGTACCTGACAGAAAGACAGCTAGATGACAAGAAAAACATCTTCAAGAAAACTTCAGGTTGTTACGTTGCTCTGACCTACTACTGTAGATATAGTATTAACTGATTAAAAACGACAACCTTCACAAGCAAATTTATATTTGACTTCAGTCAATTTAACAAAATATAAATGTAGACGTGTTTATGAAATATTTGAGACCGTCTTCTGGGAATAACACTTTTTCTTGGGAATTTCCCAGTTCTGCAAGTTCCTACAAGAATGTATCTTCAGACACTCAGGAAGGATTTGCCATGTTTAGCTTCTTGCTTAATTCCAAACAGATTGTTTACAATGAAAAAGAACTGAAGATTTATTTACAATCTGTATATGTCAGAGGGTCTGAATTAGCTATGGTGACAACCACATTTGGGGACTGTGATACTCTGTGAGATTTAAATCAGAATGTCAGCCAAATAAAGAAACAACAGCTAAAATACCAAGACATATAAGAAAAAATAACTGTATAATCTTAAAATATTAAAATATTAACACAACATACCTATTCTTAACTATTTATCTTTAATCCAATCCAATCTTTAATCTATTTAAAATTATACCTGAATAACAAAAGGCGACAGCTTCATGACTTGCCAATACTTAGATCACGGGCATGGGGTTCACTTAATCTTATGGATGGAACAGTTGAAGGTATACATTTTGGGAAAGCTGACTTATTTTCCAATTTTTTGGGTTAAAAACACAAACTAGGACATTCAGAATTTCTAAGATAGGCCTTCAAGTAAAAAATATCTTTGTTCAGAAGGCTTCCACCATTTTTTTTCTGTGGCTTTGAAATCTTTTGACCCTTGTAGACGTACCACTTGAGTAAAGGTGGGCATAAAAAGTTTTAATTTTTGTATTCAATCAGCTTAAACAATGCTAAGTCTTTTGTTTTAAAATCAATTATTTTTTACCTGCCATATTCAATACCAAGTGGCCAAACCTACCTCTGTACTTTTTGAGTACCTACATCCCAAATAAAAACATCTATATACAAAGGAAAGATAGACAAAGGTGCTTAACATTTTTGTCCCAAAAGGCACATCTTTTTTAGACATTTGGGGTTATATAAAAAAGCATCATGATATATCATATATAAAACATATAAAGTGCATCCTTGATTTATTATCGACTGAGGCCAAAACATGTTTCTGTTTGCGCGGTGGCATCAACACATCAAACCATCTCAACAAACTACAAAAGGGGTACAAGGCCAGATTCCTCATGTACTTATGGAAGGGGATTCTCCTTTCATACAATAACCACTTTCCATTCCATATTCTCTTCCTTTTCTATCTAAACTTTTGGGATTTGTGATGGATTGGGCCATGTAAATACCTTCTGGTCTAAAAAGGCTTGATTGTGATATTGTCTTCCTGAAAGCCAATCATATCACCTTGAATGGTGATTACAGATTTTTGTTTCTGATAAGCTAGCCACATTTGGTGAGAACACTAGGCAAATTATTGGTGTTTCTGGCAAATTACACAGATTACACAACACTTTTTATTGTGAAAAGGATATGTAAACGCTACTCCGGGCAGTTCAGAACACATTATGGGCATTTGAATTATTTCATATGGGATAATTAGTCTAGACTTACAATCAACCCTTGGGAGCCAATGAAGTTCATAACTCAAGGGTCCACTGTATAAAGCTGAATAGATGTGTAGGGCCACAAGTGCGGCCCTCTGCATCCCTAAAGGGCCGCACAAAACATTTTCAATCTATACTGGCTTGTGTAAGCATTTTATAAAGAAAAGAGGACGGCAGGCAGAACTAGAAGACTTTATATTTAATTGTTTAAATACTAAAATTTTATTTAAATTATACTATAGAATAATTATATAATTATAAGCATTAGGGAACACTTTATTATGGCAATGCACATTTTGTATCAGCGGGGGATGGGTGGATAGGAGTACCAATGCCCGATGCATTAACAGTTAGGTTTTGGGGGCTGCAAGTGGAGAAACTTAGGGGGGCCGCTGAAGAACACCCAAAGGGCTGCAGGTTGGGCACCTGGGTTATAAAGAGTTCTTATTATATTAATATTATTATTATGGGGTATTAAGAGTATTATATTATATTTACATTTTTTATGACTTAATTCCTTTATTGAATTGTGTAATTGGCCTTTATGCTTTATTTTTGTTGGCTTGGCTTAAAAAAAATTGAAAAAACCCCAAAATATTATTGTAACTTAAAAAACACAAACTGGAATCTCTGATAACTGGTCTCAATACTAAAATGTTATTTCAAAAGTCCATAGTATTAAACAAAAAGAATGAAAAAGAACAATGTCATCACCTTGAGATATATTGACAGAAATATGTTTTCATTGAATATGGATTTTGAACTAAACTAAACATTATAATTGTGATATACAGAATTGAGGGACTTTGACAAAAGCACACTTACCGTCACAGCTACAACATTAGATCCTCCTGGGGAATTTTCTGGGATTCTAGCCACATAATATTCTGAGGAAAACCTTGGCACATTATCATTAATATCCAAAAGATGAATGGTTATATCTGCCGTTGAGCTGAATTTTTCTGGAGTGTTGACTTCAATGGCAAGAAGCTAAAGATGACAAGATATAAAAATTTTAAACAATTAGAAGCACACTAACTAACTAACTAGAAATAAATTCCCTTTTACTGTAATGGAGCAGAAAAAAATAGACTTGTGTTGTGCAAATAAAAAAAGGAACCTGTTCCTCATCTTTTAAAAAATGTGTTATATATATGGAACAAATCCATTTTGCTGAACAATGTTGGTTTTAGCAAACTTAAATTTTTATTTTTTATAGCAGCCCTGGTGATACTATAGGTTATTATGTAGCCAAGGAACTTTGAGGCACCCACTTCTCTAAAAAAAAGTTCTAAGAAAAAAATACATATAAACTAAATATGCTAATAGTAATGAAAAAATCACCCCTATACTACATATACTCAATATCACAATACAAAATTGGTTGTTTAAAGACACCACACACACACAATGGTCTATGCAATGCAATTGTATTATACAATAGTGTATACTCATATAGAAAGACAACTGAGGATTGAAATTCATCCAGAACTAAAGCAGCAAACACACGCATAGATATGGGCTAGATCGATGGCTGCTTAGAGCACCGTGCATGCTCACAGCCATCTATCTGGCCCGTATCTAATGCGGCCATTTTTGAGTGGGACCAATCAATCCCACTGGAAAACAGGGATATCAGACATGACCGTAATTCATGGTCAATGTCCATTGCATTGCATGGAGACCACGGGACCCCATGCAAAGCATTGTCGGAGCTGGATGACACAGCAGTGAGCTGGATGACACAGCTCCTTCGATGTCAGACAGCAGAAGTCATCAGTTTCCAATTAGAATTTCAGAATTTCCTTAGTAAAATAAAATAAAAATTCTACCTTAAAAGTCAGCAGGTGAAATTTTTCATAATCTATTCCAGCAGAGTTCTCCACGATAATTGTTACTTGGGCCTCATTTAACACAGTCTGCGGTACTACGCGGAATATTCCTCCAGGTCCAACCAAACGCAAGTTGAATTTGGCATTTGCTCCCTTTTTTAAAAAAAAGTAAAAATAATTTTTTTTTATTTAATAAGCTGTAGTGCAGAACATTCATAATATATAGCACAACAGTGTATTATACAGGGAACAGAATATCATGTTCACTAACCTGATCCGAATCATTGACAGTGATTTTCAGCCCACGAAGGATTTCTCCTTCTGGTGGATGCTCATACATGGTAAGTTCAAAATGGTTCTGGGGTCCATTTTCCCCGTAGAAAGTTGGAGGGTGATTATTTAAATCGACAACTCGGATGGTCACTACAGTAATAGTATGGTCCAAGACCTCTCCAGTTGGTGTTGACTCAGAAGCCTGATAAAGAAAAAATAGTAGAATTTCTATAGAAGCACTTACAGTAGAGGTGGGCATTAGCAGTTAATATCATTTTAACCTCCCTAGCGCAGCGCCGTTTATAACGGAGTGGTACGGGCGATCGAGGCAGTGTACAAAGTACACTGCCTCTCATTTTCTCCCCCCCGTCGCTGCTCCTCACGCAGCCGGTGTCATTTTTAACTTGGAGGTCTATGGCGCCGCCCCCCTCCCGCCCCTTCCGCGTCACCGTGACGCGATCGGGGCGGTGCCGAAACCCCGGAAATGCTGCAGCAATGAAGACAATCGCTGCAGCTTTCCAGGGAGGCATTTGGTCTACCCGATGCCGGCTTCCCCTGCGGTTGAGGCGAGCCTAAACAGTGGACGAGCTGGGCTCGTCTCAACCGCTAGGGAGGTTAAATAATAGTTTGTAAAATAATTAAAGGCCTATAGTAGTTAAATTCAAAATGGAGAATAAACAAAAAAATTTGATTTTTTAAATTTGCTAAATATAGAAAGTTTGGAGTTCAGGTGATCCCCTTTATAGGCTAACTGAACTTATTAAGGCTTAATCCAATCCTGGATGGTGTCAAGCATAGCAGATCTTCTATAATGATATTGAACCTTATCCTAAGAAACTCATTGTTCTTATAAACCCTCGTAGTAGTTGACTGCACCATGTTAGGGTTGGTGATTCTTTTGACTTGCTGTCTATAAGACACAAGTGGGATAAGAGAAACTCATTTGCAGACTATCATCTTTGGAAAATCTTTCTTCCTTGCCTCCTAATGACAATGGTCACCAGAATACACATTATAATTATTGTGTATGGATATATGGCAATAATACCCTAAATAGACCTGTATTAACTGGTATTCCATCTCTAAAAATATATAAATAACCAACACAATGAAACAGGCTGGGCGGTTTATTAGTAACTGTCTTTGATCACACGTCTTGATGTTACACTTTTTGCTAGTGATGTTTTCATATGAGTCGAATTGTATGGGGTGGTAAAAGTACGTCATTCCACCATGTTATCTAGCCTATATATAAATTAACACCTGCAATATTTCTCTGATATGATATCTTGCCCACACAGCCTTCTAAAAGTTATCTACGAATGTGACAGCTTTATACTCATAACATGAACCTGTAACCAATTAAGAAGTTAGTAAAACCGTTCAGATCCAAAACGGGTCTTTAGGAGTAATATAAGGTGAGGGTGGTGTGCACCAAACTCAAACTTCCCTAGGTCAAAGACCACATATAGACATCTGCTTCTAACATATCCTCTGCCGCTGCCTTAATTACTTACCTATACATTCCAACTATCCTGATCTTCAGCCAGATCACATACCCCAAATACATTATATAAACAATATTATCCAGCTTGGGCAACAATGAGAATTCATTCCAAACCAGCTTAGGCTTAAATAATTAACTGTTCTGTACTAGTGATGCCCACTTCAAAATCCTCAATCAAAATGGTGCGGTCTTGCTAGTTTTGGGAAATAATAATAATTAAAGAATCAATGAAACCTTGTCCAGTAGGGATGAGCAGCATAGGCAATATTCGTATTTGCAAAATATCAGAAATGTTTCGTCTAATATTCGCAATAAATTGGTAAATTTTAAGGATTAGTGTTCTCCAGTCATTACCTTCATTGTACATATCAGAACTTGTACATGCTCATATTGAGAATGCAATACGGTAATTCCGGACACTGATTTAGAAAATCTAGAATATTGGCAATTATGAAGATATAGCACTACTGTATATTGCAGACCAGTGCCAATATTCACAATAATAATAATAATAAACACTACTGTCCATCTCTGACATCTGACTGGAAACTTACTATCAATTACAGTATAACCCCAAGCTGAGCCTACAAATATTCTGTGCCCATCGACCAAAGAATATTTTGTGAACTAGAGGTATTTGTTAAAAAAGCACAAAAGCAATGACAAAATAATTTTCAACTGGTGACAACTATTTTAAAGTTATCTGCATACACCACTTGTGGGTTTATGTTTTTGCACTCCTATAGATTTAAAAAAAATTGTCATGTGTAAAAAAGCATGTCATGATTTTCAATGGTGACACCGAAATTTTACATACAATAATAATGGCTGCCATATTTGCAAAGCCAGAGCATCACTACTACAAATCACAGGAGGCCTAATGTATGAATGTGTGAAGGGGAAGCCGTTGGTTCTTTGCCAGGATTTACTTACGTCAACTTACGTCAGAGCAAAATTGAACACATCTTCTTTTAAACCTGTGATTGGGTGAAACATGTTGGAGGCCAGACAAGACCATCTGTGTGTGTTCATTTGGAACCATACATGCTTTCACATATGCTAAGATATTGGATTGCGGTTGGTTCTCCTTGATGATGTCAGGTAATTCACTTTAACACTTTTACAAATTGAGCCCGAAAAAAAAGCTACATAAATTGCCCATATTTTAAGTTACAATATATAACAGTTCACTAATTTACAATGTCAACCATATGATGGATAATATGAGGGACTTTCTAAACAATCAAGTCTACCTGTGTTCAATCGCAGAGGGTCCTATACTATAAAGTTGTTGGTAGATCTTAAAGATATCTGACAGGGAGATCTGAAGGTGTATGGCCAGCTTTAGTTTTGATGAATATGCACATCCACCTATCTCTCCTAAGCTGTGTACTCTGCTTAAGTGACGACCACCTCACCCATCTCTACCTAGTCCAAGAAGTGGAGGGGAGGTTATCATTTGAAACTTCCAGTTGTTCCAAGACACCTGGACTGTATGTATGTATTCCTGAATGATTACCAGACAAACTGTTGCTTTGAATAATATACAATAATTTTTTTTAGTTAAATTATAGCTGTGGACTTATGTCAACTGGGTACTTACTGCTGATATGATCTTTTACAGCGTCATCGATGTGTGGACCAAAAGTGACATTGCCTGCATAACATGCAGGTCAATGGCCCACCCTCTGTAATGACACAGAAGAGGTAGAACCCGCAACAATCTGCAAATTGCTGGGGACAGGTAAGTATCAACGAGTGTAGCTTGAGGTGAGTTAAGTTTGTGAAGCAACTTTACCTTAAGCTATACTCGGGGTCCCTGCTAGGGTAGTTAAATAACGCAACCTTCTCCCTTCTACCCATCTTCATTATAAAAGGAAGAAAGTGGATCTGCGTACCTGTATCTTCAGCTCATACACCTCTTTCTTTAGTTCGCTGGGATTCTTTATGACGGTAACTGCTCCAGTAATGTTGTTAATATCAAATGCTCCATCCCCTCCTTTAAAAGATGGATAAGCTGTTATCACTATATACAACTAAGCTGGAACTCAAACTCAAATTGTTTTATAAAATAGGAGTGTAAGCATTTCTCTCCATTAAATGCCATTTTATTCAACATATTCACAAGTATTTACAATTTTAAGGAATTACTGTACTATTACTGTACTATTTACTGTTGAAAGTCTGATCACCAATGAACAGAACCTACTCCCATTATATAACTGGGGGTTATAAAAACAAATATGGAGAACACATTGTTTTTAGAAAAAGGCCTCATAGATTTCAATTGCAAAGTGGGGATCACAGCGATATTCTGGAAATGTATTATCTGAACCATGACTTATGATAAAACCTATAGGGTAACATCCAACTGAGATCTAAATATCTAACCAGGATAGGATACTTGTATTGGTTCAAAAAAGCAGCAATGAAAGTGAATACCTGCTTACCATCTAAAAGATCATATTGCACTGTGTTGGGGTTTCCTCTATCTCCATCAAAAGCTATCACTGTAATTATTTCTGCTCCCTAAAAAAAAATCAAACAACAGGTTTTGTTCAACTCCACTGTAGAATTGGAAAAAATGGGTACAGTACGTGTCATTATAGGTTATTGCTACACAATGAATAAGTAAACTTACCAGAATAGTGTCCTCATAGACATATCCATAGTATGGTATACCCACAAATACTGGTGGAGAGTCTTGTACATCTTCTACGTTGATGGTAACTGTGGTAGTTGACGTGAAGGTCTGGTATTTTCCCTGAAGCTTCCCACCTCCATCCTTTAAATTGAAACATATTCATTGCTATCACAAAGGTTCATGTATAACAAATATAAAACATATGCACTTTTCTTCTGTTGGATCACTAGTAATGAATAAGTTCTATGGAATATCACATGCATGGACATATGAGTCTTTCACAAATATAGCAAGACATTACCTATTCCAAACTTGAACATTGTTGTTTGATCACTGATATTAATATAAATCTAATAATATACAGACTGTGGCTACATTTTAGAAATCATATGGATAATGTTGGATTAAACATAAAGGGCCATAGAATACAATGTGCAGAGAACAGGTCATATACCACATACAGCATAGCAGGGAAGTTACATGACCTACATTTTTCATTGTATTCTTTTAGTTCTCCTCTGTGCATTTAAGCTCAAATTTTTGATAAGAACTAGATATAGATAAGCAATATTTATCTCACAAAATAAAATTTATTTTATCAAGTACAAACAGGCGCCTCTATATGAGCTTTTTTTTTTGCTATGGGTCTTCTTCTACCCTTCCAAATATAGAATAGAATATAGAATAGATATAGGTAAGAACTGGACACAGACAGGTCTTAAGTTTTTGGAATCCTTTGCTCCAAAACCTCAATCAAATAAATGGGTCTTTGGATCAACTTTAGGATTGGTGGTTGGCTGCACTGGTTAGGGGAAATTTCTATGTAAATGCGACTGCCATAGAACTCATTGTTAATGGAGTAAAATCATGCAGGCTTTGCACAGCAATAATAGTGGAACATAAATAACAGTATGGTTGGAATTCTTGCATTTGGCTTTGATCTTTAATAACATGGAAGGTCTTTTTTGCACCATATGTTACTAAGAAATATACTAGGTAGAGCTATAAAAATGTATTACCGTTACAATGTATACCCAAATCATTGAGTGCCACACCCCGATAAATACATAAACAAGGCAATAACAATCTAGTATTTTTTAAGGCACTTCAAAATAGTCAGAAAAGGCAGATTTAAGTTAAAAGGTCTTTATCCCAATTATGACCCAAAATTACTTAATTAAAAGAAAGACAAGAAAACATAAAATTACAATCCTATACAATCTTTTTATAATATTCACAAAGGTAATGCATATCCCAAACTTACAACAATATTTCTTCGGAAGTGTTTAGTCTATTAAGGTTTCCTCAGGGAGAATATTTATGAACAGACATCCAGTATGAGGCACTGATATACTGTTGAATAGGGATCTAAGCAGCTGGATCAAAGCACTGGGTCCCACTGTCTACACTCTAGGCAATCCGGTCCCTGGGCTGCCTAGGAGTTCACCAATCCAGTGGGCCGCCCCCTAAGAGGTGAGTGGAATACCACCCTAGATAGGAATCCACCTGAGGTGGGGATGATGGAAAAATGGTACTGTATTCACTGGCAGTATTTCAGAATGTCATGTGCAATTAAAGTTTAATATCAAATGTCTCCCACCAAGACTTGGCTCACTGGTCTACCAATCCCCTCAGCATCCTCCTCTATTGAACCTGAGACCTCCCAGATAGGAAGGGGATCAGCAGACTAGTGAACCAAGTCTCAGTTTATTATTGCCCTGGGGGTATTCTAAGACCCTGAACTGAATTGGATATTCCTACATTTGTTTTTTCTCAATCATAAAACCTTGGATTGGACACAATCATTTGTGCTTGGCCTGTACCGCCTTCAGTAACCTATGACCCATTTGGTAGGACCTTTGTTTAAAAATAAAATGATGGATGGAGCAACTGAGTAAGGATATTTCAGGCTTTTGACATATAGCCAATATTCATGGCTACACCAATGCCACAACAACTATGTTTTCTTATATTAAGTGGGCATACCTACTTTTTAATGTCTCCCAAAGCTTGTTGAAGTTTTTTTAACCATGCTTTAGGCCAAGGCTTGTGCTTTAGCAGCTGTAGGATAATAATGAAAGTACATACCTTAGCTAATACTGTAACAAAATGAGTTCTTGATTTTTCAAAATCCAAAGACACCCCGTTTTTAATACGAAGAACTCCATTATGACGGTCTATTGAGAATTTTGAACTGTGTAAGTTCTGAAAAACAAAATAGTCTTAAATATATCTGTTACATAGTAAACCAGACTCGAGAGAGATAAATGCCTATTAAGGTCAACCCAAAGATAAAAAAAACAATAAGCTCCAAGCTATTTCATTGTCAGAAAGCAAAACCTTAATGAAGTGTGGACGAATAGTAATAATACCCCATTGGTTCCCAGGCTTAGTGAGTAGATCTACACATCCTTGTTGAAATAAACTTAATGCATGACTGTCAACACAAATACATTTTGTTTCTTTTGTTGTTATTTTTTAGGATAGAATAATGGTTATCCTCCCTGATGGGGCCTGCTCTAGCACCCCCACACCTCCTCCCTCACATCCCTGGCATTATCAGTGGGAGGATACTAGGACACCTATGCCAGTCTAGCAATACAGACTAATGCTGCCCCCAAGTGTCTTTACTGTAAGCCTAGTGTCTTCACTGACATAAGGGATGTTCATCCAGGAAGAAGACAGATGGACATCACTGCATGGCACCACCAGCTACAGTCAAAATGCCATATTAGCCTCTCTTCTACAGGAGCCATGTTGCTGCACAGATGATCAGCTATTGCAGCACCCATGCGAAAGATGACATAGGCTCATTGGCAACTTTGACTATTATAACCATTGGAATTTAACTGTTTTCTTGAATGCAAATGCCACAAAGCACCCTACTTAAAATATGCCAAGCAGCACAGAGACATGTATTTGGACATACAATGTCAATGCCAACATGACAATGATCCTAAACACAAGGCAACCTGTCATTGCCTACAGGAAACCAGTCACGGTTCCCGAGTGGTCATCTCATTCTCCTGACCTCAATATCATTGAATTACTCTGGGGAGACCTCAGATGTGGAGTTCATGCAAGATAGCCCAAATATTTAGTGGAACTAGAGGCTTTTTGCCAGAAGAAATGGGCAGCTTTACTGTCTGAGAAGAGTCTCATTCCCAACAACCACAACAGACTTCAGGTTGTCATTGATGTTAAAGAGGGCAATACACGGTGTTAAGAGCTTTTGATCAGAGTCATTTTTGTTGTTGTGTTGTGATTATGATTTAAAAAGAGTAAAACAGTTATTTACATTGGCTTCGGCCAACCACTAACCATGAGTGACAGAAAAGTTTTTGTGTTATCAATCATATTCTCAGAAAAAAAGGTTCAAAAATCATATACTCTGCCAGGGTGTGTAAACATATGAGCACACCTGTATATAAGAGGCCTTTGAGTTTTGCTGGTTTTTGATAATTTCAAGAATTCTGAACATACACATAGCAGGCCTACATGACAATAAGTTCCCCTCAAATTCCATTTTGTAGTTTCATGAATGTTATGGAAGTGATCTGACATTGGAGCGAATAAATAAAATGCTCCTACACCTAGTTACCCAATCAAAGATAAAGTCGCAACATTTATTTATCTTCTAAAATAAATTATTTTAGTTTCTACAAACAGCATTGAATAAAAGATCTTGTCATGGCTTTGTGATGTTATTTCCATATTGGATGTGTTACTATAGCAACATAAGATAAAGAGTGTAAATTTATATGTGAAGAAGAGAAGGTGTGAGTTCTTATCAGCTGATAAACCTCAGGAGCATTAACCAGCAACGTGCCGCAGAGACACACTTTATTCTCATGACATTAGAAATTCAGTTATGATCTGAAGACTCTTCTTCCAACTTGCTATGGAAGAGGAATAAAATAAAAATTCCTACAAAGTTTTTGTCAATTCTATCTAGATATAATGTCACATTTAGACTTCTGTGGTCTGATGTTGTGCATTAATACCGGTCCATGCATTATGTCACACATTTATGTATGTTATATATAACCAGGCCATCCGTTATGACCAGAAAATTCACAAAACCTGTTTCTGCCCTGTGGTCATTTACTTTCTACAGAAGAAACATAATTAGTGCTGAAAAACACATCCCACCTTATGCTATAAACAAAGAGGTGATATATTCTATAGCTAGCTTCATAAACGGAGGCCTGTTCACAGTCCCTGAGACTTTTTGGGGGCGTGACGATAGTTCATACCTGTTAACCCTACCATCTTGGCCGGGAAAATCATGATTACACAAAATCCTGGATTCTCCGCGGGATTTTGAACTTTGGCCTACTTAGGATGGAGGTGGCGTTACTTACCCTCCTAAGTTCCCACCTTGCTTCTGCAGATGATGTGCGGGGTGGGACATTACAAGGGAGAGTAAGGCTATCTTTCCACTATACGTCGGGATCCCCTCTGCTAAGCGTATTGCTTGGCGAGAGGTCCCGACGCAGCACATAGACTTACCTGCTCGGCAGATGCTTTGTCCTCACTGCGCCGAGCCGTTCCACGGATGCAAGGCTGAATGAAGTAGAGTACGTTTAGCCTCTGCATCGGGGGATGTCTAAACACAGCATCCGCCGAGCAGTTAAGATCTATGTGCTCCATCGGGACCCCCGCCAAGCAATGCGCTTAGCGAAGGGGGTCACAATGTATAGTGGAAACAAGCCCTAACTCCCTTTCCCAGCTAAGTTAGGCAGGAACTTAGTTAGAGGGAGGGGACTTCACTTCCAGTATCTGGAACACGGGAGAGTCTGGCCGAAAACCGGAGTGGTGTCACATCCCTCATTCCTGGCTGGCAAAATTGACAGCTATGCTTAATGCTTAACAATATACATGCTGCTTCGCACTTACCATGACGTAGCGCGTTCATTTACTATAGTAAACCTGTTGCACATTTCACAATGGCCTCCGCGCATGGTCAAAACTGAATTAACGCAAACGCCCTGCAGCACACATGTATGTGGCGCAGCGCAAGCACCTCCCATACACTAGTATGGGGGTTCTAGTGCAGGTGCATGTGTTAACTGAGGGTATTATTTACCTGTAACAGACACATTTTAGTTAACGTGAACACGTCCGTTGCCAGTAAATAACGTGCTGAAAAATAAACACTTTACATCAACCACTGTTTACAGACCAAAAGAGGAGCACCATAGATTGGCATCTTAACTAGCGGTTGCCAGCTGAGAGTTGACTTACAAGTGAAGAGTCAAATTCACTCTTGTTGCCACCGCCCTCAGTACCTGCTCCCTACAACAACGCTACAGCGTGCTGAGGGGCCAGATAAACTGCTCTGTCTGGCCCAGGGACCAATGTCCTATAAGGACGGCATAGGTGCAGACACTATAGCAATATTTGGAAGATTTGGGCTCACTGAATTTCTTGTTTGGTCAACTGAACTTATTCAACATACAGTCACAGCCGAAATTGTTGGCAAATTGTTTCACTCAGAAATGAAAAGCAGTAACACATGTTTTGCTATAGACATGTTCACGCTGACACTAAAGGTGGGTTTACACGTCAAGATTTTTTCAGCCGACAGATGGACGACTAACGATTTTTTATTGTACAAAATCTGAAACGTCCCATTTTTGCCCATGGATTTTTGTTTCAGATATCTGACAAATCATCGTGCCATAAGTAATCGGACATGTTGGGTAAACTTTCATCTGTCGTTTATTTTTCGTGTACAAAACGAACGTCCTTATTTCACTCCATATTTTTTGACTCATTTTTTAACTAGTAGCATGACGTATTTCGCATAATGATGTGTGGGATTTTTTTCCAATTTTGCATTTTTGATTCGTCCATGATTTGGTGAATATTTTCGTTTCCGATTCACAGAACTTTTCCGGAACGAAACAATTGCAGTTGTGGGACGAACGTAACAACGTGGTGTCAATAGAAAATACTATATTTCCATATTAAATGTTCATGTGTTGTGTGTGTAACTCACTGCAGCACACTGTACCCACCGGTATACTCACGGCAGAACAGTTACAGTGTGTAACAATGTGCTGACACACACCAGCCTGTAATCTCCCTGCAGCACACTTTTCATACTTAAATGTAATTCATCTGTGTCTTGGAAAACTGCCTGCTGCAATCCCTTATACGCAGATACCCAGAGATTGCACCGTCCTCCACCTAACACTGCTACTGATCGCCCTGTACAGCAGTACCCAGAGATGCACCTCTATCACCCACACTGCTGCTTAATCCCCTGACCTGTAGCAAACTGAGAAAGCCCTCATAGAATTTGGCCCCACAGAATACAATCACTTTCCTTAAAACCAAAAATCTGATAGATTTTTCAGTCGTGTTTCAGACCTATACTCTTATGGTTTCACCTGGATCGATATTTTTTACGTTCGGTTTGTACAACCACACCGATCGCTAACCATAAAATCTATACTTGACTGAAACGGATTCGTATAATGGACCGAACGAAATCTCGATAACAAAATCTCACAACACATCGAATCGGAGGTTGGACGAAACAAAAATCTTGACGTGTAAACCCACCTTTATGCTCCCTGAGCCTGGAGGACAGCTTGAAATACTTTGGAACTTGTTTGGGGCTGCTTATCCACCATCCGGACTATCCTGCGTTAACATCAGTTTCAATTTTTCTTTTCCGTCCACGGCCAGGGAGATTAGCTACAGTGCCACGGGTTGCAATCTTTGTCCACATTGTGGACAAAGGCAAATCTAGATCTCTGCAGATGGACTTGTAACCTTGAGATTGTTGATGTTTTTCCACAATTTTGGTTCTCGAGTTCCTTTCTCCATGTCCATGCTTAGTGTGGCACGCACAGACACACAATGCACAGAACTCCAGACACACAATGCACAGAACTCCAGACACACAATGCACAGAACTTCTCCCCTTTTTATCTGCTTTCAGCTGTGATTTCTTTGTATATTGTCCACACCTGTTACTTGCCTGAGGTGAGTTTAAAGGCGCATCACATACTTGAAACAATCTTGACAGGGTGCCAATAATTTTGTAAAGCCAATTTTTGGAGTTTTGTCATTGACATTATGTCCATTTACTTTTTTCCCTACCTTTTTCGTTTTGTTTCAATACAAAAAAAGGAATAAACATGTATATGGCAAAACATGTATTACTGCAATACTTTTCTGGGAGAAATACTAGATTTTTGGTGAAAATTTTCTGGGGTGCCAACAATTTCGGCCATGACTGTATGTATCAAATGCTTTCATTTATCATATCATATCTACATTTATTTTTCTCCTGTCAGAAAAGTGAATAGTCCCATTTCCCTGTAGACTTAAGGTGCCTTGAACCTGCCTCATCTAATTACTGATGGAGCACCAGCATCATTAGGGTCATTTCTTCTTGCCTCTGGATACCTACTCAACATACATTTTTCCTTACATTCAAACTAATAACTTCAACCAACCTTTTCCTTGAAACTAGGTTTGTGAAGGAAAATATGATAATTTCTTTACAACAAAGCCAAGAGGAAGACTATATTGATCAGTTACGCACATGCAACTTAGAAACCTCTTTACTGTACTCTGTGCCAGAGTTCTTCGAACTTAATAAGGTATGACAATGCATGCCTACTGTCTACCATTAGGAAGTCTTTGTCAATAGACAAATAGCCAAAAGCCAGCAGCTCAAAGCTCTTACTAGCACCGTATAACCTTCAAAAGATGTCCATTTTAATTTGATTCTATTTTGATGCAATTAATTATATTTGTCAGACTTCTAACCAAAAGCAAAACTTTATTGCAGAAGCGTTCTAATGTTCACCTGGGTTTACATCAGGTACTGAAAAACGCTGTGGCCACCTAAGATTTAGATTTCAGAAACAATGGACTTTTTTAATTTCTGAGCTTGGTGCTTCTGGGACTCCGATCCACAGGTTTTGGTGTACTGTTGTATCTGGAGCAATGGTGTGCAGCTAAACCTGACCACTAGATATGACATGAACATAAGGTTAAATGACAAATACATTAAACAATAATGAAAGAAACTCGTTTTTAGTCAGTGTAAAAGACAACGTTTAGATAACAAAAGTAAAACTTACCTGTATTAAATATGTGATGCTTCCACCAGAACCCATGTCTTTATCTATGGCTTCCACCTGAAAAATGCTGCTTCCTGGAGATACATCCTAGATTAAAATAATAATCTGTGTTGAGTTCTTTGTATTAACTTATATATTAAGTGCCTCCTATGACCTATTTACCCAATTTTAATTCAGACGGAAAATTAACCAATTAAGCTCAGAAATAAAGTGATAAATAATTGCAAAAAATCACAAAGTAAAATTGGTCAGTATGAGAGGTGGGGAATGAAGTTGCTTGGAGGTGTGCACCTCCCAATATGAAGGGGGAGTGTGCCCCCCCCCTTGTTAAACACACAAGGTGCACAACCTAGTGCAACAAAGTAAATTAATGTAAATGATAAAGGTACTATGCAAGGCATAGCAAGGAGTAGTGATTTCTTACAAGGCCAAGTGTGTTAACTTCCTGTTTATGGATGACATTACTTCCTGGCTATTGGTGCTGCATGGATACCAGCAAGGAGGTCTCTTCCTTTATTAGAATCATGCTTAGTAGCATCATTGGGACCTGTCATCCCTATGTATTTTATCTTTTCACTTTACCTAACCTTGTTGCACTAGGTTGTGCACCTCATTTCCTTGTTCCCACCACAACAATTATGCATAGATATGATTTACAAGGCATTCCAAGAATCTTATTATATTAACCTACATAATAAATCAATTTTTTATGGACAGTTCTCTTAGCATTCAGATAAAAGAACTAGTGATGGCTGAACTGCCCGCAAGGCGGACAGTTCGGCTGTGGACATGAATGTTTGCCCTCCTTCTAGCTGGCAGCTAGTCACTAGAAGACCGGGTATGACATCAAATCTGGCTATCGTAACCAGGAACTATGCGTTTCAGGTACAGAATGTGACGTCACTGACAGATTCTTTTTCAGATCCTTTCAGATTCTCCGCAGGGAAAAGTCTGATCCGCCGGTTCGCGGACAAACCTGGCCGAAGTTTGGCCATCACTAAAAAGAACTGCCCAACTGTTAATGACATTATAATTACCTCTGGGACAGATACAATATATGGTGTTCTCTGGAACTCAGGGCTCTCGTCATTGGCATCTGTCACCAAAATGCGAACTCTCTCGGAAACCTGTCAAGATGATAGAAGTATCAATTAATAAAAAAAGAAAAAAAGCATACAAAGTACCAGAGATCCGGTTTAATGCTTTATAACTCAGTTAATCAGTAAAATGAAAGGCAGAGAAAGGCTTTATTCACACTTGCAGTTGTCCTGGTGTTTTTTGTGTGTTTACCTATGTAAAAAAGGACAAGGTGTTTAAGACATAATGGAAGTCTGTGAAGGAGTGCTTTCTGGTTATATTTTAAACACCTAACACTGTACCAAGTGTTAGACTGTTATTTGGGGGTTAAATTACATCAATGGGAAAGCTCTGTAAACACATGCAAAAGCACTAGTTTGTATAGTGCTTATCAGGCATTTTTTAAATAATTAAATGCCTAGTAGAGATGGTGGAATTTTCGACTAGCTGACTTGAGCTGTGAGCTGATTGAAAAGCCTCTGAAAATGGTATCATCACCACAATTGCTGGAGATGTAACGAAGGGTTGGGGGAACATTGGAAAATTTTGCTCTAGCACATGTAGTTTTTGCATAAATTAAGTTCAAAATCAAAGTTGAAATTTCGATTTCCGAAATTTTGACTTTACTTTTAACTTAATTTATGCAAAAACTATTTGTGTTAGAGCAATACTTTTTTGTTGTATACCCACAACCCTTCTCTACATCTCCAGCAAGTTTGGTCATGATACCATGCTCAGGGGCTTTGCACTTAACTCAAAATCGTTGAAATGGTCGACCATTTCTATTCCTATTAACAAACTATTCAAAACCAGGATTAAATAGTTTTTTTTTTAACATGTGTTGATGTTAAGCTACATCAGTGCAATAATCCTTTAATCGACTTCAATTAAGAAAATATGTCTAGTGATGAGCAGCGTAGGCAATATTCGTATTCGCAAACCATCACAAATGTTTTACATAATATTTGCAATAAATTGGTAAATTTGAGAATTTATGATGTTCAGTCATTATTATCTTTACTGCGCATCAACACTAGATAGGACATATAACACCAAAATTAAATGGCTACAACAGCATCAAGAAACAAGTCAAGGCGTCAAGTTCCCTTCATGTGACTAATATGTGTGATTCCCTGCAGTTAAATAAAAGCTCAACAGGCTCTCTACGTTTAAGGGGAAAGAATGGATTTTCATTATCACCAGCAAATGTGTCCCAGGATCACCAGATATCACAAGGTACTGGTATAACCCACTACAGCAGTGCCAATAATAAAATAACCCACCAATAATATTTTATTGATACTCATATCTTAATTAAAATAAAGACTAACATGTTTGTTCTAACTATATTATATGAAACAAATCCAACAAAAAATTATCATTAGACTAACAAAAAATTATACGTAACTTATACTTTTTATTTTACCTTATTTAGTCCGTCTGATATACTGACAATGGCTTCTATTTCATCCTGCTTCTGTTGTAAATAAAAAGTCAAATGTGTATTAATTTTAGATTAAAATAAACCAATATTAATTCATTGATTTGTTCATTTGATATTAATGATAAAGGTTGATGGTTTAAAGGATATTCAGAAAACAATACAGTACAACTTCCACACATCCCACAATAGGCCTGGATAGGCATCTGATGCTTCCAAATACTTCCATAACTATACACTCCATGGAAACCATTCAGGACAGAGTTTACAATTATTTGCGGGCCCACAGAGTAGATTCTATATTTAGCTGCAAGACTTCCGGGGGTTAATTAACTGCAGTATCCTAAGTGGCCACTGGCCATAATGGTTTTCAATAGGAAGAACATATATCCATAGAATTGTATACAGATTCATGATTACGTCTTTTCCAATTGTCACTGCTCTTAGAAATATGGTTTTTATCAGAGAGAAGGAGCGACAATGGACATTACACATTTAATAATTATGGGTAAGGTTTTTTTTTAGGTTCTCCCTATAATGTGGGGTTAGGCTGAAAGGGACATAAAGTACAAAAATGTGAATATGGGTTTGCTTTAAATATAGTGTTTTGTTTAGGAGGGTGGTATTATGGGGCAGGTACGGAGTTCAGCCCCAGTGCTTGGATAAGACAAGGTTCTTTGGCACCCAAAGAAAAAATGGCAAAGCATATAAAACTAAAACAAAAAATTTCATTATATATACATAATTATATTAATAAATGAATAGTGATTTATTACATTTCTTTTTTTTTAAGTTTAATGAGTTTAGATTAATACATTTACAAACAAGTTCCTTATTAAAATTCAATGTTTCATGCTCCCCTTCCTTATTTAATTCCTTATAACTTTTTCCTGTTTCCATGAACTATTAGAATGGACCCCCTCAGTAACAGACCCCCTCAATGACAAAGTTCCTGGTTAGAGATGCTGGAGGGCTCAGTAGGATCAATAGGACGTGTTTTGAGTGGTAAGTATTTGTTAACTATAGCTTGAAACGTATCCCATTGATCCTACTGAGCCCTATAGCATCTCTAACCAGGAAGTGATCTTATGTATAACCAGAAAGTGATGTCATCCTGGTAACCACATGACCCAAAGTGATCACTCCTTGGTAAGTCTGCACTCTCCTTTAATGTGCATATTTAATCTTTTATCTTATACTTTATCTTTTTTATCATCTACAGTACTTTGTTGCACCAGGTTGTGCGCATCATGTCCTTGTTCCTATTTGTCTGTTATTGGGGGCCACACACATGCAGCTTAAACACCCACCCCTCATACTGACCCATTTTCACTTACTGTGACCTTTGCCCTGGCCCCATACACCTACTGAGAGCCCCTTTGGTCACTGACATCAATTTAACTGTGAATAAATAATAGCTAAGGGGTGGGAAGTGTCTGTATAATACTTGGAGTTCTCATGTGCCCTAGCCAGGAACAACAAAAATTATAAAAGAACAACCCTGGTTTTATGGGTGATGAGTTATACCCCGGTCCCTATAAGGCGGAACCACTAAAGCTGGCAGTTACGGGCATCAAAAATTTAATGTTGATTAAAACAGGTCTTTATTTATATAATATTTGAGGACCATCCATTTCACAATTAAAAATATCGACAATTATTGGCACCCTACATGGTCCAAGTCAATTGTCGGCATTGATAAAAACATACATCAAGAAGAGACAGTAGTATAACCAATAGGTCCACGACTTGATTTTACAGTGATTATTCAGTAGTCCTTTAGTCCTCCGACGCGTTTCGCCCAGGGGGGCTTCCTCAGGAAGGTGGTTGGGACTATTGATTATTTACTTATTTTGATGATGAGTGGGTGGCTATATGTATGTGTCAACTTTGTAGGTAACCTGAGGTTGGCAGATCAGGCATGTCATATGACTCGTTGCATCTGACATGATGGAGAAAGGTGTCAGCCCCTTATTCTTCTTGTGACAGATACGGAGGATCAACACCACTACATTCACTCACGGAACACCCCCGCTGAGACGTTCCAAAGTCTCCTGCCCACAGCTCCACTTGTAGCTACTAGACGAGGCTCAACAGCCCCCCCTGCAGGGAGAGGCTTGAGCTGTCTTACAAAGGGGACCTCTGGACTGCCTTATGTTGATCTGCCAACCTCCAGTTACCTACAAAGTTGACACATACATATAGCCACCCACTCATCATCAAAATAAGTGAATTGTCAATAGTTCCAACCACCTCCCTGAGGAAGCCCCCCTGGGCGAAACGCGTCGGAGGACTAAAGGACTACTGAATAATCACTGTAAAATCAAGTCGTGGACCTATTGGTTATACTACTGTCTCTTCTTGATGTGTGTTTTTATCAATGCCGACAATTGACTTGGACCATGTAGGGTGCCAATAATTGTCGATATTTTTAATTGTGAAATGGATGGTCCTCAATAGTGATGATCGCGAATATTCGGATTCCGAATATTAATCGCGAATATCGGCAATTTGGAAATTCGCGAAGATGGTGAATATATTGCCGAATATTCGCAATTCCGGATATTCTGTATTTTTTTTCCATTACACATGCCTCTCAATGCAAGTGGACGAATGGGAAGGCTGCAACAAGAGCTTAGCAACACTCCCTGCAACCATCAACAGTTTTTAAATCCAAAATGATGAATTGATGCGAATATTGCGAAAAATCTGCACTTTTGAAAATTTGCAAAAAATCCCTAAGATGGCGTCCAAAATTCGCAATTTTTGTTCAACACGCCTCTCAATGCAAGTTAAACATATATTCGCAAAATTCGCAAAAAAAAACTGCAGATTTTCGCAATAAGAAGAATATTGCCGAATGCGAATATTTTCCGAATGTTTTCCAATAAATTTGCGGCATGTCGCTTGCCTATGCCGCTCATCACTAGTCCTCAAATATTATATAAATAAAGACCTGTTTTAATCAACATTTAATTTTTGATGCCCGTAACTGCCAGCTTTAGTGGTTCCACCTTATAGGGACCAGGGTGTAACTCATCACCCATAAAACCAGGGTTGTTCTTTTATAATCAATTTAACTGTGTGTGTAACCACCACTGACAGTTGTGCCAAACTATTTATTACCTTTTTAAGTGAAATAAACCAAAGATGAATTTCGCTCCCCTACTGCCTGACTCAACACAGTTGTAAGATACCTTAAGCTAGCCATACATTGTCGGATTCCATGGCCGATCGATCACCTATCCGATCGATTCCGGCGATGTCAGCGGGAATCGGAGGTCCGATCGATCGGCCAATTAAGTCTGTCCGATTGCTACATACCACCTTGGCCCACGGATTCCTGGACGATTCCGTGTCCGTTCGCTAACTTCACAAATGGCAACTCCCCCTGATGTGTGCTGAATCGGATCAGAAAGACCAACATATTGGTTCTCTGTCCGATCCGATTCTGTGCCCCCGATCAATCGGACGTGATCGATCGGACAAGGTGGGCTTCACACGATTCCGGGACGATCGTTTCGCGTGCACGCGCCCAGAATCGATCGTCCCGGAATCCGATGGGAAACGGACCAGTGTATGGGGGCCTTTAGTGATATCCCCTCAGTAATGAATCCATGAGGGAAAGCCTTGAATCTGTTGGGGCCAGTGACATCAAAGCCAAGATGTTGGCACCCAGAAATAGTCTTGGAGCTTTTACATGTCCACACAATACATGCTTTTACAGGTAAATAACATACATAGCTGCACATATAATCTAATCTGAAGGTGGAGTATTATTGGCATTGTGTATTTATTTATGTGTACTTAAGTATGGCATCAACTTAAACATGCAGAAATATGATTAGGCTCATCAGTGCATTACTAAAAAAGGGTCAAAAGAAAGTGTTACTTTAACTCCGTACCCCATTTCATTACTTATACAATATATTTACCTCTCTGTCAAGTTCTTCCATCAATGTAACATTTCCATGAAGAGGATCAACAAAAAAATAGGTTTTTGATCCGGGTGGAAAGGTGAGGCCATACATCACTGGATAACCTTCTGGGTCACTTCCATTTAATGTATATATGTATGTTCCTATGGTGGGGAGAATGAAAGAAGAAAATATTTTACAGAGATAAATATTATTATCCACATAGCTGTCATTCAACAATTGAAAATAATACAATTGGATGAATCTGCCATCAATGGTTCACGCAGGAGAGGATGTGGAGGTGTACTCAAACAAACTCCCCAATGGATAAAATAAAATGTGTAGGCTGGAGATAGGGGTCAATGATTACTAATGATTATGCATCAACCATTTTATTTCCTAATAGCCTTGAGTGCATAATGTAATATATTTTCTAGCATGCAACATATTAGCAGTGTTGATACCTACATGGTGACCGCTGAGCACTGTTTATGATTATACCATACGATGGTCCAAATCTTTATACCTACATGGTAACCGCTCAGTACTGTTTATGTTTATTCCATATGGTGGTAAATCATGATACCTACATGGTAACAGCACAGTGATGTTCATGGTTATAGGTTTATACTTTTTTTATACAATAGTGCAAATCTTAAAGCCTACATGGTAACTGCTCAGCACAGTTTATGTTTATTCCATATGATGGTCCAAATCTGAATACCTACATAGTAACCGCACAGCACTGTATGGTTATTGGTGTATGGCTATTCCATGCAATAGTCCAAATGTTGATACCTACATGGTAACCACTTAACACTGTTTAAGGTTTTCTATACGATGGTCCAAATCTTGATACCTGCATGGTAACCGCTCAGCACTGTTTATGTTTATTCCATACGATGGTCCAAATCTTGATACCTGCATGGTAACCAGCATAAAGAGGTGACTCTCCGGGTGAGAGGGGAATGTTATCCCCTTCTCCCCCGGGATATCCAGCTACTCAGACCAGGGGACTCTTTCAGATCCCCTCTTGGTCTGTACAGGCGTACACCTCCCCCCGGCCCCTCCTCTCCTCACAGCTGAGATGCGTTGACCCAGTATTGAGGCATCTATTTACACTGGAACAGAGGGGAGTTGGATGAGCGGCGCTACTGGTGGCTGTGATCCACGCTGATACCCCCTGTGAGAATTTCATCTCCCCTCAGGCTCCCATCTTTTTATTGCAATGTACAGATATATTATAATCTTGCTCCTCCCTTTGACCAGGCTATATCCTGGCCAGGGCTTCCACTGCGGGGATCTGAGGTGCGCTGGAGTTGCCGGAGGCTCTGCCCTGGACCCAGCATTCCAAGGTGGGTACACGTGTTAGTCTCCCCTCAGTTGGGTGAGTCTACTGGGGCGACTTTCACTTATGTTTACCTCTGTCCCAGTTTTAGATTGCGGGAGGATTGCTTAATGCCATCACCAGTGGGCCTTTTGGCTCCCATTGGTGGTGTGTTGTGTGTTACCATCTCAGGAGTTCCAGGAAGTTGTATGTGTGGGGGACTTCACTAGCTTTGTCTGTCATGCCCGGATATCCATGATCATACAGATGGTGTATAGTGTACTGTTATAGGTATGTTGACCTAAAAGTTTTCTTTATACATAGAATACAAATGATTTACTTGATGTGATTTACTATAAGCTATCTGTGATTTATGAATTATGATGATAATTGAACTAATACACACTGGAGCTTATGAATATTTGTTGAGATGTTTCGTTTGATATGTATACAACCACACTATAATATGTATGTTTTCATAGAGCCATCTCTCCCTGATGTAGCCCTAGGCGGGCGAAACATGTTGGAGCACAGGACGAACAAAACATCATATTTGGTGGCTAACTATACACAATGTTATCACTGTACCATCTTGTTTTTATGTATGCTTTTTTACCATTGTCATGTCAACAATGGTGGTCCCGTATATTGAGAACCACGCATATCTATGTGATATAATTAGTAATTAGCCCTATCACAATAAAGACTTTTTATTAAGAATATTTATTAATACTGTAGTACTGGATTCAATCATTGAACAACCCCAGGTGCCTCTAAAAACCCTATTTAGCGATTTTCAGGAGGCTCAGTCCTCATGTAGGGAATTGGATTACTATGTATGTATGGATTGGCACACTATACAATAATGTACATCCCCTCTCCAAACTTTTGATAACCACTCAACACTGTTTATTCCATATTAAGGCCCAAATCTTGATTCCTACATGGTCATCGCTCCGCACTGTTTTAGGTTATTGGTTTATGGTTTATTCCATGCAATGGTCCAAATCTTGATACCTGCATGGTAAACACTCAACACTGTTTATGTTTATTGCATATGATGGTTCAAATCCTGATACCTACATGGTAATCACTCAGCACTGTTTATGGTTATTGGGTTATGGTTATTCCATGCAATGGTCCAAAGGTTGATACCTGCAAGGTAACTGCTCAGCCCTTTTCTGGGTTATTCTATACAATAGTCCAAATGTTGATACCAACATGGTAACCACTCAACACTGTATATGGTTATTCTATACAATGGTCCAAATCTTGATACCTGCATGGTAACCGCTAAGCACTGTTTATGGTTTTTCCATACGGTGGACCAAATCTTGATACCTGCATGGTAACGGCACAGCATTAACCATGTGCTATAAAGTCACTGCATGAGGTCCGTAATAAGGGTGGCCAGAGAGGCATAATAATGAGGAACCGGGGACAAGTCTGATGGAAGAGAAATACCAGGGGATTGGGTCTCCTCCCTAAGCAAGCATTAAACCCCCTTTTTGGGTGTTAAAATAAAGCCTATGGTCTTCTTACACATATCTGTTAAATACAAATTTAGCTTGACAGAAGCATATACGAAATATATAAATTGTATGGTATTGTTCAGGCTTTTTAGGCTGAAAAATATACAGCTGATACTTACTTTATTGTTAGAAGTAAAAGGTAGCTCTTACAGCAGCTTTTTGTGGACTGTTTTCAATTTTGCAATCTTTCATATAATTGATATACAGTAGTTTCAGTTATTGGATCAGCATGAAAAATCTAAATCAAAAGAACTATAAAAGTGCTTTAACAAAAACACATTTCCACAGTCCAGTCCAATGTTTTATTAATGTGTAAATACAAAAGAAGGAATTGACAATGTGTTTCAGGGGCTCAGCCACCCCCCTTACTCAAGGCTTAGCAGAGCAGAAACAGTAGTGGCGTAGGGAACTAAGAGAAACCAAAGGTCACTGTGAGGTATCAAGCCTTCAACACACATAGAAGCATTTATATTTTGTAAATATACTTCAATTAGGTTTACTGTCATCTACAGTATATACCATATTTTTCGGAGTATAAGATGCACCAGACCATAAGATGCACCACAAAGTTTTGCTGTATATTCAGAAACACATGAATATACAGCATGTTCCAGCAACATAGGAAGGGCTGCATCATGCACCCTACCACCTATCATGCCAAAAGGCCAGTGCCAGGAGGAGAGTCTTTGTTCCACTCCCTCCAGGCAAGCCAAAAAGCCAGTGCCAGGAGGCAAAGATCAGTTCCAGAAGAGTGTCTAAAGCTGAAACTTGTACACATGTCTATACTCTAGCACTACCCATTATCTGAACCTACTGACCAACTTATGGACAGACACATTTTACAATCTAGCAGTAACAACTTACCCTTGAGCAGCATATTTCAGTGTGCTAAGAGAATTGGTACTGCTAGTGCTAATACAGCTTGCTCTAAGGGCCCTTTGCCTTGAGGGAATGAAACAAATCCAATTTATTTATTGTTGTTTTTTTTACATATTCAGATGCTGAATAGTGTAAACATACACTCCTTTAGTTAAATTATTCACAATATCAGTTGCCATTGTGCGGGAGTCCTGCGATCCCTACTGGATTTGTATCCTATAATAAAAATATTATGGATGATAAAAAAAGAAAAATCCCACCATTTAGAAAGCAAAATTACATTTTCAGTGATTGGCTCCAATATTTCCAAACATTACTTTGTATATATACTATTGTGAGTCTGTAGACCTTATTACCCTAAAAACCGAGTCAAGTTAGTTCAGGTCCTCAAATCAGCTTCCAACTGGAATTGTCAGATCTCAGTCCAGGACACTCACTGGTTTGTAGGACTTCACTAAATATAAACAGGCTTACTATAAATACGGGTAAAGGGATTAGTTCTGAGCTGTGCTAACTGCAGTAACTGAATATCATTCTCATTTCAGATTGAACTTCTTCTTCTTTTACATGAAAATGAAATCTGACTTACTGCTATGTGCGACTGAACTTCCCATTAGATGGCTGAAGAAGTATGGAAGTATCATTGCTACAACAGATGACATGAGCAAGCTGAAAGGTTGTCTGGCTTATTCTTGTTTACAGTGGCTTGCAAAATTTAAATTTAAATTTTCTCACATTACAGCCACAAACATGAATCAATTGTATTGGAATTCCACGTGAAAGACCACTACAAAGTGGTGTACACGTAAGAAGTGGAACAAAAATCATATATGATTCCAAATTTTTTTTACAAATAAATAACTGCAAAGTGGGGTGTGTGTAATTATTCAGCCCCCTTTGGTCTGAGTAAAGTCAGTTGCCCATAGACAGTGCTAATGACTAAATAGAGTGCACCTGTGTGTAAACTCACAGGCTGAACAAGGAGAGCACTGATCAGAAATGCAGTCAGGAGGCCCATGGTGATTCTGGATGAGCTGCAGAGATCTACAGCTCAGGTGGGGGAATCTGTCCATAGGACAACTATTAGTCGTGCACTGCACAAAGTTGGCCTTTATGGAAGAGTGTCAAGAAGAAAGCCATTGGTAACAGAAAAGCATAAGAAGTCCTGTTTGCAGTTTGCCACAAGCCATGTGGGTGACACAGCAAACATGTGGAAGAAGGTGCTCTGGTCAGATGAGACCAAAATGGAACTTTTTGGCCAAAATGCAAAATGCTATGTGTGGCGGAAAACTAACACTGCACATCACTCTGGACACACCATCCCCACTGTCAAGTATGGTGGTGGCAGCATGATGCTCTGGGGGTGCTTCTCTTCAGCAGGGACAGGGAAGCTGCTTAGAGATGATAGGAAGATGGATGGAGCCAAATACAGAGCAATCTTGGAAGAAAATCTCTTGGAGTCTGCAAAAGACTTAAGACTGGGGCGAAGGTTCACCTTCCAGCAGGACAATGACAACATAAAGCCAGGGCAACAATGGAATCGTTTAAAACAAAACATATCCATGTGTTAGAATGGCCCAGGCAAAGTCCAGATCTAAATTCAATTGAGAATCTGTGGCAAGATCTGAAAACTGCTGTTCACAAACACTGTCCATCTAATCTGACTGAGCTAGAGCTGTTTTGCAAAGAAGAATGGGCAAGGTTTTTAGTCCCTAGATGTGCAAAGCTGGTGGAGACATACCCTAAAAGACTGGCAGCTGTAATTGCAGCAAAAGGTGCTTCTACAAAGTATTGACTCAGGGGGCTGAATAATTACGCACACCCCCACTTTGCAGTTATTTATTTGTAAAAAATGTTTGGAATCATGTATGATTTTCCTTCCACTTCTCACGTGTACACCACTGTGTATTGGTCTTTCATGTGGAATTCCAATAAAGTTGATTCGTGTTTGTGGCTGTAATATGTGACAAAATGTATAAAAAGTCACTGTATATCTGGGTAAAGCCTGGCATAGACGTCTCGATGCTAGGCAGATTCTGTGGCCGACTGTGCATGATGGCATTATCAAGCACGATCGGTCATGTCAGGAATCGGCAGCGCATCCTTTGTGTGCCGGCATTTACTTGTTTCATTTGTCTAATTTGTAGATTGATTTCCTGGACGATATCTTGCGGGATTTAAGCTCTGCATATTAGATTTCGCAGCAGATCAACCACCATGAGCGCGTATAGTGCCCCAAATGGAACCATCTATGGCCAGCTTTAGAATGTTGTACTCTTTTAATACAGAAGGTTTGGAGAAGTCACACCATTTACTGGTAAACTTAAGGAAGCAAACTTTTGGCATGCCAAGAAAAACAAACACTGGTATCCGGTATTAGGAATAAGGAACTGTGCACTACAGATACCTCGTCTGCGGCGTCACTTCTGGTTTCCCCCTATTCAAATTATCAGCAAACAGGTGGGGAATATGAAGTTCCCTGTGAACAGGCAGATGTCAGACTTTTTTAAAAGTCTGATTCACCTGTTTTTTGAATGGAGGTGGTCAATGTTTGACCATCGCTAATCCTGTATCACAATGGTTGGTACATACCAATAACTGTCCAGTAAAGGACTTCCAATTAATCAGCAACATGGTCATCTACATAGTAGTGTTGATCACGAATACTCTAATTAAGAATTTTTATTGCGAATATCAGCACTTGGAGAATTCATTAACATCTCGAATATAGTGATATATCTTTGTAATCGTGCATATTTTGAGATCAGTAGTGTTGATAGCAAAAATATAGGAATATCTGCACTTTATATTGTGAATTTTTTTTCACAATGAAGGTAATAATGACTGGAGATCACAAATTTACGTATTTGTTGCAAATATTAGGCAAAAGATTTGCTATGTTTTGTGAATACGAATATTGCCTATGCTGCTCATCACTACTGTTTGCTAGGACCCCTTGAGTGTGGAGAAAGAAGGCTGACCCTTATGCTCAGATCCCACATCACAGATTGTGATAATTAGACACATAGGTTAGAGCATCTACAAAATGGCAGGTCTTGTGGAATGGTCCTGATATACAATGGTTGGTACTAAACAATAACTGTCCGGTGAAGGACATTCAATTAACCAGCAACAGGCTCATCGACATACAAGGACGCCTTGATGAGTGAAAAGTGAAGGTTGACACGTCAGATCCCACAAAAACACTCTTACCCAACACAGTATAGTAAATTATAGGGAATTCTAAAGCTACTACTCAATATCGTTAATAATCTATTTATTTAAATTAGATGGGACAGATAGTTTTTTATTATCTAAACATTCACTTTACCGACTGAGCTTTTCTACACAAATAACAGACAAGCAAACCCAGCTTTCTACTTGGCTTACATATACATTATGTTTTCAGAACTGGGCTAACAAGTGCAAAATCCCATTTCACAGCTTGCAATGTAAACATTCAGCTCGCAGCTCTATGTTAGCACCCCATCCATTTCCATTTCGAGCCACAAGGTGCAAACATGATCTGTGATAGACGTCAGTGAGCTCTGGTGGAAAGTGATTCAGCTTTTCATGCAATCGGTGACAGGCAACGTTCAACACTTCTAACAGATACAGCTTCTATGCCACAGACTAACAAAACCTCAAAAACATTCAGATCTAGAGAAAATGTTAACATGTCAAATGTCAATTGTCATCTCATCATGTCAACCTAAAGGTGGCCATACACAGGTCGATTTCCCACGCGATTCCTGGCCGATCGATCACCAGGCACGTGCACGCCAATCGATCGGTGAGGAATCAAGTGCAGCCCACCTTGACCGATTGACCCCGCCCGATCGACATGGCCCCCAAATCAGATCGGCCAGAGAACCAACCTGTTGGTGTTTTCTGATCGATTGAGCACACATCAAGGGGCGTTGACATTTGTGAATCGATCGACTGGTAACAGAATCGTCCAGAAATCGACGGTCTAAGGTGGTAGGCACAGACTTGTATGGTCGATCGATCAACGCCTGTGGCTTCACCGGAATCGTTCGGATGGTTGATCGATTGCTCGGGAATCGACACGTGTATGGCTAGCTTAAAAGATTTCTGGTCTTCTGGGAAAATGTTGATTGACAGATTTAGACACTGGTCTAAAAATAATGCTATGAATACATTTGCATTCTAGTCTCCCTAGCAGTATGGCCGGCCTCCATTCTCCCCTCTACACATCGCCAGCGTCACCAATGATGCCGGTGATGTGGGCCCGGACACCAATGCCCTCTCCTGACATGGAGGTCTATGGCACTGCCCCCCCACAGCCTCTTCCGGTTCACAGATGGTGCTAAAGGGGTGGTGCCAGAAGCGGTCAACAGGTCCACCACGATTAAGAATCGCTGCGGACTTTCCAGGCATAGGTAAGTATGCCTTTTTAAGAATTCTGCTCCAACTGTGTCTGGGCAAACCTCCAGGGAGGTTAAGAGATACACCTTTATCTAAGTATAAAAATACATTTACCTTGGACAAACAAGAAAAAGAATGAAATGACATTACTTAAACCATTTTATCCTGCTACTTGACTGCTACATGTTTCCTTCCTACATCCTCAGTAGGCATTACACATCCGGGGAATAGCTATACCTATACTCTAAGTACAGTATTTCAAACGCAAATGTTATATTTGTGGTAAAATTTTGTCTTACAATGTTTTTTTCTTTCTAAATGGTTCATCTAACAAACCTTACATTGAAATCATGTCACACCTAATTGTCACAAGTTTAATTTTGAATGTGTTATTCGGCAGAAGAAAAAACAGTGGCACACTTAAGCCTGGGTATGTAGCAAAAATGCAATATGTATATGGAATGACGCAACTTGCCAAATGAACTATATTAAAGGTGCCTACATTCATTTCTCGAATAATCAGTTGCTGTGTGCGCTCGTGGTGTTTGTTTGGCAAACGAACACGGCCTACCTGGAGCGATCAATCCTCCTCCATAGAAAAATCTATCGAATAGGGTTCCAGCATGTTCGTAAATCCCTGTTCGATTGTCATTACTTTGGATGGGGACTGTGGATCGCCATTCAAAGTATCAGCCAGGATACTTTGCATCACCATGCCAACAATTGATCGGGTATGGACAACAAGCCAAAAATGACAGCACCAGTATGGATAAACAATTCAAAAATTACAGCAGGTTAATGAATTTTCTCTTCTTGTACAAGAGGCTGTAAACTTAAAAACTCAGCAGGTAAACTCTTGCATGAACTGGTTTAAACAATAAAAACTTGGTCTCCTTTAGCGTTATAAGATGCCCTTTTGTCCCCTGAAAATGGAGGGGATATTTGTGTATCTATTAGAAAGAATGTCTAATAGACATACTATACTGCTCACTTGCCAGCTTTTCTCTGCTGTGGGTGGCTTTAACTATTTATGTTCTCCTTGCTTAATGTGGAGGCAGGAAGTGATCACAGAGCAGCCAGTGTGGAGGAAAGCTGACTGCTCTGTAATCACTTCCTTCTCTGCCCCCAACTCCATCAGGGCGAGCGTAAATAATTAAAGCTAAACCAGGGCACTGCCTGTAGGCTTACACATCTAACAAATTACTGTATCTCTAGTAATCTGGGGGTGATCTTAAATTTACCGTCACATGGATTATGGGAGGAAGGCTCTGGCCAGCCATGGCAAATAATATATTATACTTCACTAAAACACCTAATCTGAAACTTACTTTCAATTCATAAACCGAATGTAATTGTATAACGGGAAGATAAACCCTCAACCTCAGGAAGATTTTCAATATGACAGTGATGAAATGTTAACAACAAAGATTTGTTTATGGTCCCAAAATAACAATAGCATTAACACCATGGTAAACCAAGCTGAATTTATTCTGCATGACAACCCCATCCACCTTCTGAGTAGATATGGTTGAATTAGTTTTTTTTTATTTGAACTAGCTGACTTTGTGAGTTGATTGCAAAGCCCCGAACATGGTTTCATCAACATGTAGAGAAGGGTTGTGAGAACATTAAAAAACACAAAGTATAGCTCTAGCACACTCTTGAGACAAACTCGGATTGCGCATACTTACCTATGCTTGGCTAGCCTGTGGTGATTCTGAATTGCGGCAGACACGCTGATCCATTCAGGCACCACCTGGGCGCCATAGACCTTCATGTTAATAATGTTGGTTTGCCCTCCCACATTGTTGGTGTCATCGATGACGCCAGCAATGTATACAGGGGAGGAGGGAGGGTGGATAAAACATGCAGAGTACAATGTACTCTACTTTGACCATATGGGCTGACCGCCAGGGAGGTTAAAGCGGTTGTAAAATCCCCCACATACATTACATGGACATATTACACACCTGGCAGCAGTATACATCTGTGAAAACTGCTACACAGAAAGAAAAAAAAGGTACTTACAATCTTCACTTCCTCATTCCCTAAGGCACCATCTTAAGTACTGGCTCCTCTTGAAGCCACCTGAAGCCACTTCCGCTCATTCTGTTGGACATTACTAAGGTGCCCCTCCCCTGCAGACATATTTACCAATCCCAAAGGGATGGAATTTGATGTGAAGAAGGATGAAGATGACACTAGGTGACAGGGAAAGCACAAAGAGAAGGAGAGGATGGAGATGATAAGTGGTGGAGAAGGGGTTCAGTGTGCAGGTGATATGGGGGTGACATGGATTTGGGGGGCACACAGGTAGGCTGAGGATGAGGTTAGGTAGATAGGAGGTGATGGTGGAGGACACACAGGGGAATTTGGGTGCTGCACTGACAGAACACCTCCCATGTGACTGTCATTGTTTACTTCTCTGCCCTCACAGCTCCCCTGTTCTTTAGCCTCCTGCTCTTATCAGCTTGACAGCTGGCAGTACAAGAATGCTGAGACAGAGAAGGGGGAGGGGGATTTTCTGCTGACAGAGAGCAGACAGAAGACAGGAGCTGCACAGTGAATCGGCTGTGATAGTGAATCACAGAGGACAGGCAGAGCAGAGCATTATGGGCTGGGATGATTTCCCGGGAGCCCTTTCAGCTATTACAAGTTCCCAGGCTACAGGTCACAGCATGGGAGGTGCTACCTCGGAAAAACTCGCCCCTCCAGCTTTAAGATTTTTATTTTGGACAGTGATTGCCCTATCTATTGGCAGCCTGATGCCGATAGTGCAAAGTGACCTACAATGTGGTAGGTCTGCTTTAAGTTTAAATTCATGTTAAAATGTTTTGAGTTTACATTTTTACCAGTGGATGAATACTCAAATTCTTAAAAAATATATGTAAAATTAAACTTTGACCTACCTGAGCTTGTATGATGGTGGTGCATGCATGTGGCCACGGGGGGGGGGGGGGGGGGGGGGGGGGGGCAATTAAATGGTTTTCTATGGAAAAATGTATCTGCATACATTTCAATGGGGAGCCAAATCAGGTATGTTCCCAGTTGTCACTGTGCTCAGAGATGTTGGGCTCCTCCAGGGGCACCGAAGTGCGCATCATCAGAGCCAGGGAGAGAATAAGGGATCTTCTCAAATTACTCATTAGAGGTAAGTTTTTTTTTTAGTTTTCTTTGTGTCATCCTCCCTATTATTGGCACTTCTAGTGCCATTCATGCAATGTTGAATTTCTGATGGTATGACCGCTTCAACTTTAAACTTAACATATGCAAAAACTACATGCACTAGATCAATACTTTTTTTTTATGTTCCTACAACCCTTCTCTATATATCCACCAATGGAGATTTGATGATGATACCTTGTTAACCTGTCTAGTGCTCTTGTGAGGTCCAGATTTCTGTACCAAAAGCACACCATAGACTTTTTTTATGTTGTGGGCCAGTTACTTCCCAAAATATGTCCGTACAAGGGTCTAGTAGACATCCTGAATATAATAATGTTTGAAACACACAATTATGTAAAAGAATTACATTTAAAAAAATCTCTTAAATACTGTATGAAAGATTTCAAAACAGTATGCATTTATGTTTGTTTCTTCTTTATAGTAAAAAATGTTATTGAATTGGTAATGTGTTTTGTATTTTATTTGAATTGTATTGGATACAGTTTTCACTGTATCCAGTACAATTCCCTTTGGCACCCTCTCTCCCCTGGTGTGATGGACCTGGTGACATTACACCAGGGGAGAGAGGGTTAACTGCAAAGGGGCACATCTGGGGAATCACACTTAAAACAGTTTTCTCCATAGAAAACTGTTTTTGTGCAATATACTGTTGAATCTCCCGCCCCTGCCCCGATGTGACGTCATCACGTTACTCTGGAGAGGGGGAAATTGGCTTCCGTGCAGAAGCCATTTCAGAAGATCGGAGCCACCGGGGCAGCACAGAACGGTGAGTTTGCGCTGCCGGGGCTCCTATCTCGTCCAGAGCAGTATTGACAGGACGACATGGTGCCGTCATGAATGGCAAGGGGGTTAAGGGGCTTTGCAATTAACTCACAAATTAACTATCGTATATACTTGGGTATGAGTCGAGTTTTTCAACCCAAAAAAATGGGTAGAAAATGCTCCCCTCTGCTTATATTCGAGTCAGCCGACTGTCCACTCACCTAAGCTGAATTACCGTGCTGAATTCCAGGCAGGCAGCTTCCCTATTCACTGCATATCTTCCCTCAGCTTTCCGTGATTGCCGACTCACAGCTGATCGATATAAACAAACTCCACACTGCCACCTGGTGACCGGTTACTAGTTCAAATACAATTCAATTCATATAATAATAATAATCCTGTGTTCTCTTAAATTTATTGAGGTTGTGGCACTAAGATGAATCCTGTTTTATTAATTGTTAGGGGCAATTTTTCTCATTTAGAAAACTCCACTATCTGACTTTTCATTTCCCACTGTCGGCTTATCCTCGAGCCAATACGTTTTAAAATTTTTTGAAGATAAAATTAGGTACCTCGGCTTATACTCGGATCAGCTTATAGTCGAATATATATGGTAGTTTAAATTTTGTGACCATCTCTACTTCCAATGGAGTACACCTCAACAAACCAGACTATAGTGGACAGAGCTGGTATGAGTAGGCCAGTTAAAGCAAGCTTGCCACCTTGGTTTTACCCTGGCCCATGGTCTTTAAAAATCAGCGCTCTACTACTGCTGCCATTAACAGATAAACGTCTTAAACTCGCGTTTGAAGCAAAAACCTTTTCTTACTATTTTCTGCTAAGCAACAGACAATAATGGAGACACCTTTGCAAACTCTAATTGCAGCAGACCTTTGAAAAATCACAGCTTTAGCTCGGCTGTTAAGTTTATAAATATTGATGTGTTTGGTACATGCAAGAAATATGCTGCTTCCGAACACTTGCGCGAAATTGATGACAGGCTAACAGATTCACACCCCCGAATGAGACATTCTCATCTAGCTTTACCTTATGTGATCTAGTATGTAAAAAAAAAAAGCACATCGTGGTGATTGTACTGACCAATTGGAGTGTCTTCGGAGAGGCTTAGGAGGGCCATGTTTCCATTGGTGCTTCCAGGTCCATTGTCATAGAAATAGGGAGCATAATTGTTTTCTGCTGAAAATCAAAGAAAATGAAACAGATTTCAGATTTCACATTATGCAAACTCTAGAAACAGAAAGGCAAAAAGATACATCTATGGCAGTGGTTCCCAAACTGGGTGGCGCAGAGGTATTAACGGGGGGAGCAGCTAGAGGGGTAGCCAAGGTAGCACTTGGGGCCCTCTATGTGTGAACCGCGCTGTCAGCCAGAGATAGAAGAGAGAGATCTGCAGAATTTGCATGCCTATTGGCCCTCTCTGCTGTCAGTAGTGTTGAGCTTGAATATTCAAATGTCGAATATTTTTCGAGAATATCGGCAATTGAATATCTTGAATATGTCGGCGTATATTTGCAATTTTGAATATTCGCAGTATGGCCATGTATTGCAAAAATCGTATTCGCATTGAGAAAATAAACATAGCAAGATTTTCTCAATGCGAATATGATTTTCACAATACATGGTCATACCGCGAATATTCAAATTTACCAATATTAGTAGAATTATTTGCGAAATATCGCAAATTCAAATATGCCACTCATCACTATCTGTCAGTTCTTTTCTTCCTTTGGGTATTGCACACAGTCCTCCCACCCTCCCCAACCACTGCCAGACAATCAGACATGGAATGGACTGCACGGACTGTGTGTGTCTCTGTATGTGTTTGTATGTGAATGAATGTTTCTTTATGATTGGTGTTTGTGTGTATATGATGCATGTGTGTATATGATGCATGATCGGTGTGTATGAAAAGGGGAGTTTTATTTCAAATAAAGTCGATGCTACCATGTCTCATACTTTCAATAAACCCTCTGTTTTTGAGTTGTGCTGGCCCTCATTCTGAACCTGTGTATCTTGAATAGTGATGAGCGGCATAGACAATATTAGAATTTGCGATATTTCGCGAATAATTCTACTAGCATTTCGATTCAATTATAGTAATGACCATACATCTTCAAACGAATGGCCACATGTGGTATTTATTATCGCATCAAGATTATGTTATCGCAATGCATGGCCATAAGCTAACCAATGCATAATATCTTGTATATTCGAAACTGTGAATACCTGCACAATATGTGCAAAATCTCGATAGCCGATATTTGTCAAAATTATTCGCAATTCGAATATTCAAGCTCAACAATAATTTTTAATGGGGGTAGGGGGGACTCGATAATGTTCCTACATAAAAAAGGGGGTTTTGTAAACCACTGATCCATGGAATGGTCACACAGATGGCAAGTAAACATTTTGAAGAAGAGATTAGATCTTAAGGCCCCCAATCACGGGTCGGATTCCGACCGGATTCCGGCACGATCAATTCCGGGCGCGTGCACGCGAATCGATTGTGCCGGAATCGTGTGCAGCCCACTTTGTCCGATCGATCGCATCCGATTGATCAGGGGCTCAGAATCGGATCCGACAGAGAACCAACATGTTGGTTCCATCAGATTGATTCTGCACAGATCAGGGGGAGTTGCCATTTGTGAGGTGAAGTCGGAGATGGAATCGGACACGGAATCGTCCCGGAATCCCTTGGACAAGGTGGTATGCAGCGATCGGATTCTCTTAATTGGGCGATCGATCACACCTCCGATTCCCGGCAGAATCGTCGGAATCGGTCGGATGGGTGATCGAGCGGCCATGGAATCCGACTGTGTATGGCTGGTTTACATCTTTATGTAAAATAATTCAACTGGAAGAAGATAATTCTCCTAAAGGGTACATTGTTGGGAATACAGTTTTGGCCAGAACTACAGGAGGAAGAGATTTGGGGTGCTTTTTCTTGAGTATGGCAAACTGAGCTTATAGTGCGGAACAGCACCTACCTTCTACAAATGGTCATCACTGGAAAGATTACCAACAGTAGAAAGAGGTCTGGGTTTCCACTGGAGCGCTAATGGGCAGAATGTATTCAAAGCACAATCCCCCGTAATCCAAAGATTTCCCCCACATATTTTTTTGTTACTGTAGTCTACAGTAACGTTATTTTCAAATTTCCTTTGAGCCTAGATCTTCTTGACCTCCCCCTATATCCTGTTACTGTAAAGTGAATGGAGATGAAGCTTTGTGATGAGCTCCTCCTTTTGTTGCTTTGCTTCCTATCAGAATTCTTCATGTAAACTGATTGGCTCCTTGTACTGCTTTGTCCTCTTATACTCCAGCCTATCATAAACAGGAACTAAAGAAGTCTGATAAGTGGGTCATATGCAGGTACTAACATAACTTGAATTTAAAGCTACATTAAATACATAGTTTATATTTGAGTCAAGGGTATAAAAAGGTTCAAGAGGATGCAATTTTCACTTTGAAGCATAGATAAAAATCATGGGCAGATTATCTCGGGAAGGAAAGAGCAAATTGCCCTTTATGTTAGGGGCAAACTTTTTGACTCGTGGGCATTTAAGTTTGACAAAGGGTCTGGACAAAGAACCTGTAAGGGCTGCCCGGTCCCAAGTCCTACTGGCCTGGGTGTGAATTTTAAACAGAATACATTGACAAAATGATACATTTTCCAAACCACTTAAAAAAGTCATAATCATGCCAGAGAGGTTAAATTAGGAAAAAATATATAGAGAAAATAATAAATATCTAAAAAAGAGGCTTTAGATTAGTCAAGTTAGTCAACTTAAACAGTCTATTTCAGGTCACAAAGGGCTAGATTAAAAGACTAAATGGGACAAGGTTTGCCCACATCTGCTTTATGTCAAAGAATATGGCTCATTCGGTATCATATGGCCTATTATTGACCATCAGAAACGATGTACAAATATAGGGGATCATGACGAGGTCCAGTTATAAGTCAACAACCGTCATAGGGTCCAATCTTCCATTGAGAATTAGGGCTTGTCCCCACTAAAGCGATCTCTGATAATCATAATCGCGGCACGTCTGAGGTGTGGCCTGCGATCTAGAAAGTGGGTCACCGCGTTTTGGATTGCGGGCTGGGGGTGTCGGTGGCCAATCACCCCTGATTGGGGCCATAGACATGAATGGGTGTGGTTAAAAAGATAAATGGGCGCTTTCAGGTGGGGTGGAGCAAGATATCCTGTCCCACCCCCCACTTCCTTCCTGCAGGTACTGGCGATCTCTGTGTCACAATTCTAATCGCAGGAGACTGTGGGGGATTGCTGTGATTGGGATTGCGGCACATCGCTATAGTAGGGACATAGCCTAAGAATAGCTATTTTTAAACTTTTATTTTTTACATTTATTATAAAAAATAAGGTTCCCCAACTTATTAGATTGTAAGCTTGATCGGGCAGGGTCCTCTACTCCTCCTGTATCATAACCTGTACCTGTGTGCTATCCCAACATTAATTGTGCAGCGCTGCGTAATATGTTGGCACTATCTAAATAAATGAGAATAATAATAATTAAAATAACAATAGTATTTATATGTAATTTGTTGGCATTGGACAAGATAAGAGAGAAAAATAGATCTCTGTCCTTGGTACTCTTAAAATGGTGACCAACATCTATCTGTCTAATGGGATAAATGTTCCTCTCTTAATTTCTGCTGCATACAAGATTGGAAAGTAAGTTAAATTTAGGTAAATTAAGGTAAATCTGCTAAACAAATGTAGAAACCCAAACTTGTATGGGTTTTAACATGTCCCTACAAAAAACAAAAGTTTTTATATTTATAAAGCATGTGAATATGGTGTGATATTGATATGACTGTTTGCACTGATGTAAAAATGGTAGTATATGATTGATATATATATATATTTATAAAATGCAATATATGACATATATATATACATATACAAAAGACAACATAGCTCCATATCAAGACACACAGGCTTTCCATCATCTAGGATCTAGGTGGAATCTATTCAAAAACGTTTAAAGCCACTTGGAGTTATAGGTTGAGCATTCCCACCCTCTGTGCCATAAGTCAAAAACATTTGGTTGGGAATGTATTTATCAGTATGATGACAATATATATGTCCCAGCAACATGTAGGTCCAGTACACCAAATATCAGGAGACATCCCATGACCCCCATTTATTCTACCCAAACCTTTACTGTATTCATAATTCATGCATGGCATACAAAGGCTCCGGGAATGAGCACAGGTCCCACCCACATCTATACCCTTTTCATTGATCCGTATGCGATGATTTCACTAATACACCTTATTCTCATGAAGTTTAAAACTATATTCTACTTTACAAACACATTATATGATATTTTATAAAATCCTCATATTCTAAAGTATGCATAGCCCTATCAAATGTGTTTATTTTATATATGGATCCTCTAGCACTGAATGGACCTCTGATTATGTAAGCTTCTATACGACATTTTTCCAGATCATATTAATGACTGTTCTTCATATGTTATGCAAACAAGGACAAAATGAAATAATAATGTTCTTATGTAACACAATGAAGTCCCAACATCTTAAAATACAAAAAAAGTAACCAAAAAAATACATTTTATGAATACATTTGCATCAATGGACTGAATTAGCATAAAAAGATGAAATATAGTTTTATTTTTTTTATTCAAATCTGAGTATTTTACTGTATATAAGTATGTTTAATTAACTCAAAAAGGTTCATACACGAGTTATCATCACAACTATTCATTTTTAAACAGCAACAGTAAGAAATACACACATTTAAGAAGCGAATGGCTTCATTTCTTAAATCTTTCACTTAAACAGTGAAAGTGCAAATGAAATGCGTCAGCTTTAAATTAGAACAATATAGGATGCTGCCAATTTCAACTGAACCCATACACATTATATATGTCCATTGCCTATTAAAGTATCCCTGATAAACTCAGTAATAAGTTTTTCCTATAAACACAGCCTTACACAATTTTTTTCTAAGCATTTATATTACAGAAGATAGTGTCCAGGCAATAAGAGGTTCATGCGATTAAGGGCAAGGCAGGCCCCCCCCAAACTGGAGACATTAAAATCCATTACTACACACAAGCTTGACATGGATTAGTTCCCCTGCTGTCAGAGCCGGTCTGTTCCTCTCTGTCGTAGACTACTAAAGTGAAATGGTTTTACTCACCTGCTAGGCAAAGATGAAGAAAAGACAAAAGAACCGGCGGTATAAGTTGCCCGGCATTCTTCATTGCCAATGCAGACTTGTCACTCCTCGCTCAGTGTAATAATTTCACTTTATAGATCTGTAGTTGTTGGTGCCATTCAGGACAATGTAAGGGCTCTCTATGCAAGGGGAGGTAACAGATGCTAAGATGCTAATCCGATGACACGTCTTATTTTTCTCCTTCCTACTATCTAATTAGACCAATTAACAGGCGAGTAGCTCAGGGAATTTTTTTTTCTCCTTTAATAAAGAAAATGTTCAGTTCACAAGTTTGATATTATTTTTACGTATGCACAGCTTTTAATAGCAAGACTTAAAGGGAGCCTATGCTTATGATTCATACTTTATATTCAGGAATAAAATGTGGTGTATGCGCCTTAGGGTTTGGGTCACCAGAGCTGACAAATCACCAATTACAAGGAAGGGTAAATTAATATGATGATTGGAAATAAAGAGCACCGGTACCAAGACAAAATATACTATTTCTTCGTTTATAGGAAAGTTTGGAGTTCATTGATCCCCTTAAAGCCTGCCATACACGCACTGATTGGCGGCCGATTTTGCCACTGACCGATCTGTGGATCCCTGTTGCCCCACAGCTCGGCCGGCCAGAGAACAAACATGTCCGATATTCTCTGGCCGATGCCGACCGATGCGGTTAACTTCAATGAAGACCGGCGTCTCCATTGAAGCTAACGGCTGGCACGAAAAGGGTGCCGGCCGATGCTGTCAGCTCTAGACATCATCACGCTGCACTTCAGAGTTGATCTTTGCAGCTCTGTCGGCCCCCACTCGTTACGTGTGATCTGATAGAATACATTGTAATTGGATGGTTTAGAAAGCTCCTCATATTACATGGTCTTGGTAGAAAAAAAAGTGGATTGTACAGAAATTGTATAAAGTACAAAGTTTAGTTAGCCACTACAGGGGATCAACTGAACTCCAAACTCTCTGTATTCATCAATGACTAAAGCTGGGCATAGACGTCTCAATTTCCAGTACGACTTCTGTGAGATCAATCACCAGAATCGATCGCCCGACCGACTGATCACAAATCGATGCATGCACAAAGTGATCGATTTCTTTGACCTTAAATTGCACGTAAAATCGATTGAGCAATTATCGGACCTGTCTGTATAATTTAGTTGATCGCTCAGGAATCGCGGAACATGACATGCGATCATTCCTATCGATCGACCTGTTGGCGTCCAACCCACATTACATAACTTCTGATTAGAACAGCTGCGAGCTGGAGATCGCACGATCCGTGATCGATTGATCATGGGAAGGAATCGACCAAGAATCGAAGACATCATATGGTGCGGTGTGCGATCGATTCTGTAAATGGAATAGATTCCGGAATTGCATGCACGTTCGTTTAATAGATCGATCGCTGGGAAATCTAAACGTCTATGCCCAGCTTAACATGGTACAACACTTTTTCTTTTATAGGAAAGAGCTTTAAGTTTATCTATTTACAGTGGCTTGCAAAAGTATTTTCCACATTTTGTCACATTACAGCTACAAACATGAAAGACCAATACAATGTGGTGTACACGTGAGAAGTGGAAGGAAAACCATACATGATTCCAAAATTTTTTACAAATAAATAACTGCAAAGTGGGGTGTGCGTAATTATTCAGCCCCCTTTGGTCTGAGTGCAGTCAGTTGCCCATAGACATTGCCTGATGAGTGCTAATGACTAAATAGAGTGCACCTGTGTGTAATCTAATGTCAGTACAAATCCAGCTGCTCTGTGACGGCCTCAGAGGTTGTCTAAGAGTATATTGGGAGCAACAACACCATGAAGTCCAAAGAACACACCAGACAGGTCAGGGATAAAGTTATTGAGAAATGTAAAGCAGGCTTAGGCTACAAAAAGATTTCCAAAGCCTTGAACGTCCCACGGAGCACTGTTCAAGCGATCATTCAGAAATGGAAGGAGTATGGCACTGTAACCTACCAAGACAAGGCCATCCACCGAAACTCACAGGCTGAACAAGGAGAGCGCTGATCAGAAATGCAGTCAAGAGGCCCATGGTGACTCTGGATGAGCTGCAGAGCTCAGGTGGGGGAATCTGTCCAAAGGACAACTATTAGTCGTGCACTGCACAAAGTTGGCCTTTATAGAAGAGTGGCAAGAAGAAAGCCATTGGTAACAGAAAAGCATAAGAAGTCCCGTTTGCAGTTTGCCACAAGCCATGTGGGGGACACAGCAAACATGTGGAAGAAGGTGCTCTGGTCAGATGAGACCAAAATGGAACTTTTTGTCCAAAATGCAAAACGCTATGTGTGGCAGAAAACTAACTAACACTTCACTTCACATCATTCTAAACACACCATCCCCACTGTGAAATATGGTGGTGGCAGCATCATGCTCTGGGGGTGCTTCTCTTCAGAAGGGACAGGGACCCTGGTTAGAGTTGATGGGAAGATGGATGGAGCCAATACAGGGCAATCTTGGAAGAAAACCTCTAGTCTGCAAAAGACTTGAGACTGGGGCAGAGGTTCACCTTCCAGCAGGACAACGACCCTAAACATAAAGCCAGGGCAACAATGGAATGGTTTAAAACAAAACATATCCATGTGTTAGAATGGCCCAGTCCAGAGTCCAGATCTAAATACAATCGAGAATCTGTGGCAAGATCTGAAAACTGCTGTTCACAAACACTGCCCATCTAATCTGACTGAGCTGGAGCTGTTTTGCAAACAAGAATGGGCAAGGATTTCAGTCTCTAGATGTGCAAAGCTGATAGCGACATTCCCTAAAAGACTGGCAGCTGGAACTCCAGCAAAAGGTGCTTCTACAAAGTATTGACTCAGGGGGCTGAATAATTATGCACACCCCCACTTTGCAGTTATTTATTTGTAAAACAATTTGTAATCATGTATGATTTTTCTTCCACTTCTCACATGTACACCACGTGTCAAAATGTGGAAAAGTTCAAGCCACTGTATGTAATAAGCCCCCCATACACCTTTAGATCACTCCATATAATTTCCATTAGATCCAACAACTATGTAGTATATTGGCCTCCCTGATAGAATACATAGTAATTGGAAGGTATATATCACTACTATGTAGTGCCGGGTCCTCCCTGATAGAATACATAGTGATTGGAAGGTATATATCACTACTATGTAGTGCCGGGTCCTCCCTGAATACATAGTGATTGGAAGGTTTAGAAAGATCCTCATATTACATGGTTTTGGTAGAAGAAAAGTTTATTGCACAGAAATTGTATTGTAAAGCCAGCCATACACAGTCGGATTCCATGGCCGCTCGATCACCTATCCGATCGATTCCGGCGATTCTGGCGGGAATCGCAGGTGTGATCGATCGGCCAATTAAGAGAATCCGATTGCTGCATACCACCTTGCCCAACGGATTCCGGGACGATTCCGTGTCCGATTCCATCTCCGACTCCACCTCACAAATGGCAACTCCCCCTGATCTGTGCAGAATCGGATCAAAAAGACCAACATGTTGGTTCTCTGTCGGATCCGATTCTGAGCCCCTGATCAATCGGACGTGATCGATCGGACAAGGTGGGCTGCACACGATTCCGGCACGATCGTTTCGCGTGCACGCGCCCGGAAACTCGATCGGCCCGGAATCCGGCCGGAATCCGACCCGTGTATGGGGTCTTAAGATTGTAAGGTGTATGGGGGCCTATAAAACTTTCTTTTCTCAAAGGCCAAATAGAGGCAGTTGTAGTGTGTTTCTATCAGCTCAGAAACTCAGATGGTTGTTGGCTTGCAGATAATTACAATTTGAGTGAATATTGACAAGAAATTACTCCACCTCAATGTTTAAATAAGCAGCAGGCTTGCTTTCATGTGATCATGTAACACGTTCAGGGCCCCAAAGTGCATCTTTGCCCTCTTGTAAAGTAGGGTCACTCTTAATTTACCTTTCTGGCACTTTCCTCTCACAGTGAACTTCTTACCCCGATTGGAATGGGATATAGGACCCAGTGTACTCTCAGGACTCTCAGTGTATCATTCCTTTCTCCTATACAAAGGAACTACATTTCCTCTATATTAACTTACTGCCTCTTTCCCCCCTCTGCTAGGCCACAAAGTAGTTATTAGCTAAACCATACTCAAAATCTAGAGCTTTGAGAACTTAACCCTAAATGGGGCTTTAAAGGCAACAACATTCCATCAAACCTATATAAGAAGGTCTTTATTTGTACAATTGGACCTGACAGTCAATAAAGCTGGGAATAGACGGTGCGATGTACCATCTATTCGTTATGCTATTCTATGCAGTAGCAGGCAGCGTGATGACGTCATCACACCCACCTGCTAGTGCAGAGAATCGGACAGCACTCTGCATCTGCAGCTCATTAGTTCGGCTGGGGGCAGCCGCCCCCAGCTGAACTAATGTGATCGGGCTAAAATTTACCGTTATGTCGGATCTCTGTGCGATCCAACAGGATGGCTGATTTCAGCCCAATCCTCGTCAGTTGCAGACTCCAATTCCTGCATGACCCGATCCTTAAGGGATGCGGGAGCTCGCATGGCATCCAATTGGGGATCGGATCGTGCAGGAATTGGCAGGAATTGGTAGGTGTATGCCCAGCTTAAGTCATATACAATCACAAAACATATATATATATATATAAAAACACATAATAACACGTTCCCATGGGCTTCCTCAGGGAGGATCAACCTGCAGTCTATAAGGAGCTATATGTGCGTGTGGTTTGGTATCAATGTTGTCTCTTTATAGAACTAACGGCGTGCATTAGGATCCAACCAGGGGGGGCCCACACCAAACAATGGTAAATAGATGGCTATGATGCATCCTAGATTGACTAAGGGGATAAGGGGAGGATAAATGATTATTTTCCCCAGATGGACACAGAGCCTATTTCTCCCCCACAGGGTATAGACCTGGAAGTTAAAGTCAATCCAACCGCCAGTCTGTAACAAGTTTGTTTTGCTAAATGTTTTTGAATTTATGCAAAGGTAGATACTATAAAGTGCTGCTGCTGATTTGTCAATGAGGCATTGCATTGCTTGAATGTCAATACAAATTACAAATTGGAAAATTGGGTGCTTAGACTAGTTTATATGAGCTCTTCCTGTAAGGCACTTTTTGGATGAAAATCTGCCATTTAATATGTTAAAAACCAAAAATAATTTGCTTGTTTGTGATTTGCTTTTGTGGAATTGTCCAAAATTGAAGGCTTCTATTTAGGTACAGATACAGTCCTAATCACCAATATGGTTATAAGAGAAGTGACACAGGGTTGGCTCCAAGAGTGGGCAGGCACTGGCGGGCACTCTTCCAACCCCCCTGACTAAAGTGTAGGTAGGGGGCCCCAATCGAGGGGGTATGCTGGGGTGATTGGGTGGGCCTGTAAAGCAAAAAAATCATATCACCAAATATTGAGGAAGATAAAGTATTTCTGATTATAGCTATATATCTAAAGGTAGCCATACACAGGTCGATTTTTCACTCGATTTTTGTCCGATCGATCACTGCGTGTGTTCACGAGTTCGATCGGCAATCGATCGGCAGTCAATCAGGTTTTGATCACCCTGCCCGGGCGACCCCAAAAAATCGTAATTGACTAAAAATCGGATCGGACAATGAACCAACATGTTGGCTTTTTGGTCGATCATTGGCAATCGGAGTACATTGATGGACCCAAATAGCCCTATGCAGCAGCCTTTCTGATCGATGGATTTTGCATAATCTGCCATTTTGGAGATTGGCTCATGTCCAAATCAGCCACCAATCGGATTCCCAAAGTGGTGTTGCATCTATTCCCGATCTGATCAATTGCCGATTCCTGATCGCCTGGAAAGATTGGATCTGCAATCGATCGGCATTTGATAGCTGACAAATCGACCTGTGTATGGCTACCTTTAGATTGCAAATGAGATCCAGAAGATCTGTGGCATGTGTTCTGTGTTTCCGGTAATAGTTTCCTATCTTATTACATACATTTTTTTTGAACTAAGTCAATTTTACTAGTATAGGAGCACCTTTAGAAATTAAAACAATGAAATGCTTCATGAGTTAAGCAAGGCATAACAATGTGAGGAGACTCCTACCAAAAAGATTACAACAAACAATACTTTACAACAAGGTTATCTAGCTCAAGTCTTCAAGGGTCAGATGTGCACACAGTTTTGGTAATTCTGTGTGAAAAAAAGTTGAAAAGAAGAAATTACTTACAAGGAAAATTACCCAAATCTGGCCTATATGTTGCTGTTGAAAACTGTAGTTGGCTAATAGAGATGGCCAAAAAATAAAGAAATACAACTTTTTCACCAAAAACTAAATTCACTGTGAAATGTAGATTTTTCTATATATTAAATGAATTAATATAAAATATCAAAATAATCTAATCCCCTACCCAAGGAATGATTTTAGAGATCTCACTTACTTCTTACTCATATCCTATACATATCCATATACCCATATTCCCGATGGAGCACATACACATTACCTGCCCAGCGCATCCTCCGTTCACACTGTTCGTGAACAGACGTGGCCAATGTTCTGCAATCACTAGTGTGAACCAGGGCTAAGGCTCTTTGGGGGCAAAGTGTGGGTACCCACTGCTTTATCCCCTACACCAGTCTTTCCAAAACTAGGAAAGGGGAACCCAAATTGTGTCTCTTATGTGTTTAGGACCAGTTGCCACATGATTATGGAGTACACTTTAGGTAGGCATACACGTTGAGTTTTTCCTTCGATAGATGAGGTACGGACTGCAGCGTGGATCAGTGGGGCACCCTTTGTGTGCCTGAGATTACGTTGGTTCCCCATCCAAAGTAATGGGAACGTCCAGTAATCCACTAACAGGACAGCTCACCGTGTGATTCTTGACCGAGCGTCTGCTGGTCGATTGGCGGGAACTTGCACGGAGGTCAATCAGCCAAAAAAACGGGCAGGAATCTGCCCATGTATGGCTACCTTAAGTCCAGTTTTAAAATTGTTTTTGGTATCCTAATGCTTACCTTCCCCCCAAACCAGAGGTGTTGAACCTCGACCGGAGCTTTTTTGGACCCAAAAGTTATTTTATTTTATTTTATAAATGAATGGCACAGATGTATCTTTTATTTGACATTTTATTTGAGATTTTATTTGACATTTGATTTCACATGTGTTATAGTATTACACTTCCTTCCTGAGGAAGCCCTGTAGTATGGGTGAAACGTATTGAGGACTATACAATTACTGATCTGACAACCTCGTCAGGCTTAAAATAATTGACTGTGATATATATATGTGTGCTCAAAATTGGACATTTTTTTCAAATTTTCTGTGTACATTTTTCTATGTACATATTTTTTATCTTACCTCATGTAATTAAGAGCTCTACACTATTCACATGTAGCCTTTGCACTACGTCTCTGTATTGAAGGTGTGCCTTAAAGTCCCCGGGTCTGGCCAACCCAACTCTGCGGGATCGACCCGGCGGTTGATCAAATTTCAACAGTACCCCCCTGATCTGCCAAGGACTGCCCCTGATAGAACCATTGGATACAAAATTTAAATACCTAGAAACCCCATCACATTGCTTATAGGGTACACCTATATGCTCAAAATGGATTTATATGTGGAAAAGCTAATTGTAAAAGTACCAACTAGGGGCATAAATAACATGGTAATAGGAAACCACTACTTGCCTGTCTGCCTCTGGGAAAATTAGAGTGTCTGTTACCAGACCGACAAAGGTTACACTCAGATGATATGACAGGATCTACGGCATTGGCACGAAGTGCCACCCCACTAAGAAAATAGTACAGTGACAACACTTTCAAGCCTGTAACATGCTGTCACTGGGTCTTCCATGAAGTTGTGTGTAATCTTGCTCCCTGGCTGCACACACACCGGTTCAAACAGTTGTGGGCCCAAAGCCTGGTTTCTGGTCACAAGCCCAGCTACTGTCTCATCAGGTGAGTCTGAGCACATTCAGTCAGCGAGGGGCTGAGTTTATATACTGGAGGGATTATAGGAAAGATCTGTAAGGGGACTGCACCCAAATCTGTACGATTCATTACACAAACATATAAAAAAAAGTATTGCTCTAGCACATTTAGTTTTCGCATTAATGAAGTGAAAAGTTAAGTTGAACTGGAAAGTTTGTTTTTGTAATGTTCCCATAACTCTTACCCACATCTCCAGCAATTTTGGTGATGAAACCTTGAAACACAGTGTTTTGTGATCTTTTGAAACCCCCTGTGTTAAGTGCAGTGCTTGGCGGGGGGTCCCGAAGGACCCCCCACCTGACGGTGGATGTTCTGTCCAGTCATCTGCAGGGCAGGTACAGTGCATGTGATCCGCCGGGACCCCCGCCAAGCACTGCGCTTAACGTAGGGGTCATAGCCTTAGAGTGTCAGTCCAATCAGGCAGGGTCCTCAGCTCCTGTGTCATAATCTGTACCTGTGTGTATTATCTTTTACATTTAATGTACAGCGCTGCTTAATATGTTGGCGCCTATATAAATATTAGTAAATAATGATATTAATAACTTACAAAATCACCATCCAACCATGTCTACTAAACAGACTCATAGACAAAATGACTAATATCTATTAGAGTTGAATGGCTTTGTAAAGTGTCTTGTCTAGACATAGCAGGTCTCTTTATTAATTTAGTGTCTCTGTGCTCTGCTTGCACATATAGGTCATACTATGTCTAATGTTCCTGAGGAGAAATAATCTTCTGCGCCCAGTTTGCTTTTTGTCCAGAAATCCCTCGGAAGGACGATGACTGCAGCCTCTGGCCTTGTTTACTTTGAAATGACAGATAACACAGAATAGCAAGATACACTTAGCTTCACAGCAAGGGCTTTGTAAAAGGAATAACGAGATAATTTCTTATTTCCCCAGTGATCAAAGAAAATCACTGCTGATTCAATCAGATTGTGTTAAACAACGTTTTACTTTAAACTTAAATATACAAATCAATTCAAAATATGACATAGTGTTTTTTTTATGCATATACCGTATATGGCCTCCATACAGTGCATCACTTTCCCCACATTTTGTTATGTTACAGCCTTATTCCAGAATGGATTCATGGATGGTTTTTATTGTTAAATGTATACACTTTATGTCACTTGGAGAACAGCAGGGAAACATTAATAACTATGAAAGGTTAGGCCAGGAGATCTGGCGGTTCAATGTAACAGTAGGCATATGTATGGGTAAAATCTGACAAACGAAAAGCACTGTTGGAATGTTGACAGTTGGAATATAACTAAAAAAAGGTTGACATATGGACTGCAGGTAGTGAGATCTGGGGGTTCAAACAGTGTACTGTGAGAGTTATATGTGACCCAAATCCTGCTGGTGACCTGTGGATGGAGACAGCTAATCGGAGGCTCAATCAGGAACAGGGAGGTCCATCTGCAGCAGAATTTACCCTGCAGGAGGGTGATGCATAGGACAGTAAGGGAGACTGTAAGGAAAACCACCCTACATATGCGCTGAGTACCAAACATCATCTTGTGGTACTCATCTGAGGAGCTCACTAAGAAAGTTATGTGCACCCCTGATTATAAGTATTCACAGCACAATACAACAAAAGGAAGTAATTATATACGGAGGTACAGTAGGACCTTTGACAACCATCCCAAAAACTGTGTATAAAGAAAGAAATACAAATACCTAGAACTGTCAAAAGCTAGTCTTGGGGAAGAGGCGGTTAGCCTCCTTGGATTTTGGTGGCACAAAAGGGAGGAACTCCAAGAGTGTTTAAAAGGTTTACTTTATTTTAACCTCCCTTGTGTTCTGCCTGTACTGCGCTGCTTGTAGCTCTTGATGCACTAACTTCAGCCTCAGTCCACCCCTTGTGAAAGTCCACAGCACTTATGAATGGTCTTTTCCTGACAATTTTAATTACACACTTTTCACATAACTTTCTATGAATGTGCTGTGATGCAGCACTTTAAGAACATCCAACTTCTTTATCAATTACCTTTTGAGGCTTTTCCTCCTTATGGAGGTTGTCAATGATGGTTTTCTGCACAACTGTCAGGTCATCAGTCTTTCCCATGATTGTGAATCCTACTGAACCAAACAGAGAGACCATTTAAAGGCTCAGGAACCCTTTGCAGGGGTTCTTGATTCATTATCCTATTAGAGTCTGACATTTGAGCCTAGAATATTGAACCTTTTTACAATACAAAAATTTTCTGACATTTTGATTTTGAAAACTCAAATTATCTCGTTTTGCATGTAATCGGTTTATTTCATATGTGTGAAATATAAGGTAGTTTTACCTTTTTAAATTACTGAAATACAGGAACTTTTGGAAGAAATGAAATGAAATTAAATCCCCTGTATGTATGCTTCTGCCTGTATTTTTTTTACAGCTGATCTCAGGACCCTCTTGAAAACCCCCATAAATATGAATTACTATTACACCTATGTTTATCGTTTCTACATTTTCAAAGGTTATTCACTTTCTATGTTCTTCTTTTGAAAAATACTAGGCTGAGGCAATGTAACAGAGTGGTTAGGGCTGACTGAGTTGTCAAGGGAGGGAGCCTGGGGAAAACTTGACACAGGGTAACAGGTGCAGGGCTACCATTACCTCTACCGGCTTTTGGCACGCTTTTCTCCTCCCTATCCCATATGGGCGGCCATCTTGCCATCTTGGGTATGGTGGAGGATTGGGGTACTGAACTGGGGGCTACTTTACTAATTAGATGGATATTTACACGTGCAGCGCTACCTCTGGTCCCAGAGATAGGGTAAAGGCTTGGGATAATTCAATAGTTACAGAACAGTGATGAAATGCTGCAGCCCAATCCCTGAGAGTGTCCAGTGTCCCCCAAAGAGGGACATTGGTTTCCAGGGCAGTGAGAGAATAAGGGTGTGCATCAAATAACTACCCTAGCCCTTTTGGCGCGCTTTGCTTTTCCCTATCACCTATGGGCGACCATCTTGGGAGGATCGGGGTACTGAACTGGGTGATACTTTACTAATCAGATGGATATTTACACATGCAGCGCTACCTCTGGTCCCAGAGATAGGGTAAAAGGCTTGGGATAATTCAATAGTTACGGAACAGTGATGAAATGCTGCAGCCCAAAGAGGGACACCAGGGTTTCCAGGGCAGTGAGAGAATAAGGGTGTCCATCCAATAACTACCCTAGCCCTTTGGGGAAACACACATGTTCACACATAACACAACAGTTATAAAGACAGTTGAGGACTACATATATCCGCAGGCCTCTGGTCTCTACCATGTAATTGGGCTGGGTAGAGCAGAGACAAGCCCACATGGGTCCTAGGGAGACAAGCTCACCTGGGTCCCACTGACATATGTGCCCTCCTACAAATCTAGAAGCTGTTGATAGACCAGCTCTAAGGAAGCCATCCAGAGCAGCTAATTGCATTTCTTTCTACTGCCGCTATATAAGTAGATTACATTGATTGCTATTACAACACTGTTCTAATTGGTCAAGTTTCCCCTGGCTTAAATTTTTTTTCTACCAACCCCAAGTTAAATAAGTGAAGTCTATTTTGATTACTTGCATAAAAAATGCCAGCATGACAGTCACAAAGTGACAGGATGTGCATTTTTTAAACATTCAAGTGGATTACTCAGCAGTCATGTGTAATTGCTCATTATACGAAATTAATTGGATGACTAGAGGACCGCTAATTTATTCATTTCTGGAAAGTGTGAAAGACTGAGGAGAACAGGAAGAAACTCTGCATTTTTTAGTTTTCTCTTCCAGCAGGAAACGTTTAGATTGGTTTCCTACCTGTATAGTACACATGGAGACCAGGATCTAAAATACCTTCCCTGACAAAAAGTTTCCATCATGTGCTGTGAACCTTACAGAGTGTCTACATGAGAATCTAAGTAAATGGGAAGGCAAAAAAAGCAAGCTAATATATCTGTACTTTCAAGTAGGGATGGCTAGATCTCTTAGGACAGGTTCTCCTGCATGGGGAAGCACATGATCTAGTTGAACAGCTGATCTTATTTCTGCATCCTGTGTGGACTAGAACAGGATCAGCCAATTAGAGTTTCACTAATTATTCAGCTGATTGATCATGTGCTTCTCCTTGAATTCTATTACAAGTGACCTTTTCCTAGGAGAACTTGTCATCCCTATGTTCAAAGATATATATACATTTGAGACCCATTGAGTTGCTTCTGAATTGACCACAAAGCAAACACTATGAACCTTCAATTGGATGATGCGCTAAAATGTACAGCAGCCCTCTGGTCAAATATACACAGTGGGGCAAAAAAGTATTTAGTCAGCCAGCAATTGTGCAAGTTCACCTCATAGGTCACCTCAACTATGAGAGACAGAATGGGGGGGAAAGAATCCAGGAATCACATTGTAGGATTTTTAAAGAATGTATCTGTAAATGATGGTGGAAAATAAGTATTTGGTCACTATGAAAAGTTCATCAATACTTTGTTATGTCCCCTTTGTTGGCAATAACAGAGGTCAGACATTTTCTGTAAGTCTTCACAAGGTTTTCACATACTGTTGGTGTGCAGAAATCAACTGTGGGAGCAAAAATTAGAAAATGGAAGACATACAAGATCCTTGATAATCTCCGTCAATCTGGGGCTCCACGCAAAATCTCACCTCGTGGAGTCGCAATGATCACAAGAACGGTGAGCAAAAATCTGGGGGGACCTAGTGAATGACCTGCAGAGAGCTGGGACCAAAGTAACAAAGGCTACCATCAGTAATACACTACGCCACCAGGGACTCAAATCCTGCAGTGCCAGACATGTCCCCTTGCTTAAGCCTCTACATGTCCGGGCCGGTCTGAAGTGAGCATTTGGATGATCCAGAAGAGGATTGGGAGAATGTCATGTGGTCAGATGAAACCAAAGTAGAAAACTTGTTGAGTTTGGAGGAGTAAGAATGCTGAGTTGCATCCAAAGAACACCGTATGTACTGTGAAGCATGGGGGTGGAAACATCATGGTTTGGGGTTGTTTTTCTGCAAAGGGACCAGGACAACTGATGTACAGAAAAGAATGAATGGGACCATGTATCATGAGATTTTGAGTGAAATCCTCCTTCCATCAGCAAGGGGATTGAAGATGAACGCATCATGGTGAATATCCTAAGCACTCCGGACCTGGAGTGGCCTAGACAGTCTCCAGATCTCAACCCCATAGAAAACCTTTAGAGGGAATTGAAAGTCCATGCTGCCCAGCGACAGCCCCAAAAACATCACAGCTCTAGAGAAGATCTGCATGGAGGAATGGGACAAAATTCCCAAGGCAATGTGGACATTCCCAGACAAACTAGTTCTGGGTCAGGGTTTTGCTCACTGCAATCTATTGAAAGTCATCCTTTAAACCAGTGTTTCTCAACTCCGATCCTCAGGGACATGTTTTTCAGAAAATCACCGATGTTTAATGAGCTCTGCTGAGACACTAATTACCTGACCTGTGAATGTTTTTGGTTTTCTGCAAAATATGCACTGTTGGGGGTCCCTGAGGATCGGAGTTGAGAAACACTGCTTTAAACCAAGCTTTTGTCTATTTAGGCCATTCAGGAACATAAGGGGGCCAATAATTACTCCCTCCTTTACACCCCCTCCGTCAGGTGGCCCAACTTGGTCCGAGGAGAGAGTGGCAATACTAGGCATGGGGAGAATTAATTTGCCAATTTCCCGGTCCTTATATGAGGCTTGGGTCCATTGTCTGGTGCCCACATCATGACCTGCAAGGACATCTCCATTTGGGTCTCCAGTGTAGGGGTCCTCTCAGTAAGGTCTGCAGAATGGATATCTGCAGTAGTTTTGTCAGTTTCAATGTTATCCTAACAGACAAACTACTTATACAATGGGTAACCACTTATAACAAGATCAAATCAATAACTGTAATCATCAGGAGAAACTGAAGCTCCCCACTGTGCACAGAATGCCCCATATACAAGCTGGCCATGGTTGAAATCCTTTCCAGTTTTCGTGTATGAATTACTTTTCATTCTCTAGAAATGAAAGAATTGAAACGTATGGCCTGCATGACAGGGACGTGAAGGGGACAAAAAGCAGTGGGATAAAGTTTTAAATACCAACAATATTATGAAAAGGTGGGTCTTACCTGATTGGGCACTCAAACTAAAGATAGGTAAGGTCCCAGGGTGGTCTGACTGGATGTGAGCGGGCAACGTTTAGGACGGGGGGGGTCAGTCATGACAGGGCAGCAGTGTGAAAAATTTTCACCCTCCTGCCTGTTTGTTTACATTATGTTGGTGTTGTATTCATCATAGTGACTCTGGAGGTCTGGGTCTTCAAAGGTAGACAGTGTCATTGGTGTTAAAATGGTTGCAGGACCCATCATTGGGTGGCATCCTATGGTCAGTTGGGTCAACAAACACTGACCAATGTATGTGTCCAAAGTATTTATGGGGAATCAGTGACTTAATTCTATCCATGAGTTGGTGATGGTGCGGCTTGGGGCCTAATAGGGTTGTCTGTCATGACAGACCTACCAATGGTGTTAGAAACCTTCAAGGACTGGCAACCTTGTATGGCAAGGGTATTTCATTGTAAAGATATTTCTGTTATGTACTGATTTTATTTAAGGTTTTATTAAAATATTGTTATATTTAAAATAAAAGGATCATTCTGGTCATTTAATTCCAAATCAGGTGTTGGGGTTATTGTGGTTTTGGGTGGTAGGTCTGGAGAGTCTCACATGTTTTATGGGCCATGGAACCACCATGGTCATGTGTAACTTGGTCTTCTTATTATCCCCATAAACAGGCTTCCTTCACCAAATACTTAACCCCCAAAAAATATTTTCAGGTTACAGTGAGCGCTTAAAGCCTGTAGCATTGATATCAAATTGAAAGAATCTGAGCAAAGGCATGCTATTTACAATATACAATAGTTTTGGAATGAAACAAACACAATGCACTTTAACTGCAGACTGTTAGCTTTAATTTTAGGGTATTTACATCCAAATCAGGTGAATTTTGTAGGAATTACAACAGTTTGCATACAGTGGATAGGGAAAGTATTCAGACCCCCTTTCATGTTTCATTCTTTGTTATATTGCAGCCATTTGCTAAAATCGTTTACGTTTTTTGGCAATATTTACATTTTTTAAGAATTGAAGCATGGTGGTGGCAGCATCATGCTGTGGGGGTGTTTTTCAGCAGAAGGGACAAGGGTCCCAATGGATGGAAAGATGAATGCAGTCAAGTACAGGGATATCCTGGATGAAAACCTTCTCCAGAGTGCTCAGGACCTCAGACTGGTCGGAAGACAATGACCCTAGGCACACAGCTAAAATAATGAAGGAGTGGCTTCACAACAACCATGTGACTGTTCTTGAATGGCCCAGCCAGAACCCTGACTTAAGCTAGCCATACACGTGTCGTATTCCATGGCCAATTGATCACTCACCCGATCGATTCCGGCGATTCTGCTGGGAATCGCAGGTGTGATCAATCGGCCAATTAAGAGTATCCATCGCTGCATACCACCTTGTCCAACGGATTCCGGGACGATTCCGTGTCCGATTGTCCACCTCACAAATGGCAACTCCCCCTGATCTTGGCAGAATCAATCTGATGGAACCAACATGTTGGTTCTCTGTCGGATCCGATTCTGGGCCCCTGAACGATCAGACCTGATCGATTGGACAAGGTGGGCTGCATGCGATTCCGGCACGATCGTTTGGCGTGCACGCGCCCGGAATCGATCGTGCCGGAATCCGGTGGGAATCCGACACGTGTATGGGGGCCTTTAAACCCAACTGAGCATCTCGGGAGAGACCTAAAAATATCTGTCCTCCAACATTTACCATCCAACCTGACATCCAACTAGAGAGGATCTGCAAGGAAGAATGGCAGAGGATCCCCAAGCCAGGTGTGAAGAACGTATTACTTCTTTCCTAAAAAAACTCATTGCTGATTTAGATCATAAGGGCGCTTCTACTAAATACTGAGCCAAGGGTCTGAATACTTAGGACCATGTGATATTTCAGTTTTTCTTTTTTAATAAATCTGCAAAAAATGTCTACAATTCTGTGTTTTTTTTTCTGTCGGTGTGGCGTGCTGTGTCATGAGAAAAAAAAGAACGTCAAAGATTTTAGCAAATAGCTGCAATATACCAAAGAGTGAAACATTAAATGAGATCTGAATACTTTTTGTACCCACTGTATATGCCTCCCTCTTGTTAAGGGACCAAAGTAATGGGACAATTGGCTTCTCAGCTGCTCCATGGCCAGGTGTGTGATATTCCCTCATTATCCCAATTAGAATGTGCAGATACAAGGTCCAGAGTTCATTGCAAGTGTGCTTTTTATATTTGGAATCTGTTGCAGTCAACTCTCAAGATGACATCCAAAGAACTGTCACTAGAAGGAACACCAAAAGACCCTGAAGAACACGGAAAACAACTGTGGTGGATGACCGAAGAAATCTCTCTCCAGGAGGTAGGTGTATGTGTGTCAAAGTCAACAATCAAGAGACGACTTCACCAGAGTGAATACAGAGAGTTCACCACAAGATGTAAACCATTGGTGAGCCTCAAAAACAGGAAGGCCAAATTAGAGTTTGCAAAATGACATCTAAAAAAGCATTCACAGTTCTGGAACAACATCCTATGGACAGATGAGATCAACTTGTACCAGAGTGATGGGAAGAAAAGAGTATGGACAAGGAAAGGAACTGCTCATGATCCTAAGCATACCACCTCATTAGTGAAGCATGGTGGTAGTAGTGTCATGGTGTGGGCATGTGTGGCTGCCAATGGAACTGGTATCTGGTATTTATTGATGATGTCACTGCTGACAAAAAGTGTTTTGGGCAATATTATCTCATATTCAGCCAAATGCACATAGCAATCTAGGGAAGAGTTAGGATTGTGGAGTGCTATGCCACCATCCGACCAGCTCAGAGGTAAGTCAATCTTTAATTTTATACATATATTTTTTAGATTTTGAGTATACATCCGCTTAAAGTTTGAATTACCTAGATAAACTAAAATGGGGTTCAGAGGATTTTTAATTGCGAAAAAGTGGGACTTGTGCACAGAAGAGTTGTGTATCAGGCAACATTGTATATCTGCAACATCTCAGCCACAGCAACAAGCAATATGGTCCTCAGAAAAAAATTGCAGTAAGATGCCATCATGACAGCACTGTCTGGGCAGGCTGATTTAAGATGTAATACTATACAAGAAAAGCAAGACCAATCTGAAAAATGATAGGGACAAGTCTGTGCCTGTGTGACGCAGAGCAGCCTTTCCAGATAGGTAAAGCTTCCTATACATTGGATTGTGGCGCCCTCTGTTGTCCAGTCACCAGAATGACACCGACATCTTTTTTCAGTTCATTATTTACATTCTATACAGATATAAAAAATACAGTAAACTACTAATTAGTGTCTGTGTCTGTTTGTGATGACCTACAATCTCCAACAAATCAAACAGAAAAGTAATTTTTTGTTATTCAACACCTAGAAATAGTACAATATTTTAGAAGATATGATAGACATAAAGAAATTCACTAGTCATACTTTAAATGTATATAAAAAAAATGCTAGTTTACACTTTACATAGAATAGCTTTCCGTAATAAACCAAGTAGTATAAAGCCCCCCATAGACAGGCAGACTCCTCCATACAACTTTCATGAGACCTACCAACAACTATGTAGTATAGTGACCTCCCTGATAGAATACATAGTGATTGGAAGGTGTAGAAAGGTCCTCATATTACATGGTTTTGGTAGAAGAAAAGTTGGTTGTACAGAAGTTGCATGGAGGAGTCTGCCTGTCTATGGGGGGCTTAACAGTTATAAATTTAGCACAGTACAGATGGTAAATCTCGCTCTAAGATGATTAGCCTGAGTTAATCCCCATGTTATCCCATTGCCGAGTTAGTATCACACTGAAAGAATTCTTCTGAGCTCCAGGACCACCGGCTTGAACTAATGATTAATGTAATAAAATAACAAAGGAATTTCACTGTCTCATCTATATCGATGCAATATGTTTTACTACCATAGACATTAATATACAACCAGATGCGTGAGGTGGTATCTAGTGATGGCTGAACATCGGCCTTGTCCCTTCCATTTTGGAAAAGTCTGAAGTCCGCCTGTTTGCTGGGTAATTCAAATTCCCGCCTGTTCCGGTACATGGACGCACAGTATTGCTTATCACTGATGTAATTTCAGTTTTTTGCCCAATTTTCACTGGAGACCAAAGTAAATTCTTACTCCTCTTTCCACGCCTAATCCGGCAGGTGGAAGAAAAATAATCTAATAATTCTTGCTGGCAAAGGGGGTGGGTCAAAAACTCGTACTGTTCGTCGACGAGAAGAAAAGCTAACGTGTGATGTATGCCACGAACTGTCCTGCTGACATTTTGTCTATCTCTAGTGGTATCAATTAGATCTGTAGTGAAGTGGTTTGAAGGTAGCCATACACGGGCAGATTCATGCCCAATCTTTTGACCAATCCGATCCCATTACTTGGTCCGACACAAAGGGTGTCATCACGCTGCAGTCTGTCCCTCATCTATGCAGGGATAATCTAATCTGTATGGCTTCCTTTACACGTTATTGTATATATACATATGTAGATATGTATTGCCCAGTAACTATAAATCCCCTCCCTCTGGGCAGAGATTTCATATTTTGTAGTTAACTATTATCTCAGGTCTTTTTCTGGGTTTCCTGGCTGCAAGCTACAGCTTACCTTAAAGCAAGGTGCTGCCTTCTTCTTCCTGGGTCCCCCGCTGCAATCCACATAGCCAGTGGACCGCAATGGTGAATGACAGAGATCCACTTTGGACCAAGGGGACTCTCATCTTGCCCGAGAGAATGAAAGAGAGTTTCAATGGAGGTGCCATACCAGACCATGGCAAGGTCCTCCTCCTACAAAACCGCTTGTGCTATTTCTTCTGATTCTGAGTTAGAGACACCAGCCTGCATTCTTCTTAGCAGCTGGGTAGAGTGTGTTGGAAACATAGTCTCTATGCTTGAACCCAATCCTTGTCTGATGGGTGATGGTGCAACTTGTATATACTCTGTTAACCCCTAACCAGCTGTGTGAACATCCACTTTCTGTGTGACAGCAAAGGCAAATCTGAAAATGACCTGGTTGCTCCAGTAAGTTACACTGGGCAGCGCTACACTTCTCTTTAACCTGATGGTCCAACTGTAGACCTCATCCTGATAAAGACGCGACTGGGAATTTGTTTAGAGTACTACAGCCCAGAGGTCATGACTCAAAGAAATACAAACTGGACAAATCAATATAGCAGATATGTGCCTGAACAATTACTTAAAGAAGAAATTTATTTTATTGCAAACATAAATGAATAAAAATACTGTACAGTAATAGAATGGAAATAAAACAGTTATTGATATTTTTCTGTTCTGTAGTAAGCTCAACTCCAGACAGGGGAGATGCTGTGCCTCTGAAGTGGTATAAATATGATAGGTAGGAGGAGCCTGCTGCTCCTGATGCCCCTGCTGCTGAAGATCTGGGAACATCTCACTGATTGCTAGGAAGCCCTCATAGAAGACAAGTCTAACCACAGAAGTAACCATGGGATTGTTTATCTCTTCCTCCATTGGGCTAGTAAGAGGAACTCCACCTGAGATACAGCCTTGGGAAGAAGCCAACCCCTTTGGTAATAGCCAGCACCTCTCCACCCTGGAAGAATAGCCTTGTGTGTAACTATACCCCATGAAATGTACCCTGCCTCTGCACTCAGAAACAGACGGTATATATTCCAGTAGTAAGGAAACCCATGCTCATTGCTGACCAGTGTGTGCTGGACATTCATTATTTGGCAGCCATCGGTATATAGGGTTTATGCTAAAAAATAAATTTTGAGATGTATTTTTACATAACGAGAGTTGAAAGTTCAGTGAGGTAAAGTGAAGTACAGTGAGGAAAGCCCAGCAGTATACCACAGAGAAGTCATGGTCGCAGGGTGCCCTCCTGGCTTGTTTAAAGAATAGGTAGAGACCACTTCAGAGCCGAGTACTCACAGTCTTTTCCCCCACCAAGGACACACATCCACCACTGGGAAAAAGAAGCAGTGGACACTAAACCTCAGTCACGTTTCATCTTTATAGCCGTCCATAGACACCTCGATCCATGGCCGGCTTGTAGCAGACTCTTTACAGCGTGGTGACGTCACTGACGAGAATCCTGTGTGCTCCACCAACACATGCGAATCCTGTCAGATTGTAGCCAATTAACTTGGAGGGGGAGAAGACTCCCCCTCCACATTCACTGACTACAACAAGATCGGCTACAAAAAATACCAACAGGATGGATCGCCGTGCGTTCCAACCTGCGGGCTATTTTGGTCGAAACTGCAAGGTGGGCACCCCTGTAGCTGAAGGCGACCGATCACCATGCATTTGGCATGAGCGGTCGATCGCCTGCAACTACTGTCGGGAATTGCCACGTCTATGGCCGGCTTATGGCTTCATCAGGACCAGAGTGGGAGCTCAACAAATCTCTACAGTAAATATTGATAGAATATGGCATACACATCCTAATCAGGAGACATGCCACTTGAATGAAAACCACTCAGCATAGTAGAAATAGTTTTTATAATGAAAATGAAGGATCAAATACACAAGCTAAATTGGAGTCAGTATAAAGAAACAAATTGAAAACAAAAAAGGAGAGGGAAGGGAGGACAACGCCAGATCCATGACCACAGATGGAAAATACTTTCTTAAACAGCCAGCTACATCATGGAGTTGTAAAGGATCTACAGAGAGGCCTACAGGGGCAGAAGACCATATATTATAGTTACATAATGGTAATACAAGCTGCCCCCATTGTGGGATAATATAAACCCACCTATATCTCACTAGTAATCTAGAGAACCGCACCTTTAATCCTAATTTTATACAAAAATCATCTCTAGCCCATAACTGGAAGGTCCTTCAATAAAGTCATAGAAGCAGTTTTATATATTCATCTCACTTACTCTCTCGCCTTAGTAGTGAAGGATAAATGGGAAGATTCCTCTTATACAGAGACTGGAGGATAATCCTATTGATTGAAGCTTAGAGAAAGTTTTGTAGAAAGACCTGGCACAAGACAGTTAGTTCTGTTATTACTGTATTTTCCTGTTTGTTTGGCAATGAGACATATTGTATGTGTAAATATGTGTATACTAGAACGGTATAGAAGCTTCCAGACCAGTCTGGCTTGGCATGTCTGAAATTCCATTTTCTGTGAGTTCTTACCAGAGACAGAGGTGGTGCTGATGGGTCACTGAGGTTATAAATATGATTGATAGTAGGGTCTCCTGTGATCTACCTGCAGGAAGAGTACCAGGGTTCTGTGCCTCTCTCTAGGATTTCTCAGTGGGAATGGACCTTCCCAGGTAAGCCTGAGGGTTCTGTGCCTCTCTCTAGGATTTCCCTGTGGGAATGGGCCTTCCCAGATAAGCCTGAGGACTACAGGAACCCACATCATTATGTGAGTGTGTTTTGAAGAATGGCTAGGGATTGAGAGCAGAGTACTCCCGTATTACTATAGCCTAGGGAACCAGATACTATTTTCCACTCCACTCTTCCACTCATATAAATCAGCACCTGCCTCCTGGGTTAGAGTCTCAGAAATCCATTGCATATATTACCTGCATGTATTGAACTATTTGTAAGGCTGGGTCTAATAAGTAATGGACATATCATAGACCTATACTTTTTATTAGCTAACTGCGTCATGGGGCTCTGTTTCCTGTTTGCTGTGCTGCCCTCTGATGTGGGTCATGACCTAACAAACTACGTAAAATAATCTCATTCATATACGCCCTTAACCAACTTACCCAGCCTTTATCAAGACTGCCCTGGCCAATCCCATATTAAACAATGTAGAAGCAAGTAAGGTAATTGGTGGTGTGCCCAAGACCAGAACACATTTTCCTGTGTTCAAAAGTCGTCTTATACGCCGGAAAATACGGTACTTTATTTTTTGTAGTATACCCCCAACCCTTCTCTACATCTCCAGCAAGTCGTGATGATACCATGTTCAGGGGCGTTGCAATTAACTTGAAATCATTGAAATTGTCGAATTGTTTTTAAAAAATTCGACCATCTCTAATTTTGAGTATAGAACCGCTTTAAGCCCCAATCTGCCCTATCATCAGCACTTCTGGAGCCAATAACAGAAAGTGAGGTGTAGAGAATTTCTATTTGGAGGCTATATTTCCATTATTTTCCTTACTGAAGTTTAATTTGTCATTCTTCTATGAACACGAGTAGCATGTTTGTGTAACAAAGATACCTGACTGTTCCCTCTGAATAAGCACAGCAGAATAGTGTTTGGTTAGGGAAGCATATTCATGATTAGACCATTGTACCCCGATGAATGGACCCACCAGGATCACAAACATCAGACATTTTTTTTCCTGACGCTCATGTGTGGAAATCCTTTTAAGGGCACAGGAGGGAAGCAGAGGCAGGAACATGTTGTTCATTAAAAATTAAGGACAGACTCAAAATCAACAAAATGCCTCCAGGCAGCAGTGTGTGGTCCATAAATGATGTTGAATAATGCATTTGACTCACAAGATCCTACCGGGACGTTGTCTTCTGGATCATTATACACAAAAATGAGATGCCAACAGGTGTCACGCAGTCCTACCTGTATCATTCCATGGCTGCGTTTGGTGTCTAATAAGATTTTATGACTTCTAGGTCCATTAACCCTTCAATAGACGAATGGACGCATGGAAACGTATGCACTGTAAACCACGCGCCTCACTCAAACAATCGCATTTTAACCAATGTGATTTATGGTAGCGCTTTGCTCGTGCTGCGTCCACAGTTTGGAAAAATCTTGTATTAAGAGAAGCAAATGATTGAAGGACACAGACACATCATTTACTGTGCTGTCAGCCTTGGTGGAAGCAGCTTGTATTGCTATAAATAATGTCCATCTCTGACCTTGTGGCATCTCGCACAATCTAACACAAGAATGGACTGAAAAGAAATGATGCGCACAAAGCGCTTTGTGGGAGATGGACCAGTAACCTTGGTTTCCTAGCTACATCTTCACCACACATAATCACTGGTGAGATACATGTGTGCCCGGCTAGAATGTATTCCTATATAATCACTTCCCTTCTATGCAAAAACATCTACCTATACATATACATATTATACCTATACGAAACCTATAGCCAGGGGTGCACATAAGTGGTACTCATATGCGTACTAACAACTTGGAGACACTCCGCGTCTGGGCGGCCGCAGCTAAATGTTACATGTATACAATTTATGTCACTTGGATAACTGCAGGGAAATATTAATAACTATGAAAGATTGCAGTTAGGGGTGTGAAATTAGGAATGTAAATTGATAAAAAAAAAAAAAAGATTAGTCTTCTAAGGGTGTTGGAGAACTGGGGGATGAAAGTCAGAGTAGACATATGTAAGTATAAAATCTGACAAGAGAAAAGCACTGTCTGAGCTGGAATATGACTATGAAAGGATGACATTTGGACTGCAGGTAGTCTCAGGGGTTAGTTACTAAGCCAGAGTTGCACTACTGAGATATGATATCTGGGGGTTCAAACAGTGTTGTACCATGAGAGTTACATTTGACCAAAAGCCAGCTGGTGACCTGTGGATGGCGACAGCTAATCAGAGGATCAATCAGGAACAGGGAGGTCCATCTGCAGCAGAACCTACCATGCAGGAAGCTGACGCAGAGGACAGTGAGGGAGACAGTGAGGAAGACCAACCTACATAGGGGGTGAGTACCAAACACCATCTGCTGGTACTCATCTGAGGAGCTCACTAAAAAAGTTATATGCAGCCCTGCCTATAGCATGTAAAGGCCTGAGAGGAAACATGTAGCTCCGAATAAATAATGCTAGATAACCTTACAAACCTGACCAAAAAATAATAATTTGTCCTTTCTGTCTAAAGGTTCAAGATTGACTTTCCTATGAGCGTGTATGATGGTAGAACCTGCTGTTCCCTTGAATCATATGAGAGGTTCCATCTGGTTCTGCCAGGATTCTGGGGGTTAATTCAGTGCAATATCGCGAATAGTCACCAGGGGCTTTTACAATGGTTTTCTATGGGAGATTCTTCTGTGTATATTTCAATGCTATCCAGGCGCCCTCTTGTGGCAGAAAGCGTTAATGACACTTTAAAGCATAAGTGTCTGCACAGAATGTACAAACAACTAAGCTTTCAAAAACGACTGTAAGAAGCCCTGCAAAGCGTTGGACAGGCTTGCAGAGCTTCTCAATTGACGTCAATGTGGGCGTTTAACAACCAAGAAACCCTCTGAAGGTCACCAAAACTGTTTAAAAAATATCAGAAAACTTACCGACCTGATAAACGACAGTACATTTTCTGCTCTTTAAACAACCCCATTGACTTCAATTTTAAATTAACTGCAAGGTCATTTTCTAGTTGTTGAATCAAATGTGAATCAATTCCTGCCCACCTGTTTTGATCGACATCAAGTGATCCAAATCGCACATTAAGTTAATTGAGCAGTGATCAGATGGATGTCAGTAACTTTAATTCACATTATTAATTAAACATGTACATGTTATTTTTTGGTTTGCAGATGCCCTCTTGTGGCACAAAGCAGTTATGACGCTTTAAAAACTAATAAGAAAACTTGTCTGTGAATCTACACGCACCTTACCTGAGACGGGAACCCGATACAATATACCTAGATGCTCACCTGTGCCTGATCACTCCTCAAACCCTTTTTTTGGTGTTCCTCCGTTCTTCTCCAAGGCTCTGCGTAGTTGACCATCTACTCATACCTTTTTATCTCCTTACTTTATTATGGGTTTTGCCATACCTCCTGAAGAAAATCTGCCCATTGAAACGCGCGTCGAAGTGTGAGACCACTTCCCCATTAATACTTCTTCGAAGCCACAATCTACAGGCATTCCAAAGTGTCCGTCGATACAAAGCTTCGCTATTGACCCCTTCGTGTTCAACGCAATAAATGTATAAAGAGCAACCTTCGTCTCCATACGGACTTGTATTTGTGGACAATTGGCGGGCCATTCACTGATCGCGCTTTCGTATTATCATTTGTTTGATCGGTTTGCTCTAACTTTTTGTT
>CM070037.1:17034628-17056022 GCA_036250615.1 Ptychadena robeensis
ACCCGACAGACAACCCTTAGTGCTGGCAATCTGCGTGCGATTTTTTTTTTCGCCGATTTAACCATGCTACTGACCCATTCACGTGTTGTTGATCTTGGCTGAAAAAATTTGGTACAACGTTATGGAACTGTGTTACAAACTGTAGGAGAGCAACCACATTAATCAACGTAGTGTAGACAGGTAGTAGGAGATGAGGTATACAATTTGCTTTCGGGAGGTTGCATGTTTAACTTGTTTACGGTTACGCCAAAGGTTGTTAAAAACTGCCTCGTAATTCAAAATGCAGTAATTGGAGGTCAATTATTCATGTCTCGTTTCTGTTGTTAAAGCCACCCCCATACACCTTTAAGACGATCCATACAATCTCCATTAGATCTACCACATCTAGTGCTAGTGCCGGTCTCATCCCTGATAGATTACATTCGTGATTCGAAAGTGTAATATATATCACGGCTGATGTAGTGCCGGGTCCTCCCTGTGATAGAATACATAGTGATTGAAGGTATAGATCACTGCTATGTAGTGCGGGTACTCCAGGATAGCGATACATAGTGATTGGAAGGTACTATATCACTGCTATTTAGTGACGGGTCCCTCCCTGATAGATACATAGTGATGGAAGGTTTATATTACTGCTATGTAGTGCCGGGGTCCCGTCCTGATAGAATACTAGTGATTGGAAGGTATGTATCTGCGCTTGTGTGCCAGTTCCCTCCCTGATGAGAATACAAGTGATGGAAAAGTCATTAATCCACTGCGATGTGTGCCGGGTCCTCCTGCTAGAATTACATCGTGATTGAAAGGTATACTAGACCACTGCCTTTATTGTAGAGGCCGGGGCTCCCTGATTTATGCGATACATAGTGGATTTGAAACGCGGTCATATATAACCTGCTATGTAGTCGCCGCGGCGTCCAGCACCCTCTGTACCGCCATATATATTTAGCGAAGTTGATATTGTATTTATATCAAGGGCTATGTTATTTTTGCCCGGACGTCCCTTACTGTTGTTTAGAAGGACATCAGGGGATGGGAATTGGTATTGTATCCACTGCTATGTTTTAGTGCGGCGCGTTTTCCTCCCTTTGATACGCTAATACCACTAGCTGTTATTGGGACAGGTATATATAACTGCTATGTAGTGCCGGGTCTCCCTGTTGATTATCGAATATTCCATACCGCTGATGTGCAAGGTAATATACATGCGATGTTATGTGTCTGGGTTCTCTAGTACATATGATCACGATAATTTTCTAGTGTATGCTGCGAACCTCCTTTCTTTCCCCTCCCCTTCCTTTTCCCCCTTCCTTCCCCTCCCCTTCCTTTCCTTCTTCCCCCCTTCCTCCCCTTCCTCCTCTTCCCTCCCCGGTAGATTGGCATTCCATTGCTACCCTTGTCCCCAGTGCCGGGTCCCTCCCATGCGTTAGATAACTAGTGTATTGGATTTTATCCCCCGGTATAATCACGCTATGTCCAGTGTCCTGCCCTCCTCTCCTCTATGATAGCATTATACATCAGTGATTGGATGGCTAGACGACTCATCTTGCGATGCCTACCGGGCGCGGCGTGTCCCCTCGTATTTAGGATACATAATGATGGAATATTCGGTCTATTATCACTGCGATGTGTCCACGTGCCGGGTCCTCCCCTGATCAGATATAAATCTGTGATTTGGTATTATGTATCTAATCTATGCTTTTTATGTAGTGTCCGGGCTTACTTCCTCGACTAGAACACCTAGTGATTGGAAGGTTTTATTTTGTTTATACTGCTATTTTTTGTAGTGACCAGGTACCTCTCCCCGACTACCGCCCAACTTATCAGTGATTGGCATCCACGAAGTTACGATACTGCACACTTTTGCTTTATGTAGGGATATGGGTTCATCCATGACTACGATTAGACATTGGTGATTGAAATGGTTATTATATCACTGCTACCCTGCTAGTCGCCGGGTCTCGTCCTGACTACGTGATACATTAGTGACTGATACCCAGGGACTACCTATCATGCCTAGTGTAGTGCCGTGGTCCTCCCCTGATATAACCCATAGTTTAATTTGTTCAATTCCTTTTTCGGCGCCATATATCAACCTATTGCCTATTTTATTCTGGCGCACCCGTTTTCTGATCTTGAGTACTCCCCTGTTAGAATAAATATGATGGGAGGTAGGATCAATGATAGTAGTGCGGGTCCTCCTATAGAAGACTAGGATGGGAAAGTCGTTTGATATATTTATTCTGCTAGCGTAGCTGCCGGTGCGCACTCATTCTGTAGAATAAATAGTGATTGGAAGGTACTGATGTTCATGTCTATGTCAGTGCCGGATTGTCCTCCCACGGTCACTCCACCCGTATATACATAGTGATGCAATGGCTATATTATCTTCTGCTTAGTCTGTGTTTTCCGGGTCCTCCCCTGGAGATTAACACGTGATGGAAGCGTTACTATATTTTTACATTGTTGCTACTTTGTAGTGATTCTGGCCCTCCTTTTGAAGAATAATACTAGTGACTGGTTAGGTATTATCATTCTTTTTGCCCTAGTGCGGGGTACTCCTGATAGTATCACATAGTGATGTGTGAAGTCATGCCTATCACTTGCTATTTGTAGAGCGCGCGCTCCGTCCCCCCCCTGACTAGCACTACAGAGTGCAGTGGCAACGGTTATGCAATCATGCCTATGTTGTGACTTCCGCGGTACCTCCTGATACGAATACATAGAGATGGGAAAGTGATTTTAATAAAGGTTTCCTCAATTTTACATGGTTTGGTTAGAACAACCATTGATGACTAGGAAATCTGTATGTGACCCTGTATGGGGTCTACGCAAGCGTATAGGCTCGCGTTCTGCGCTTCTAAACGGTGGGTTCCCTGCGGTTTTGGAACACTGTGTGAAAAAAAAAAAACTGAGAAATTGAAACCATTTTATAAAATTACGGGTCCCCCTAGCTGCTCAGGCCACCGTCAGGAACTGAGCAGCTAGGGTGACCCAGCGGACAGCATCTTGGGACCCTGGTCGAACAGCTTGGCAGCTCTGTCAGATTGTAACAGTGAGCTGGCAGCCTCACTGTCACAGCCTGCACGAAGGGAGAGGGCGGTGGTGCTGCTAGCAACCCCCCCCCCATAACAACTTCAGAGGGAGAGCCGGTGCTGCAGACAGGTACTGTAAATTTGCTCTGTCGGATACCCGCAAAAGTAATGCGCAGGGGGGGGAAGCGACGGAGCTGAGGAGACATACATGTACTTTGAACGGGGACATTGGGCCCCATCCAAAGTATTTAATTAGATCTTAGAGTTACGGTCATGTCGGTAAAGGCTTAGATCGCTTTGTCTGCCAATTTCGCCCAGAATAAAATTTTTAGGAACCCGATTTTCCACATGGTTTTTTGTCTGATCGACTGCTGTGATCGGCCAAGAAATCGGGTGAAAATCTAAGCGTGTATGGGGGCTTTACAAATCGAAGAAAAGCCCACCAACAGACACAAAAACCCAGAAACAAAAAACGAAACCCCAATGAACCCTCCCAAAAACAGTAGCACTTTGGAATCTCCATCTTTTTAAGGCTATGTTTCCATGGCGTCAAAATAGATATGTGCTTCGTAAACACATTCATTGACTTTAAATGGAGTGGTTTCCATGTCGCGTTAGTGGTTTTTAGGTAATGGCAGACATACAAGACCACTGAAAATGTCCCTTGATCTGGGGCTCCATGTGAGGTCTCAGCCTGTGGGGTCAAAATGATGACAAGAATGGTGAGCAAAAATCCCAGAACCACATGGGGGGACCTAGTGAATGACCTGCAGAGAGCTGGGACCAAAGTGACAAAGGCCACCATCAGTTACACACTACGGCACCAGGCACTCAGATCCTGTAGTGCCAGACGTGTCCCCCTTCTTAACCTCCCTAGCGCACTGCATAGGTACAGATTTCTGTACCAAAAGCGCACCATAGATTTAAATGGAATTTTTTTTTTTTGTAAAAAAAAATTTACATTAAAAAAAAACTTACAAAAATAAAGTTATTTATACAAAAGTATAAAAATTTATATAATATAATTTATTTAAGTATATAACAAAATTGACAAAATATTCACATTCAAACTTTGTGTTGTGTATTATTAATACAAAAAAAAAAAATTTATTTATACTTTAAATTGTACTCAGGGTACAGTAATCACTGTGCCCAGTACAATTCCATTTATTTAATCACTTGCAAACCTTTTAAATTTTCCCGCCGCCCAACCGATATGACGTCATCCATGTTCACACTGGAGGGCCTCCGGGCTTTAGGTGTAGAATCGCCTATGAAAACATGCGATCTACACCGAAAGCCGGAAGCCACGCAGCGCTCACTTACGGTCTTGTGTGTCGCGGCAGCGGGCTTCTTCATGCAATCCCAGCTCATCTTTAAACTTCCCGCCGCCGCCCCGGCGTCAGTGGTGAGATCGAAGCCGCCGCGGACGCGTGGATCGGTGAGTGATCGCCGCGGGGCTCCGATCAGTGTTGGGTGTTGGACGAGCTGGACTCATCCCAACCGCTAGGAAGGTTAATGGAATTTTTTTTTATGTTGTAGGCTTGCAATTTCCCAAAATCTGTCCGTACAAGGGTCTAGTAGACATCCTGAATATAATAATGTTTGAAACACATAATTATGTAAAATCTAGGCGAACTGGTTAATTTTCTATTGGAAAGTGTGTTTTGTTTGACTTAGGCTGAGTCTACACTGAGTTTTCCCTCGCGTAGACCGCAGCGAAAGCCGCGCAGTGCAGCCGCGCAGTGCAGCCGCCCTCTAATCCCCTATGGGCAATGATGTGCCAGTCTATACTGGCATGTTATGCCCGCGGCAGCGGGTGCAGATTCACAACGCCTGCAATTCTGTAATTAATGGACCCATGTGGGGCACATTAATTACTGTCTGATTGACCGGCGATCAATCACAGCGTGGTGACGTCACCACGCTGTGATTGATCACCGATTGATTGCACAGGAATCTACCCATGTGTGGCCAGCTTAGGTGGGAGAACTTGCACAATTGGTGGCTGACTAAATACTTTTTTCCCCACTGTATGTAAGTTAGGACATTTGGTTTGTAGAAGGTACATTGGAAACATCTACACATGATAGTTTCTTGTGATATTTGAACCTTTTAAAAAATGTTTTTAGCTAATTTGTACATGACCCTCCCCCCAATCTAGTGGTTAATATTTAATATTAAGGTGCACTAAACATTCACATTCCATGGTGAGGGAATTGAGGCGTTTGGATATACAAACTGGGGTATGTTCACAAAGATCATTGGAACTGAAGAAGTGGCTTGGAATAATTATGACACATCTTCAATTAAACAAATCAAGTTGAATATAACTGACTACAATATGCAATATGAGTCTCTGACATTTAAGTGCCATTGAACAGTTGTGAAAGAAATGGCTCTGAATATGTAATGATCCAAAAATGATGGTAAATTGTAAATCTGCACATGGTCATTAATTCTGAGCTCTGCAGCAAGAAGGGTGTTAATGAGCAAAGATCTGAAATATTTAAATGAGAAACCGACCCCCCCCCCAAAAAAAAGGTGGATAGTAAACATGGTGCATAGTAAACTTTTTTTTTAAACAGATGTATACTCAAAATCTAAAAAATAAATATGTTACATTACAGTTTGACTTTCCTCTGAGCTGGTATGATGAAAATTATACTTACCTGCTGTTCCCTGGAATCATATGAGAGATTCCTTCCTTAGCTGCCAGTCTTCTGGGAGGATAATTCAGGGTGCAATATCGTAAGTGGCCACTGGGGGCATTAATAATGGTTTTCTTTTGGAAAATTCGTCATTTCAGTGGAGATTAGGGATTTACTTGGATGTCAAGTTCTTCTGGGGGAGCAAATTGAAAGAGGTCTGATCATCTGATTGTTGATCATGTTCTTCTCAATGGACTTTCCTAGGAGAACTTGCAATCTCTGGGGACAAACCACCACATTACTTTTTTAACATATATATATATATAGTGTATATATATATATATATTTTTTTTTAACCATAAGATATTATGAGCCAAACATGGCGAAACAATGGAGAATATGCATGTCATGGCAGGTGACATCAGATCAGGGATGGCTTGTGACACCGATGGTCTAAAGGAGTGGACCCACTGGAATAAATGCACAGTTAGCAAAGGTGAAATCCAAAGTGGGGAGTCCCCCCCACAAAGGGTGATGGACTTTGCTACAGAACATTCCCAGGATGCAGTACTCAGATGCACCTGTGCAGTAAGAAGCAGTTACCATGTCAGATTTCATTTAGATCTCCTTTTGTTTCCCAATACCATGTAATATGAGGGACTTTCTAAACAATCAAGTCTACCTGTGTTTAATCGCAGAGGACCCTATGCTACATAAGTGTTGGTAGAACTAAAGGATATCTGACAGAGAGATCTGAAGGTGTATGGTCAGCTTAAGTATTACAAGCAAAGGAACCTGGCAGCAAAGACATAGGAGATCTTTTTCCTCTGGCAACTTCCTGTTGCCTGAGACTTCCTTAACCTCCCTAGAATTTGTGACGAGTCCAGCTGGTCCAGAGTTTGTATGAAGAACAAATTTTGGAGGAGCTGTGCTCCTACGAAAGCCGCATATCCCCGGAAAGCTACATCGATGCTCTTTTCAGCTTCACCGATCGCGCCATAGACCTCCATGTTAATGGAGATGCTTTGGCTTTCCATCCCACAAAGCTGGCATCATTAATGATGCCGGCTGTGTGGACAGAGGCGGGGGGAGGGCAGGAATTGCAGGCAGTGTACTCTGTTAAAAACAGCGCGGTACGGGCGGTGCGCTAGGGAGGTTAAATAGGGAATGCAGCTAGTTTCCAGCAGAGGGAGCTCTTCTGCTGAACACTGTAGTCCTCTAAGGCAAAGAGAAGGAATATGGGACAGAGCTGAAACAGGCATCGGTGAAGTAAGACACAGATCCCCTGGTACATTGGTGCATTGTACAAAATTAATACAACAAAAAATTATTCTGCATTCCAAAATGTATATTTTACAGATAATGTATATTTATTTAGATAATACATGAGGTTTGATTTCCACGTTTTTTGCTATACAAGCAATGAACCATTTCCCAGTGAGGATTTCAGCCAGCGCCGATACAAGCAAAGGCCACTAGAAGGCAATGTGAAGCTTTCAAGACTCCTGGAAGAAAAGCGAAATGTATTTATATACGACAAGCATCTATCGCCTGTCTGAAATACCTCACAGCTCTAGTTATCTGGGTTATGTGAAAGCAACACAGAAAATATCAATTTATTGTATGTTAAATTGCTCTGTTACTCACAGCTCAGCGAGGAATACCAGTCCTTCTAATAAGATACGTCTTTTAGGGGATATAGTACATTTGAACATGTGTTTCATCATGTGTAACAGATGCTTGGTATTAAATAAAAAGTTGTATGACCTTTATGTGCCATTAGGTGCCCTTTGTATACCTAACATGTCTGAGTGTCAATTTATTAAGACAATTGGATTTGTGGGGTGCTGAACATCATGGCATCACATTTATATTGGGTGTATAGTAATGCTAAACTTCCCTGACAGTACCTTTATTTTCGTGTTAAGGGGTATAATGGCAGCTGCCGTACGCCACCGCAGCCTCCCTACTTACCATTGCAGATCTGGGCGCCCTGTTCAGTGGTGATTCTGTTATTTCTACACTTCCTTAAACACCAGCACGTGTCATTTCCTGGGATTTAAGGTATTTGTCATGTGACCTGGCTGACCAATAGTGGACCTCCTGCAGCTATATAAGGATCCCTGCCCTTTCAGCCTTGCCTCAGCATTAAGGTCTCTGTGTTATGCTAAGCACTGCCTACCAGTGCTGTTCCTGTGATATAGAGCCTGTATTCTGAGACTGCTACCTGTTAACCCTTACCTGCCTGCTGCACTCTCCTGCTACCTGATCTGTACCTGCACTGCCCGCCCTGTTACACTGTCTGGCTGACGACATCTGTGTCCCTGGAGCCTTTCCTGCTGTCCCCTGGACCAGCTGCCACGTGTTCCTACCCTCCCTCCAGAGGTAGCGACCTGGTGTTCCCCTCAGGAAAGTCTATCCCCACCATCAGGGGTATTGTGAAGAACGAGTGGGTTCACTTAGACAACGCCCTTAGAGGAGGTAGGACACGTGGCACAGTGGGTCCACACCTGCTGCTCCATGACAAGGAGCTAATGGACAATGTAGTCTTTTTAAAGTCCGCCCCCATTGCAAATCCCCGGTATCATCAGTGACCAAGGGGATTTGAAAACTTGGCTGTATTTTAATACAGGCAAATGGTGAAGGCACCATCCACATCACTGTTATCATCACAGTAGTCGGAGACATGGATCCATTGCTGGGGGAAGCCATCAGCTCATTTCAAACAGGTAAGCAATTCCCCCAGCCACATCATATGTGTCAAGTTTTCCCTTTGAAAATAAGAAAACTTACCATAATTTACATCACTGGTGCCGCAGAATCTGCCACTTCCGCGTTCCACAAATTGGAAGTGAAACCCCATGACAATCGGGGAGGGAGACGCCCCCATCCCTCCTAACTTCCCATCCCGAACATTCCTCTGGACAAGCAGGGAAGGTACCACCACCCTCTAAACCTGCTAGCCCCCCACCCTTCACTTCCTCCTTTTTCTTACCATCCTCCCAGATTAGTATTCCCATGAACTCTTTCAGTAGGCTCAGTTGCAGGGTACAACTGAGCCCTCCAAGAGAGTTCATGGGAGATTTATGGGAAATATACTGATCTGGGATGGGGTGGGAAGGAGGGGTGAAAAATGGTAGCTTCCCAGCTAAAATGGGGCACTTAAGGTATGTTGGGAATACCACCAGGTAGTTAACATAGAACCCTCATTGTTTCTTGAACACAGGACTTTCAATTGATCTTTATTGATCCAATTATCATGAAATATCAATAATATAATATATTAATTTCATCAGTACATAAAACCAAGAAATAATAAATATGTGTCTCTGCCCAGAACAAAAGGAATATACATACCATGATACTCAATGATTACAGAACTCTATTTGTCACAAATTCCCACTCCTGTTCCAGTAACTTTCAACGCATTTCACTTATTTCACCGAGCAATAGTAGAGTGTTGTACTGTGTTAAGCTGGGCATAGACGTCGTTCTGGGACTGATTCTGCTGCAGATAGATGGTGCGTGGTGATGTTATCACGCACTGCCGTTTGTACAGAGAAATCGCCGGGAATCCTTTGTGTTCCGGCACTTACTTTGGATGGGCACACTGGAACCCATGCAGATTAACGGGATCGGTCTAAAATTTACAGACATGTCTGTAAACTCTTAGGCTTTGTTTCCATTGCGTTTGGAGGTCCCAACGTAACAGATAGACTTACCTACTCGGCGGATGGGTCTGTCTTCATTGCGCTGAGCCGATCCGCCGGTGTAAGGCTGAATGTAGTCAAGTACGTTCAGCCTTTACACCGGCGGATGTGTAAACAGACCATCCGCCGGCAGGCAAAGTCTATGGGATACGTCGGGACCTCTGCTAAGAGTATACGCTTAGCGTAGGGTTCCTGACGTATAATGGAAACAAGCCCTAAAGGCCCCCATACACGGGTCGGATTCCGACCGGATTCCGGCACGATCGATTCCGGGCGCGTGCACGCGAATCGATCGTGCCGGAATCGTGTGCAGCCCACCTTGTCCAATCGATCGCATCCGATTGATCAGGGGCTCAGAATCGGATCCGACAGAGAACCAACATGTTGGTTCCATCAGATTGATTCTGCACACATCAGGGGGAGTTGCCATTTGTGAGGTGGAGTCGGAGATGGAATCGGACACGGAATCGTCCCGGAATCCCTTGGACAAGGTGGTATGCAGCGATCGGATTCTCTTAATTGGCCGATCGATCACACCTGCGATTCCCGGCAGAATCGTCGGAATCGATCGGATGGGTGATCGAGCGGCCATGGAATCCGACTGTGTATGGCTGGCTTAAGATCGGTTTTCCGGCTTATTCATTGCCGAATTGTGCTTTTAGGCATTCGATTTGTGGCCGATTTTGCCGCAGCAAATCGACACGCCTATGTCCAGATTTAGCTATAAATGAATATTAAAAGTTTGGAGTTTAAGTGATACCATTTATTGGCTAACTGAAGTCATTTAGAAAGCTAACTTTTGGAATGTCTCAGATCCCTTCTTCAGGACTACAATAAAATATAATCCGAATGATGCATGTTCCAAAGCTTACATATCTTCACCTTAGCATTGACTGCATGTATACTTATGAATTCAAGTGTCCGATGACAATGTGAAAACCACCATGGGGAACCTCCCAATCTTAAAAAAAACAGGGAACTCCCAATTTGGTATAATTCATGCATTTCTATATATTGCAAATATATATTATTGATCAAATAATACCACAGTACTTAAAGCCTCACCTTTGGTCTAACACAATTATATTGACTGTAACCAGATTCCTTACTTTAATTTTACTGCACAATGTGAGCTGCCTACACCAAACAAACAGTAGGTCAGATAGAAGTTCTTCCAATAATGGAGGATGATTGTCCTTCCCAGGCTGGTTGTCCATAATTGGCCTATTTTGTTGGATTTCAGTTCCTCCAATAATGGAGCTTCAGCATGATGGTCCTTCCCAGGCTGGTTGTCAATGATTGGCCTATTTCATTGCATTTAAGTTCTTACAACAATTGAGGTTCAATGTGCTGGTCCTTCCCAGACTTGTTTCCATGATTGGCTTCTTACATTGGATCTCAGTTCTTTTAATAATGGAAGATCAGCATGATGGTCCTTTCCAGGCTGCTTGTCCATTATCCGCCTCTTTCATTGGAATTTACTTCTTGCAGTATTGGAGGTTCAGCATCAGGGTCCTTCCCAGGTTGGTTGTCCATGATGAACCTCTTATGGGATTTCAGTTCTTCCCATAATGGAGGTTCAGCATCACATACAAGCATTACCTTGTCCAGGCCGCATATGAATGTTACCTGCTTAGGTATGCCCACCCACATAATCTCCTACACACCAACCAGCCTTTTGATCATTACCTGACTCAACCACAGGGTGCTATGATGCTTTAGGGCAGTGGTTCCCAAACTTTTCTTGCAGGTCCCCCATTTTCTATTTAGGTATATTATTGAGCCCCCCCCCCCTTCCTATTTAAACACAGGTTAACAATGAGGGCCTGCAACCCCCTTAATACCTTCACGCCCTTATACGGTATATATATATATATATATACATGGTATAGGTCATCAACATATTCTACAAGACATACATATTCCCAACCTTTCTATCATTTATGATATACATCATGTTCAGAAAAAATACTTGTCTTTGACAAGACAACGCTATGCACTTTAGGCTCTGAATGCCAAAGACCTCGTCTCCTTCTCTGCTCTCAGAATATTTATCAGACCAAAGTCAATAGGAACAGTTAATAGTTAGGATTTAAATACACTTTGATTCGTTTTCTCAGTACTACATATACAACCTAAAACCGCTGGAGGGTATTTTCAGGAAGAAAGAAGCTTCCCTTGCTGTTCAATTCCCCTTCATGTGATGACACACAGGTATCTATCCCCAGGCACTGCGCTAATTAGGTTCAGAGATCTATAATTACAGGTTTCATCATCACAAACGACTTTTGCTATTGACGTCTGAATTTGGATCGCCAAGCCCTTTAGATAGCAGTAGAATGGAGGTGTCACTCTGTGTTCATTACATTTGGCAGCAGGCATACAAGGGCTTGTTTCCACTTGAGGATGGCTGTGGTGCTATCCACGCAGCTGCAGCCAATATCGTCCGGGGATGAGGTCGGGCCAGGCATCCGCACGAAAAACGCGGTAGACGGGCGTTCAGAGCCGCACTGTGACAGTATCTAAATTTAGCCATACACAGTTCAATATTTCTGTTAAAATAAAAAAAGCAAAGTGGAACGATTGACCCAAAGTGATAGAAATTGAACATAAAATCTATCGAGCAGTGATTGGACATGTTGGTAAATTTAAGTTAATCAAACTATTAGGGCGGCTTGCAGAAACTCTCAACAAAAATGGGGTTGTCCGCTGTTCAGCACACACACATATGCAATCGATCACAGAGAACAGACAGTATATGGTTTAAGCAAGGGTGGCCAGTCCCCAGGGACTTTTAGACTGTGTCTACACTACGTTATTTGGTGTGTTTTTTGGCGTGTTTTCAGAGCATATAACACACCATAGAAAATGCGCCCCATTCATTTGAATGGGACTGCCTACATTGGTGCGTGAAGGCACTTTTAGGGTGAGGCTGGTTTTTTAAAACGAAAACTCTCCGTGCTAATTCAGAGCTCCTATTTGAGTGGCTGGGGAACATACTTCTCTTTCCCTATGCACCTTTTTTCACATGTTGATGGATGATTCTTCAATAGGGTATGTAAATACTCAGTGGCTTTTTTAGGGCTTTATCAGGGCATGAACACAGTGTACATTTCAGGGCTTTTTCACACTATGTGCTGTACCTTTTTGGGCCATTTCACACTATGTGCGCTACACCTGGGGATGCATTTTTTTGTTGATAATGGACGCAAAAGCCGCAATGCAACTACATCTGTGGTCTGTGAGCTAACTGTGGCCGCTACTGGGAATAAAAAATTATTTTGCTATGCGCTCTGCTTGTGTCCACCATACATGGGCTAGACCTGCAATAATGCATTCAGCAAGGCATTTTTTGCAAAGCACGCCATTGCACCTAGAATGCAAGCGCAGGGCTAGTGTGAAAGGTGTTTTTTTAACCCTAGCCGAGCTTAGTTGCACTGGGAAGCTAGTGTGAACGCGCCCTCACACTAGTCTCGTTTTCTCCTTTCAAGTAACATGCTCCTTGTTGCCCTGGAGCATGCATTTTTGCAGTCACAGCGCAATCATCACCCATACACTTATATGGGAGACACAAGCACAGCTCACTGAAAACTACAAGATTTTCACAACTGCAGTGTGAAAGAGTCCTTAATTACTTCCCTTTCTGTCCCCCCCCCCCCCTCCTCCAAGTCAGCATGATGTGTCCATGGCACCCACAATTTGCCCAATTCGCTGTTTTGGTGTGTTTCACCATGTTGCTGATGCCATTACTTAAACTCTTGGTCCCTATTAGTGATGGTCAGATCTTCGACTAGCTGACTTTGTGAGCTGATTGCAAAGCCTCTGAAAATGATATAATCACCAAAATTGCTGGAGATGTAGAAAAGGGTTGTGGGAACCTTCGAAAATAAAAAAAATGTTGCTCTAGCACATGTAGTTTTTGTATACATTAACTATCAAAGTTGAAATTTAGATTTTCAAAAATTTTACTTGACTTTGAACATTTATGCGAAAACTATTTGTGTTAGAGCAAGAGTTTTTTGTAGTATACACCCAACCCTTCTCTGCATCTCTAGCATGTTTGGTGATGATAGAGGCTTTGCAATTTGCTAGAAATCGTGAAAATGAAAAAAAAAATGCGACCATCTCTAGTCCCCTTTCAAAGTAATGGAAATCGAACAGGGCTTACTAACATGTTGGCTCTCTTTTCAACCAAGCTTTCTTCAAGCAGGATCAATGGCTGCATAGCTCAATTTTTTTATAGATTCAAGCAAAATCGAGAGCTGTGAACGCACATGACACTTGATTGTGCTTGAATCTATTAAAAAATCGAGCCTAATATAGCTAAACTCTCCAGGCATACCTACATTAACCTAACCCTTCCTACTACATGGCTACATTCATACCTAGGTTTAGGACTAGTGATGGCCAAACATCGGAAGGCAGACTTTAAAAAAAAAAAAAGTCCGCCTGTTCGCAGAGAACTTCAAATTCTCTGTTGGCAGGGAATTTGAATAGGAATGATACCGGAAATTACACCACGACGCCTGTATATCAAACGCACAGTTCCTGGTTCCTAAACCGGTCGGACGTCACTTCCAGCCAGTGGAAGAATTATTTTGTGCAAGAAGAATTCAATGTTCGCATGGCGGACAGTTTGGCCATCACTATTTAGGACTCTTAATTGATTAGCTGATTTGTTTGGTGCTGGAACTTAAGAATTATATTTGACTTTTTAAAGCATATAAACAATTCTACTGCACACTTGACAGAACCTCTAAAAAGCCATCTGCTCAATTGAAGCTGAAATTGTCATTAAAATACAGCACAGGATGTGAGCCACATGGGAAGACTCTAGATTTAAATCCATTAAAGTGGCTTTACATTTATTGATTCTAAAATCCTTTGGGGTGGCCAGTTTAAAATTACATTGCATGAAATTCATTGATGTAATTGATAATTCATTCTGGCCAGAGCTGTATAGTTTCATTAAAAGAATTGCATGATATGGAAATTAAATTTAAGCTAATAACAATAGTGTCCTTTTTCTACATATGTGTACTTCTACACTTTTACCTAATGCTATAAAAGACGCATAAATAAAGCCCTTTGGGTTCTAATATATTTAATCAAATTATTTGTAAAATTGCTTTCATCAGGTCAGGCAAAATTCAATAAAAATATAGGTTTCCTTTGGTGCTTGAAGGTCCTAATAACTGGATTTAAAAAGATCTGGTTAGGAGAAAAACTGATAATAAAGAATTCACTAAATGAAGAAATAATGGTAAGTTGTGATGGAGCTCAAAGATCAATGTATTGTGTTTTGGGATTCTAGGACCACTCTTTCTTTTTTTATCTCATTGACATAACATGCTTAACGTTGAGTTCCAGCTATTTTTAATCTGTCTTTGAATTTGAATAACCAAACATACTAAATAAAAAGTATAGGTGTCTCTAGAATAGGTCCACCATCCAGTTTGGAAGTAGTTAAGTAGTTAGGTACAGCAGATAATCAAAGCTAAAGCCCCCCATAGACGGGCAGACTCCCGGCCATAGTTGTAGCAAACCAAATCAAGGTTGGTCTGCCGCAACTATGTGGGAGCCCACCTTGAATTATGTAGAAAAAAAGCCGGCAAGTCGGGTCGCACACGGATCCGACCTGCCGGTTCTTTTTCTCTACAACTGCGAGGGAGAACAGCTGCAGCTTGTAAACAGGGAGGGGGAGTCTCCTCCCCCTCCCTGTTAATTGGCTAGTCAAACAGCAGTCCTGTGTGTCAGTGGAAGACACAGGATTTCTGTCCGACATGTAGCAGACTGCTCACAGTGTGGTGACGGCACCACGCTCTAATCAGTCTGCTAAAGGTCTGCCATAGATCAAGGTGTCTATGGCAGGCTTTACTCATTACCTTAGTCTGCTATGGATGGAGTTGAAAAATGTGTCTCAATTAGGCTTCTCTGAGATAAGAGAAACAGTATAATAGTGTTCATTTATATGTTTCATTTATTTTGCATGCTGCTCGAAATGTAACAAGTCCGAAGGATAGCTATGTCCTAAATCTGGCAACTTTAGCCATTACCATGGTGGTAAAGCCCCCCATACACCTTCAGATTCCTCCATACAACTTTCATGAGACCTACCAACAACTATGTAGTATAGTGACCTCCCTGATAGAATACATAGTGATTGGAAGGTGTAGAAAGGTCCTCCTATTACATGGTTTTGGTAGAAGAAAAGTTGGTTGTACAGAAGTTGCATGGAGGAGTCTGCCTGTCTATGGGGGGCTTTAGGGCTCAGCAGTCTCCCTTTTTTATGTAAATATTGAATAGTATTAAATAAAGTGGAATCTGACCCAACCTGGGTTGTTTTTTAAACCTTGTGTACAAACAAATGTACCAAATAGCTCTATTTGGCAACTAGTGATGGCCTAGACAGTTTGGGCTAAATTTTCACCTACCTTCTAGCCAGTGAACAGTACGGGTGTTCGACCGGCCCCGTTCGCTAGCGAGAAGAAGCTTATTGTTCTTCCACTGGCAGGATCAGGAGCAGTAAGATCCCGCTGGAGGAAGAATCTTTTCACTAGAGACCGGGTAGAGCAACCAGTGTCAGTGACATCACGTCCAGTAATCTGTGCGTTCCATGTACCGAAAATGACGTCACTTCCGTTTTTTTTTCGATTTAAATTTCCCGCAAACGGACCTGGCCGATGTTCGGCCATCACTATTGGTAACTTTGCTTGTGACAAATGGCTGGAAAAAGAAATTAATCGGGTACCTTTCTATTTAGTATGAAGGCCTAATATCAGCCAGAAAACTTCAGATTTCTACAGAACAGAAATCCAAAATATAAGCTTAAGCATCACAACTGCCAGTCAGACTCTATTTCTGCTGTGCAAAGCCTAGAGGAATCCCTGAAACGCATTGGATATTACTCCATTAACCCTGCTAGCGGAACGAACCCAGAGATCGTAAAAAACAACCTATCCCCTGGAAAGCTACGGTAATTCTCTATTCTGTTGCAGCTATTCAAGGATTCCGCGACCGCCCCTTTGGCATCATCAGTGAGGGTTGCGCCATATACCTCCATTATAATGGAGGGGCGTTGGTTTCACAGGGCGGGGATTTAGACAGGGGCGGGAAATTCAAGTACCACGATTGCCCGTACTGTGCCGTTAAAAACTGCATGGTAGGGGCTGACTGCTAGGAAGGTTAACATTACCTTGGATTGGTTCCAGTAAGGACCTTTGGACTAAAAGCTGGCAAACCCAAGCAGGACAGATGGTTATATAGCAAAACACGGTTTTGACCCCACAACCCAATTTCCATTGGCATAATAGCAAATTTGAAAAAAAATAAAGCAAATTTAAAGCCACACATGGTATACAGAGAGTCACCTTTTAGCGGAGGAAACAATGAGCCTAGTGAAATTTCCCAATAATATTTCTCTTTCAGATTGTCAACATAGTAGTTCCCCAGACCAGTTACAGACTGTCTTGGCATTCCAACTCATAACAGTACTCTATTCTACTCTATTAATCAGTCATGCCTTTGCTGGTATTTTACTGGATTTGCTAGGTTGTCTCTTTGTGCATTTGTGTATTTGAATTTTTGTTTTGCAGTCTTCATCTTATTGTAACATTAAAAGTGTATTTTTTTTCAAATTGTTGAAATATAATATCATATATATATATATATATAGACAGATGGAATCCAGTAAAATAATGTTGTGGTTTTAGGGTATTATTCTGAGGTGGAAATGACAAATAGCCCTAATATTGGTCCAGGAAAATACTTTGTAGACAATATCTTTTATTATCACAGATATATCAAGAGATGTGCAATCTAGATTGACTCCATAAACTACCCATATATTTGTTTGTGTAAATATTAATATTTTGGCTTGTGAAACCATCCTTTATAAAGCAGATCTAAATTCACATAGGCAACTTGCTCTCATGTGACTCTTAAGGTAAAAATTTTGTTATAGTGGAGTTTATTTCAAAAGGGAAAAGTCTTTGCGAATGGTGCTGGATAATTCATTCCAATGCTTAAAAAAGATCTCATGAGACTCAGGAAGCATCATTACAACTAGCCATAGATGCTTCGATTTTTTTGTACGATTTCTGACTGATCGATCATCACGATCGATCTTTCACAAATCGATGCATGTTGAAAGCATTCAACCAAACTTATGAGAAATCACACGAAAAATTGGGCAGGGATTGGACATGTCTGTAATTTTAAGTCGATCTAGCGCAAATCGAAGGACGTTGATGGAGACCTTAAGATCTGCCCTTTCGATCGACCCTTTCGATCCCATCATTTCCGATCACTTTTTTTTGTAGCCGATCTTTTATAGAGATTATTTTTCAAAAATTCAACGATTTCAACGATTTTGAGTTAATTGCAAAGCCCCTGAACATGGTATCATCACCATATTTGCTGGAGGTGTAGAGAAGGGTTGGGGGTATACTACAAAAAAAAAGTATGTCTCTAGCACAAATAGTTTTTGTACAAATTAAGTTCAAAGTCAAGTCAAACTTTCGAAAATTGGAATTTCAACTTTATTTTTGAACTTAATTTATGCAAAAACGACATGTGCTAGAGCAAAACTTTTTTCAAATGTTCCCACAACCCTTCTCTACATCTCCAGCAATTTTGGTGATGATACCATGTTCAGAGGCTTTTTTAATCAGCTCACAAAGTTAGCAAGTCAAAAAATTCGACCAGCTCTAATTTTTATTACATCACAGATTGATTGAGTGTAAAAATTGTCATAAAGTAGATTGGTGCACTTTTTGATCAATGTACGACCTATGATTGAAGACTTAATCTCATGTCCCAATTGCATATGTGACAGATCTCTGAGAAATCTACAAGTCTATGGCCAGCTTAAGGCAATGGCGACTCCTTTCCCATGTCTTTCTAGGCCTTATAGAAATAGGGACACCATCACCAGGAGCGGGACAATTAAGATTTCTTGATTACAGATAAGATTGCATGTATAATGACTGTTTTTAAAACAACTGACAAGCAGTACAATATGTGAGTATAGGTCCACTTTAAGCTAAGAAAGAAGTCTTGTATTTATCGTATAGTTAGTTTACTAACAATACTAACACTCCAGCATACTTACCAATCCAGAGGGAGTCCATCAATCTTTCTGGGGCCACCTCTCCATTGCCATTAGTGAAACTGAAGAGGCGGGGGGTTTGGGTAGCACCGTTGACGTAATTGACGTCCATTTCAAGGAGGCACAACATCAATGACGCGAGGATGTAAAGGGAGGAAGAGGGTGGCCGGAGAATAGCCCTTAGCACGCTTTAAAAAAAGCACGCTCAAGGGCTAGCGCCAAGAAGATTATATATATCTGTAATAGATTAAAAATGATCAGTGTTACAAGGGGAAGTAAATCCACTAGTATTTCACCCAACCATTGCATGTCACTATTATCATTGGCTAGTTTAGGGGAACATTTTGTATCTTCAATATTTTAGTTAAATTGCTATTTATTTGCAGCACATTTGTACCTCGGATTTAGTGGCCTCTAATATATATATTAGAGTGCCAACAACAACTTAACCCAACTAACTTTCTCTAATGAAACTTAACCTCCCCCTGTATTACACCCAACCATTGCTCTCCTGCTGTAAGGGGCGGAGAGCCGTAAGGGGCGTTCCTAGGGAGATCGGCCCCCTGGACGGTCACCACTTCTGATGAGGCTCCACTATGCGCTGGCATCCGCTGATGACCGTCCAAGCATCCATCACATTCCTGTGGATGCAGATGGGTCCACATGGGCCTGACGGAGGCTGTGGAGATAGTCCTGTCATAGTCCCATTGCCGTCTATAGGTGGCAATCCCTGCGTTCAAGTTCGGTTCACATTTGGTTTCATAAATTCTGTTCAGTGAAAATAAAAAAAATATTAAATAAATCTGAGTTTAGAAAAAAATTATATTGTAACTCATTAGAATAGCGTGTTCACCATAATTCTACACTCGTTAGACCCACAGACATCTCTTGGGATAATTTAGCGTTCTTTTTCCCTCTAAGAATTGAGATGACTGTGAGATGGTAAGATATGCGCTCTCACTGACAGTGTCGCTGATTTCTAACATCCACCATTTATTTTGCCACCACTTGTAACACTGATGAGTTCTAATAGAAAAACGACTAGGATGAAGTAAAAATGTATCTTTAATTAAGCCCTTCTCGTTAAATTGTGCGACTTGACAGCTTTAACACAACCACTCTGCTGCCTCGGAAGACAAGTCTTTATCAAGACAATATTAGTAGAATTGTAGTCTGAAAGCCCATGAATTGCAGCCCTTAATAAAGTGTTTTATTGTTTCACAGAGACAATGAACTCTTATGGAGAAGATATATTGGAGTTGTTTAACTAAAGGAGTAAAGTAAACCATGTTCACTTTGCAAAGGATGGAAGACTAGTAAGCTCCTTCTCGCCGGCGAGCAGGGCTGGTCGAACACCTGTACTGCGAACATCCATGTTGCGGACAGTTCGCCCATCACTATTACCTTGGAACACATGTTGGGTATCGGCACCAATGTTGATCTTAAATATATCCAAATCTTATATACGCTCTTCATTGTCGAGTGTACACTAATATAATCCAGCCTTGTGATGAGTAGTGATGGCCGAACTTTGGCCAGGTCTGCGCGTGAACGGGCGGATTGTACTTTAAAAGAAGTTCGCCGTCCGCCTGTTCGCGGGCAGTTTCAAATTCCCTGCCACATCTGGTACCTGGAACGCATAGTTCCTGGTTGCGGTAGCTGGATGTGACGTCACTGACGTCAATTCCGGGGTTTACAAGTCGGCTGCTCACTAAAAGACCGGCTTCATGCCCAGTCTTGTAGTGAAAAGATTCTTTCTCTGGCGGGATCTAGCGGCTCCTGATCCCGCCAGAGGAAGAATAGAGAGCTCCTTCTCGCCGGTGAACAGGGCGGGTCGAACACCCATACTGCTCGCCGGCTAGAAGGAGGGCGAACATGCATGTTCGCGGCCAAACTGTCCGCCTTGCGGGCAGTTTGGCCATCACTAGTGATGAGTCCTAGAGATGGTTTTGAACGTTGGACAAGCTGAACAATTATTATTGGTAGGTTTACCAGCCGTATTAGCTGGCTAACTTTAGAGATAGGGGGCATTACTCTGCCTCCTAACTTCCCACCCCATACATCATCTGCACAAGTGGAGTGGGAACTTAGGAGGGAGAGTAATGCCCCCTTGCTCCTAAGTGAACCTGATTTTGAGTGAACCTGATTTTGAAATCCAGGGATGCTTGACAGGTATGGTCTAGCAGTGTGTTTGATCTTTAACATTTCTTGAGTATATATGAGTAAAGGGAAACAAATAAGAGTATCGCCACGCAAAAAAAGTTCCAGATCAGTTGGCGCACCGAGTGCATTTTTCTTTTTGTGGCTGCGAATGTCCTTCTCCCAAGAATAGACAGTTAGCATGTAAAACAAAATAGGTTACATTATTTTAAATGACTAAAGATCTGCACTAAGTGGCCATGTTAACCTCTGGGGTGTCATATTACTGAAACGCTTGAGGCTGAAAGTATTTTATTAGAATTAGCAAACCATTATGATCGTCCAGAGGAGTACCTGTCTGCAGGCCATACAACTCAGTCTGTGTAGCAAGTAAATGACCCGGGGCATGGAAAGTGGTTGAAAGCTCTAGGCACTGTTTTTTTTCCGAGAGATTTAATTTAGAATGAAAAAAAACATTAGCAAATATGTTTTGTTGTTAGTACAGGAAAATAATTAGGCAGAAATGCTTCACATACATTTTAAACAGGTATTAAGAGAACATGGTAGACTGCCTTTCCTGACCTCCTTGTGAAAATATCATTTTATTAACTTGCTTGTTTCTGGGTGATGGAACCAGTGTGTAGCAACTGATGCCAACACACTATAAATATATAGAGATTTATAAAGGATTATTAAACTTAACCTCCCTAGCGCACTGCTGAGGTCCAGATTTCTGTACCAGAAGCGCACCAT
>CM070037.1:17056122-17072969 GCA_036250615.1 Ptychadena robeensis
TGCAATACTGCATAAGCAAGTGCAGGACAAGATAGTGCCATCAGAAGCGCTAGGGAGGTTAAATATAAAAAATTACCAATATTACAACCTACAAGTAATGGTTAAGATTGGTGAATTTTTCCCCTTCCTTTGTCTTCCTGTGCCAATATTGCCCCAAACTTCCTGTTTAGACTGAGCACTCTCATGTCTATATTCCGTAATTTCCGGTGCATAAGACGACCCCCAACTTTTCCAGTTAAAATATAGAGTTTAGGATATTCTCGCTGTAAAGACTACCTCTCTTCAAACGCACACCAAATAAATTTTTTATGTCTACTCTGAATTTCAATCCCCAGATCTCCAACATCCTTAGAAGTACAATCTTATTTTTGTATTAGTAATTTACATTCCCAGTTTGACACCCCTATCTGAAACCTTTCACAGTTATTAATGTTTCCCTGCGGTTATCCATGGGATATAAATTGCATACATTTGACAATAAAATAGCTTTAATCTCAATCCCCCTGCAATACCAATTTCAGCCACAATGTCACTAGTGAGCACACTTGTTGTCAGTAGCAACCAGCTACTTTAACACACATCAGGATGGAGAAGAAGAGGGGCTAGGGGAATGCTGAAGACCTCTCTCTCTGACTCATGTCAGCCAGTGCGCAGTGCGGGGAGCACAGATCCGGGGAGCAGACCTATGGGCTCCCCTAGATGGTCGACCAGGGACAGGAGTTCCCCCTGCCCCTCCCCCCCAATGGCGGCACCCGGCATATAAGATGACCCCAGACTTTTGCACACTTTTTCCTGTGTTCAAAAGTCGTCAAATACGCCGAAAAATACAGTAGGTGATTTGCAAACAATTTCATTATTTTTCAAAAGCTTCTGTATTTCAGTAATTCAACTTGAAGGGTAAAACTAAAATATGAAATAGACTGATTACATGCAAAGCAAGATATTTCAAGTCTTTATTTGTTATAATTTTGATGATTATGAATTACTTATGAAACCCCCAAAATCTAAATCTCAGAATTTTTTAATATTACATAAAATCAATAAAACAAAGATTTTAATTTGAAAAACGTTGGACCTTTGAAAAATATAATCATAATATTTACTCAGTTCTTACTTTCGACCCCTTTGCATCAAATATTGCCTCAATGTGGCAATGTGGCATAAATGGTATCAGCCTGTGGCACTGCTGAGGTGTTTGAACCAGGTTTTGGTAATTTTGGCAGTGTGGGCAGGTGCCAAGTCCTGCTGCAAAATAAAGTCAGCATCTCTATAAAGCTCTGTATCTGCAGAAGGAAGCATGAAGTAGCTGTGTTGACTCTGGTTTCCAAATAAGATTACAAATTTGCTCTTATCTATTGATTTGGGGAACCATGTAATCTGCTGGTGTTGGTCCACTGTGCTTCATCGCAGCCATATACCAGGTGATTTTGGAGCAATTCATGCTTCATTCCACAGACACAGAGCTTTATGAAGATGCCGACTTCATTTTCCAGCTGGACTTGCCACCTGCCCACACCGAGTCAGCTGTTTCAGAGAGAGGGGTGAAGAGAACCTGCAGCTGATTGGCTCTGTGAGCTGTCAGTTCTCTTTTTACTTCTGTGGAATGTACACAGTTACCTCCCCTAGCACTGCCAGCCAATCGGAAGGCTGGTGGAGGGTCAAGCAGGAATAAGAGAAATGAGGAAGAAGCTTCAGACAGTAAGTAGACTGTATTGAATTATTTTGTGTGTGTGTGTATATAAAAGGCAGAATGTGTGTATGTAATGTGTGTGTTTAAGGCCCAATGTGTGTGTGTAAGTCAGAAAAGGCAGCAGGGCATGCTGGTCAGTTTTGTTCTTAACATTTTGGCAGAAGATTATTCTTTCAGTTGTAGTTTCTCAGCACAGCCAGTTGCCATTTATTTCAGCAGAATGCCATTGACACAAACAAAAAACTATCAGCAGTCAAGGATTTACAGGAAGCCTGTAACTGCCATGATCCCCCATGAACAACAACTTAACCTATGGCCCATAAACCTGAGTTATAGCTATATGTAATTACAAGCTATCCTAGATGGAGGACAGTCTGCATTAACATTTGTGTTGCTATAATCAGGAAGAAACTATGGAATAACATGACCCATAGGGTAACAACACTCTGTCCCTGTTTCCTAGTTATTCTCCCTCTTTGTCACCTGGCCACACATCATTTTGATAAAGATTTCAAATGGTCATTTATGTTCACTTTACACATTCATGGAGCATTGATAACACCTTGTGACGTCTCTTCCGGGAAAACTTCCCTTATTTTCAAATGCAGAACATGACAGGTCTGCTTCATCCCCAGCCCCACACTGAGCCTAACAGCCTTTCAGTTTTAGGAACCTAGTGTGTTCTTTTTTTCTTAAAAGTGATCAAATCATGAAAGAGCACAGACCATCAAAGGGTTTAAACTCCTAAGCATTATAGCGTACAAAAAGGACCCCCCCCCAACAAGATCCCAAAAAGCTAAAAACAGCCCTGATGGGGACCCTCCACATCCAGAGTAATGGAAATCGAACAGGGTTCACCAATAAGTTGGTTCCCTGTTCGATCAAGGTTTCTTCAAGCGGGATCAAAATGGTGGCCGCAATCAATTTGAGAACAATCAATCAACTTGAACGTGCATGGTAATTGATTGTGCTTGAATCGATAAAAAAAATCGTCCTGTGTGTGGCTACTTTAATTGTATGTACATGTCTATATTTTTACATTATGGTTAATTAACCCTTTAAAATATCAATGAGTCCTGATGTAATGTATGCTATATATGGATATGTTGTATGGGGTTCTATAATGTTAGGATCTTTGTACGTTAGGATTAGCCATAAGATATTGTCCAAGGTTTTTTGTAAGGGATTAACCCTCTGGGCGGTTTGAGTTTTCGCACCTTTTTTATGCATGAAAACCTCAGTCACGCCGTGTTGCCGGCTCTCGCCCGCTCAAATAACGCGCGCGTGTGGAGAGGGAGCGGCGCCCCCTCCATTAACAGGAGGTCTATGGGCCCCCCCCCGCCCGAAGATGACGCCGAAGAACAGGGCAGAAGGGCTCGTGGGTTGGGGTCTTCTACAGAGCTCCGACAACAGGGGACGGCGGTTGACTGCAACTGAGTTCGTGCAAACGTAGGAGGTTAAACTCGTTTAAAATAAGTGTACATTTTGTACGTTTTTAGATATAAGACGACTTTTTCCCCCAAAATGGGGGCAAAAAGTGCCGCTCTTAAACGCGAATGCGCACCCCGTGGTCGCCTGGCTGCCAGTCCCCCGGCACGAAATCGCTGGGGGTGAGTGGAGAAGCTGTAGTGTGAGATGCCGGCTATGCGAACTGCTCCGAACTGTCTAATTTCCTAAAAGGTAGATGCCAGTTCATCTATACTTTTAGGAAATTAAAAGGAAAGTATAGACAAACTGGCATCTACCTTTTCTCTTCTGTCCGTGGGAACAGCAATCACTCCCCATGGACAGAAGCACAGTGAGAAGAGATGTGACAGCCCCCCCCCCCTCTCCTCCTGTAGAAATGACATTGTGTAGCTGAGAGTTTACTGCTGCTAGTGACACCTGCTGGCTGAATTGAATATTGCATTCACTGAAAATATTGCATTAAAACCCAACTGATGTGAAAACGTATTAAATCTTTTTTTCTGGTTTTCCTGCCCTAAAAACTGGATGCGTCTTATATGCCGGTGCGTCTTATATGGTAATTTTTTATACATTTAATGTTTGTACTTTCTTACTAGAACACTTTTATGGGATGTTGGCACACTTAATGTTTGTAATATGTAACCATATCGCAATATAAGATACATTTCTTACCACCACTTATTGAATTTCACAAGAAATAGTGTTTTTGACACGAGGGTTGTAATTGATGGCTTCCTTTATGAAGTTAGGGGGCATGATGGAAGTGCCCAATAGAGGAATACTCTGGTTCCTGAGGGCAGACAAGTAGACATGTCCATAGATTATATATAAGTAAGTTGTTTCTGTAAACACTGGCACAGCAAATAGTTGATTTAAGGATAACAGTGTGGGAACTGAACTGTGCTAATCTACTAAAACCCCATGGGCCAGATGTTATAATAAATCTGTACGGCTGAAAATTCTCTTAGACACACAAGCCCTTCTGGCAAGTACCGTGCCTGAGATGACCTTACTGTGAATATAATGTAATTATGTCAACATGCTGTGACTAGAAATGAAAATCAGAAAAGGAGCACCTACGTTAAGCTTTTGTCAGTAGCAACCAGTGTCATTTCACTCATTGTTAAAATGAATGATGAAGCAGTCATTCTGATCCGTAGGGGTAATGTCTCCATATTGTGCCTTTGACGGCTAGCCTTTAAGGGTTTAGAGCAGGGCACCCCATGCAGTCTCTTTTAACTGAAGGGGCCGATTTAAAACCCATAAAAGTTTTCAGTGCCTTACAAGTGTGTGGTGTTCCCCATACACCGTGCAATATTGATAAGGCACCCCTTATGTCTGCCATACATAGGGGCATGAACACCGAGGGCGCTTCATGACCCCTGGCTAGAACAAGGCAGCACAGCCCTATCTGCCCTGTTCTAGGCTTTAGCAATTCCAGGTTTAACTGGACTTATCGTATTAGCTATGCTATTCCCCATGACAATAGCATAACGTTCCTGGCAGACTGATAAGAACAGATACTACACAATATTTGAAGTTTATTTTTTTGTAATGCTTTTTTGAAACGTTCCTATAGCTACCCCCAGCACTCTTTGACCACCCAAGTGGTTTGCCAGAACCCAGCTCGGGGTAAATTTTTTACAAAACAAACTCGCCCAGAACTACACTCGGTCATACTTGCCTATCCTCAGTAAACCATCTGCAATTTTAAATCGTGACGCACTTGGCCATTGCATTTGGCACCACCTCTTCAGCATCATCGATGACTAGTGTTGAGCTCAAATATTCAAATTCCGAATATATTTGACGAATATTGGCTATGCTCGAATATTCACTCAAAGTCAAATGTGAATTTTTCAAAGACAAACTGATTTTTTTTTGTAAACCAAACTTCACCAAATTCTTCCATAAATAAATACTTATCTAATTCATATATTTTCTTGTATCCTTTAAAAAAAACCTTTCCAGACTAATATAATATGCGTGCGCTGCATATATGTACTGGTGAGTAAACGTTTGCCCTACAGTACATATAAAACGTGTCCACATTGATAGACCCATAGTCCATCAGTTACATAAGCTAGCCATACACGTGTAGGATTCCATGGCCAATTGATCACTCACCCAATTGATTCCGGCGATCTCAGCGGGAATGGGAGCTGCGATCAATCTGCCAATTGGGGCTCAGAATTGGATCAGAATTGGATCTGACAGAGAACCAACATGTTGGTTCTCTGTCGGATCCAATTCTGATCCAATTCTGAGCCCCAGATCAATTGGACGTGATCACTTGGACAAGGTGGTGTGCAGCGATCGGATACTCTTAATTGGCAGATTGATCGCAGCTCCCATTCCCGCTGAGATCGCCGGAATCAATTGGGTGAGTGATCAATTGGCTATGGAATCCTACACGTGTATGGCTAGCTATATATATAATTCCTCTCCATTGAGGATTTGGTAGAATAGCGGTAATTGATCCGATAGTGTATATTTGAGCGTGATATGATGCTCACGCTTCAAAATTAGAAAGTCAGATGCATGCGCTAATGAGATGCTTTGGGTGCTATGTGATTGAAAATCAAAGTGAGCCCTGCCCATGTCTTTCAGAAAATCAGCTCTACTGTGTTTGCCGTCATGAACATACAAAGACTGCGCTCGGTGGTTGCTATTTAACAAGACATTAACTAATAGCAACCAATCAGCAATTATTTGTAATTGCAGTGCACCATTCAGAGACACAAATGTATTCCAGCTGACTCATTGACTTAAATGTGGTTTTGCAGATAACAGATTTAGAAGTGACTGTTTTACTGTCAAACGTCTGACTGTGAAGAAGATCACTAATGGGGTCCATGATGGAGGTCTGGGAGCATGAAGACCCTTTGGATATGGGTACCATGCCTTATACAAACAATTGGGATTCATATACCTTTTATTTACCCAAAAATGAGGCATCCTCTGAAAAAAGGGCACCCCCGAAGATACGGTACTGTAACTCTGGACAGGGGGGATCAGAGGGGGCAATCAAAATGACACAGGAGGATCAGAAGGGGTTACTAAAAGGGTAATCCCCCCTCTAAATCTGCTGTGCCATTTTGATTCCCCTCTTTGATCTCCCTGTGTGATTTTGCGTGATCCCCCCCACCCTGATACCCCAGTGCCGTATTCTTCTTCATGGAAAAATAAGACATCCCCCGAAAATGAGACGTAGGGCAAAAAATTCACTGACACTGTCTTATTTTGTGGGAAACACAGTTTTTTTGTGTTTGGAGCCAAATAATTATTGTGTTATCTTAATGAAAATGCTCCATAATCAAGATTGTCCTCATAAGAAAGTTCTTGAACTATCCATGCTATAAATAAAGTTGCAAAGCTCTGCTGTATACAGGTTTTTAGTGGACTAGAATCTTCATGCAAAATTAAGTCTGCACTCGCGGTATAGAGTCCAACTTTCTTTATTAAATCATAACACACAGTATAAAAGTTCACTCTGGATCACCATCAAACCCCCTGGAAGCAACCCCTCACCCTAGTGGCCTCCAGCTTGGAAACAGCAAAAACAAAGTTCTAGAATAATTAACTATTTCATGGTCAGAAAAATATCAATGCAAAATTTGACATCAAAATGTTTCCTATTTCGGCGAAAAGTCATATTCCATGAGGCCATTTCAACATTTCGATGAAAAAGTTGAAAATCAACCCCAAAATTCAACCTAATTATAATTTCAACTTAACCATATGTTATATAATGGTGATCGCGAATATCTGCACTTTTAATGCGCAAGTGCAAGTGCCGATTTGCACAATAAAGGTAATTGATTACCTCCATTGTGCAAATTGGCACTTGTACGTCTGCATATTGCGAGCGCAGTACATGGTACTTTTCCCAGAATCTCAAATATTCGTGGTTATGAAGATATATCACTATTTTCAACAAAATGAAAAGTGCCGATATTCGCAATATTTTCGCAACACTATCATATGAAAACTCAAGGCTAGTTTTCGAAATTGATAAGTCAAAATTTCACATTAGAAACTTCTAAGTCGAAACTTCGCATGAAAAATCGAAATTATGCAATTTAATCAAAATTGTACCTGGAAAATCGGAATCGAATTTATTCAATTTTTACCATCTCTATACATGACCAGTGGCAGAAATATATATTTTTAAGATTGGAATAAACATGTTGGTATTGGGCAAAGCAAACAACACCTCTCATTTTGAATTTGGCCGTACAAAGTCAGCAAACAAGCACTTTGGTTGCTCCACATGATGTGTTTTTTAGACTACACTGTGTTTTTATTTAGTCTACATTGGGCATACTGTACATATTTGCCTATTACCTCCCTAGCGCCCTTGAGATCCTGATTTCTGTACCAAAAGCACACCATAGACTTTTTTTTTATGTTGTAGGCCTAAATATGTCCGTACATGGGTCTAGTAGGCATCCCGAATAAAATAATGTTTGAAACACACAATTATGTAAAAAAAATTACATTACATTTTTTTTATAAAAGGTATTATTTGAATGATTAAATCTGTAAAATACTTCTTTTGTATGAAAGATTTCAAAACATTTTTTGCATTTATATTTGTTTATAATTAAATGTTAATTCAATTAGAAATGTGTCACTGTTATCACTGTATCCAGTCTCTGCCCTGGTGTGTTGGACCTGGTGACATCACACTAGGGGAGAGAGGGTAAACTTCAAAGGGGAACATCTGGGGAATCACACTGAAAACAGTTTTTCGCCATAGAAAACTGTTTTCGTGTGATTTACTTTTGAATCTCCCGCAGCCCCTCTGATGTGATGTCACTCTGGGGGGGAAATCAGCTTCCGTGCAGAAGCCAGTTCAGAAGATCGGAGCAGCACAGAATAGTGAGTTTGCGCTGCTGGGGCTCCGATCTCTCACTGGATGAGATGGTGCCGTCAGGAAGCCAGGGGCGTTAAATATAATGGGCAGCGTTCAGTGTACGTCTTGGCTAAAAGAAACGCAGTGGAGTCCTAGCCTTACAGATACAAGTATAGGGGGTTCATATTAGTTTGAAAAGGGGTAACGGTTGAGACCCCGTAGTTGGATTTTAAATGCAACATAGTGTCTTAGAAATGATGTCTATTCTGGTCAACTCCATGCCTTATTTATTTATTTATTTATGTATTGAAAAAAGCAGTTTAATCTTCAAGCATAAATATTGATTAAGTGTGTCATTGTTATTTTTCCACATGAAATGACCACTTTACTGCAGTTTATCGATATTATGTCTTATAAAGCATTATTTTATCAGCAACGTAGATGGATTTTTGGTTCTGCTCTCCTCAACAGGGAACCTGCTCATCTGAGGTTATCACCAACATGAAACTTTAGGACAGGGGCTTCAAACTCTTACACACAGAGGGCCAAAATAAACACTAAGACAAAGTAATGGGCCAACCCTATTATATTATTGAAAAATGTCTACAATTAAGGATGTTTTCCTTCTCATCAGATATAACGAGTAACCTTTTCATATGGAAACAAACTTAAAGTGGATGCATACTCAAAAACTAAAAAATACATATGTAAAATTTAAGTTTGACTTACCTCTGAGCTGGTATGAAAAAAATATACTTACCTGCTGTTGCCTGGAATCGTATATATTTATTTGCCAGTCTTATAGGGGTTAACTCTGAGTGAAATATTGCAAATGACCACTGGGGGCATTTATAAATAGTTTTCTATAGGAAAATACATTCAATTTAGTTTAATGCAGAGCTGATTAGAGATTTGATTAGAGATTTACCTGTCTGTCTCTGCAGTTACTTCTGACAACACAAGACAGGCAGAGAGGAGGAGCTGCAAGGGATCTTCTTTAATTACTCCTTGCAGGTACGTTTTTTTCTTCCATATTATGAAAAGATAAATTCCTGGTGGTAGGTCCGCTTTAGGGTTTACTTAATCGCCCTAGTGTTATGGACGGCAGCACCTCGTCCAGCGCTCCAACTGCTACTATCGCACTGGATGAGGTGCTGCCGTCCAGTACAATGCGGGGCTCTGGGAGAGCGCATACTCACGCTGTCCTGTGTCCCCTTCATGCGACATGGCGGCTCGGCTGCTTGTGTCTTCCTCCCCCCGCTCCGAGTGACGTGATGACGTCACTCTGGGAGGCGGCGGGAGATTTGTACAGTAAATAGAATGAAAGCAGTTTTCTATGTAGAAAACTGATTTCAAACTCCCCCTATGTACTAAATATTGCCAGAATAAAGTCCCTGATGCCCCAGATGTGCCCATTTGCAGTAACCCTTTCTTCCCTGGTGTGATTTTATCACACCAGGTTAGAGAGGGTTAAGTGCAAATGGGAACATCTGGGGCACCAGAGACTTTATTTTGGCGATATTTAGTACATAGCAGCATAGTTTTGTGTCCTAATTTTTGTGTTTTTTTTTCATTATTTTTCTTAAAATTATTTTTTTTTATTTTACATAATTGTTTGTTTCAAACATTATTATAATCAGGATGTCTATGAGGCCCGTGTACAGACATATTTTGGGAAGTTACAGAAAAAATTACCATTGAAGTCTATGGTGCACTTTTGGTACAGAAATCTGGACCTCAGCTGTGTGCTAGGGAGGTTAAACATTAAATCTGGGACAAGTAAAGCCTACACCAGCCAATACCACAATGCTGAAACCTACCACACTCTTTTCAATCATTCTGTACAATTCCCTTTAGATCTACCAACAACTATGTATATAGTCAGGGGTGCACATAAGTGGTACTCGGGTACTCAAAAGGGGCCAAAAACTAGCTATGCGTACCTGCATTATTGTTAGAAAGCTCATATGCGTACTAACAACTATCTGAATATGAGCTTTGTAACAATAATTCAGGTACGCATAGCTAGTTTTTGGCCCCTTTTGAGTACCCGAGTACCACTTATGTGCACCCCTGTATATAGTGGTCTCCCTGGTAGAACACACACCAACCTTTGTAAGATGGATCTTAGGTTACTTTACTTGCAACCAAAATTTAATTTTTACAGTCTTTTTCTATTTCTGGTCCCAGATACATGTCACAGTCCATAGGGTAAACAGTTGGCTGAGATTCTTATTCAGGTGGAGAGGTGCTAATGACTGTGAGAAGAGAGTTGTCTTTATTCCAAGTCTCTGCATACTCCTCACTCTACCCCTGGCAGGGATTGACACTTAAGCTGACCATACACCATTAGATATCTCTGTCAGATTTCCTTTAGATCTACCAACAACTTTGTAGTGCCAGGTCCTCTGTGATTGAACACAGGTAGACTTGATTGTTTAGAAAGTCCTAAAGAAAAAGAATAAGTCTCTCACTCTATCCAAGAGGAGACCGGCATCCCAATAAACATATACAAGAAGAACGTGGAAAAGTACGTTGTGGATTCCCCCTGCGAACAGGAGAGGCTGGGGGACTTTAAAGGTCTCCTCAAGTTGGAAAAATAAGGTGTGCATGAAGGTAAAAGCAAGTAGGATTTAATGTACTAGGGTGAACAAAGTAAACATACGCTGGTAATATAGCAAACATAAAATGTAGATGATGAAATATTACAACATTCCAACGCTAGCAGTGGGCTCAAAGTACAAAATTATAAGCTGTGATGTCTTAAGTCCGTTTCCCAAAAATGAGCGAAGGAGACTTGGCCTGAGATGGAAGGAAGGACTGTCCCGACGTACGTTTCGTTATTAAGAATAACTTCATCAGGGGAAGTAGTCCGACATTGGTCAGGTACAGATTCGCCTGAAATCCGTATACACGGGATTAATAAGTGTAAGCCAGTGATTTAACAAAAAAAAATAAGTGTAAGCCAGGATCATGCATAGAAGTAGGCAAGTAAAGTAAGTATTAAACTTACTGAGCGTTGTAGGGTTATAAAGGTATCACAATCAAATTCAAAATCAAAGGGCGAAGTGTGGACCCGGGTAATGGAACGGGGGGGCCCCCTCCGCGTGCAGCAGGCGTCAACCACTGGGAGCACGTGGTCAGGGTGAGAGTCAAGGATCAATTAATAAGGCGTAGTTAGTAGAATATCCAGGTAAATAAGTCAAGATCAGTCAAAAGGTCTGGCGGTAAGGCTTGATCCCAGGTGTCCTTTTAGGCTGGGATACTCTACTAACTACGCCTTATTAATGGGGTGACGCTTAACATCGGAGGACATTATTGACTGGCCATCTGATTGATAACTGCGACCAATCCAATGGGCCCACCAGGAATGTGGCACATGGCATAGGCTCTTTCTGAATTATACTTGTATGTGTGTTATAATCATGTTTCTTTTGTCTTGCATTTTTGACTGTTATTCACTTTAAACCTATTAAATGAGGTTTGTTTTATGATACACACTTACCTTACTTAACCCAATACTTCTTGGAAGCCTTTAAAGCCCCCTCGCCCCTGTTTCATACAGGGGAGATTTCCCTCTGTCCTAATTTTCTGTTTATTACATATTTAATTAGCTGTAACAATGGTTCCAAAATGGAAAGAAAACTAATTTCCATCAGGAAAAATACAATTGCCCAACGTAGGGATGATACCCAGCTGAATGGGGCATTAGAGGCACTTTGCAATTGCCAATCATTTAAAGAAGTAAAATGAGTCTTTATTACAGCTGTAGAAGTCAATATGCATATAAACAAAAAATAAGGGAGTGAAAATTGAGGTTCGTAAACAACATAGTACGATACCTCTGGATCAAGACCCAATACATTGGAGACATAAAATAACACAATAGTGCGATTTCCATACCGTGTAGATATATTTATATGCAGTAAAAACTCCGACATGTTTCACCCTCACTGCCTTCATCAGGGAGATTTATAAATTTGACACCTTTGTGGAAAATCACTGCCAGATCCCGAGGGAAGCAATGCAGATCAGAACTCCCACCAAACCCCATGGGGGGACTCTTACAGAAGACGAAGAAGCATGCCCTACCACAGCCACTTGAACCCTGGTGGAATAATTCCGACCAGATAGAACCGAGATCAAGACAGGCCTACGTGGATATTCCTGGTAGGGATTGGTGAATCTTTCCCAGATTATCCGTAGGCTACCAAGTGGGGTGCAAATGGTGCGCCCCTCCAATGTAGTCCATGGACAACCTCCTATATCATCCCAGTGTCTCAGCTAATGGTTCCAAGTTGCTCTAAAATTCTAAAAAACAAAATACTAACCTGCTGTGCTTTCATCTGTGACAGTCTGGGGGTTAATAAACTGCAGTTACACGTATGGCCACTGGAGGCCACCAAATATTTAGGTTTCAAAGGAAAAAAACATGTCTCCAGAGAGACACAGACATGATGATTCTATATCCTGACTGTCTTTTGGAAACATCAGGTCTGGTGAAAAACGATGAGGATTGACAAGGAGTATTCAGGATTATCATTACAGGTAAGGTAAGGTAAGTAATTTTTTATTGTTTTTGCCAGCAATTAATAGGGTGTTCACCAGTGTGGAACATAAAGTAGATAAGGTGAGTTTAGTTACGCTGTAAGCACATGGAAGCTCTGTTTTTCCCATTTAAACTATTTATGTTAAATTGGCTGCCCAGTTATTTGGAGAGCATACCTCTTGAACCTGATCTTTTAATGTGCTCACCTCGAGTTGTTTTTAATTTCTGGAATTATTTATAACACTGATGGCTTCCTTCTGTCATCTCATCTGGTGATACTCGGACAGAAGAAATGAATTGTGAGTGTTCAATCCACTCAGACCGAAGACGGAAGCAGCGGCAGGCAAAATTATAATAATTTTTCATCTCCATTGTGGAAGACAAGTCAACAAGATTTGCATAGTCTTGCTGCGAGGGAAAGTGAGCTATAATCATATGACATTGCTAAAGAAGGCAGCGAGTGTTATGCATTTATGTATTTATAAAGAGCTTGATGAAGACTCATAAACAGAGAAATCAACATGAGTAACCTGCTGAATAAATTATGTCAGTGATATGGCCTGGCAGCAAGAGGCCATTTAGTGGTTTTGATCAAAAATTCAAGAATCTATTTGGTGGTGGGAAAAAATATGATTATTGAATTGAAATGAGTACAATAGGATATTTCTGTTTAAAAAAACAAAAAAGTAAGTGTCAAGGCTTTTGTCCTAAATAGAGATGAAATTATTCTAGTTTTCAAGAAGTTCTTTACATGTCTCTACATTTGTACATGAACACAATGATATAGGGGACCTCAAGCAATCCCAATGGAATTAAACTCCAATAACTGCCAACTAATCTCATGTTTCATGTAGAGATGCTCGAATTTTTCGACTTGCTAACTTTCAGAGCTGATTGCAAAGCCCCTGAACATAGTATCACCAAACTTGCTGGAGATGTAGAGAAGGGTTGGGGGAACATTTGAAAGAAAAAAGTATGTCTCTAACACAAATAGTTTTTGAATGAATTAAGTTCAAAATTAAATTTTCAGAATTTTCGACATTTTGACTTGACTTTGAACTTAATTTGTGCAAAAACTATTTGTGTTAGAGACATACATTTTTCTTTCAAACGTTCCCCCAACCCTTCTCTACATCTCCAGCAAGTTTAGTAATGATACCATGTTCAGGGGCTTTGCAATTAACTCGAAATCGTCGAATATCTGAAAAAAACTTTGATCATCTCTGGTTTCAAGTTACACCCCCAAAAAATATATATACATATAAATATACACTGAGCAAAACTAAAAAACGCAACACTTTTGGTTTTGCTCCCATGTTGCATGAGCTGAACTCAAAGATCTGAAACATTTTCTATATACACAAAGGACCCATTACTCTTAAATATTATTCACAAATCTGTCTAAATCTATGTTAAGGCCTCCATACACCAATATTACCATACAATTTCTGTACAATCAACTTTTCTTCTACCAGAACCATGTAATATGAGGACCTTTCTAAACCTTCAAGTCACTATATATTTGATCAGGAAGGCCACTATTCTACACAGTTGTTGGTAGATCTGATTGTATGGAGTGATCTAAAGGTGTATTGGGGGCTTTAGTGAGCTCTTCTCCTTTGCTGAGACAATCCACCCCAGGTGTGGCTTATCAAGGTGCTTAATATACATCATGAATATTTCACAGGTGTGCCTTAGACTGCCCACAATAAAAGGCCACTCTGAAATGTGTTTAATTACACAGCACAAAGCAACCTTTGAGGGAGCGTGCAATTGGCATGCTGACTAAAGATGGTCAAATGTTTTGACTGGCTGACTTGGCAAAGCCTCTGAAAATGGTATCACCACCAAAATTGCTGGAGATATATAGAAGGGTTGTGGGAACATTGGAAAAAAACGTTTTTGTAGTTTTTGCATAAATTAAGTTCAAAGTCAAAGTCGACTTTTGACATTTTGACTTGAGTTTGAATTTAATTTCACATAAACTATTTGTGTTAGAGATATACGTTTTTGGTAGAATACAGCCAACCATTCTCTACATCTCCAGCAAGTTTGGTGATGATACCATATTCAGTGGCTTTGCAATTAACTTGAAATTGTTGAAATGGTTGAATGTTTGAAAAAATATTCGACTATCTCTAATGCTGACTTCAGAAATGTTTACCAGAGCTGTTGCCTGTGAAATGGATGCTCATTTCTCCACCATTAGCCGTTTTCAAAGGTTTTTCAGAGAATTTGGCAGTATATCCAACTGGCCTCACAACTGCAGACCATGTGTAACCACGCCAGCCCAGGACCTCCACATCCAGCATGTTCACCTCCATGATCGTCTGAGACCTGCCATCCAGACCGCTGCAGCAACAACCAGTTTGCATAAAGAAAGAATATCTGCTCAAACAGTCAGACACCGTCTCAGGGAAGCTCGTCTACATGCTCCTTGTCCTCATCGGGTTCTGGACCTGACTGCAGTTGTAACTGACCTGAGTGGCAAATGCTTACATTCGTTAGTGTCTTGCACGTTGGAGAGGCATTCTGTTCATGGATGTGGATGTAGTGACCCACGGTGGCAGTGGGGTTATGTTATGAGCAGGCATATGTTATGGACAATGAACACATTTGTGATGACATTTTTAATGCACAGAAATACGTAACGAGATCCTGAGGCCCATTGTTGTGCCATTCATCCACGACCATCACCTCATGTTGCAGCATGATAATGCATGGTTCAATATTGTGAGGATCTGTACACAATTCCTGGAAACTGAAAACATCCCAGTTCTTGCATGGCCAACATACTCACCAGACATGTCACCCATTCAGCATGTTTGGGATGCTCTGGATCGGCTTATGCAACGGTGTGTTCCAGTTCCTGCCAATATTCAGCAACTTTGCACAGCTATTGAAGAGGAGTAGACTAACATTCCACATACCACAATCAACAACCTGATCAACTCTATGCGACGGAAATGAGGCAATTGGTGGCCACACCAGATACTGAATGGTTTTCTGACCCATCCCAGTTAAGCAAAACTGTGCACATTTCAGAGTGGCCTTTTATTGTGGGCATTCTAAGGCCCACCTATGCAATATTCATGCTGTCTAATCAGCGCCTTGATATGCCACACCTGTGAGATGGGATGGATCATCTCAGCAAAGAAACGCTCACTAACACAGATTTGTGAACAATATTTGAGAGTAATGGGTCTTTTGTGTACATAGAAAATGTTTCAGATCTGTGAGTTCAGCTCAGGGGCAAAATGGGAGCAAAACCAAAAGTGTTGTGTTTCAAGTTTTGCTCAGTGTAATCAAAAGCACAGCATCCCAGGAGGCTGGGATTTGTTCCACTCCCTTTAGCCTTCAGCGTAGCATCCACCAAAGCAGCTATAGCGGCCCACAGCCACGAGGGGACCCACCGCCCATGCTGTCTGCGCATTGCTTGGCGGGAGGTCCCAACAGAGCACATACACTTACTAGCTAAAGTGTATGCCATCTGTCGGGATCCCTGTCCAGCACTAGGCTTAAGGTAGGGGTCCCTACGGATCAAAAAACCTTGTGGAAACCTCCCCTCAGGGATCTTGTGTTCAGGTGGTGCACTCAGTCAACCTAATGTGGGTAGACAAATGAGAGAGGTTCAGGAAGGAATAATGGAGGAAGTAGATTAAAAGGCTTAAACATTGTGGCACAGGGAGGGACAAAGGAATGTTGAAAACCAGTTTACCGAAATCATACCTATCAACCCTCCCGTTTTGGCCAGGAAAGTCAAGTTTTTTTATGTGGCTTTCTTGGATAAATCCAGATTTTTCCCGGATTCTTGAAATCGCGCTTATTTAGCAGGGAGAGGGCGTTACTCTCACTGCTTATGTCCCACCCCACACATTATCAGCACAAGCGGGTGGGAATTTAGCAGGAAGAGTAACACCCTCTCCCTGCTAAAACAGCCAAGAGGTAAGCCCGGTATCAGAAGTGACGTCACTTACAGTACTTGGAACGCATAAGAACCACAATCCTCATACCAGAAGGGACATTACTGACGTCACTTCCTGTATGTCCCCCGTTTTTTTTTTTAAGTTGACAGCTATAAACCAGATCAAGACAGCTGACAGGTAAGTAAAAGAGATCCACTCTTAAGCCCCCCCCCCATACACCTTACAATCTTAACATATCATTTCTGTTCATTCTACTTTTGTTCTACCAAACCCATGTAATATGAGGACCTTTCTAAACCTTCCGAGCACTATGTATTCTATCAGGGAGGACCCGGCACTACATAGCAGTGATATATA
>CM070037.1:17091163-17122659 GCA_036250615.1 Ptychadena robeensis
CGATTTAGCTGATTGGTTGCCTAGGATCTGAGAAAGAGTGATGATGGTGTGATTTGCCTTAGCTGGGGACCCAAAAGGATTGCGATTCTGAGCCTGGGCGTTCCTATGTCCGGGGGTCTGTGCTCTTTCTAGAAGTGAGAGCGCTGTCACCTTGTCTGCGGAAGGTTAGAAGGGTTCCACAGCAGCAGCCGTATGAGGAACAATTCTCCAGGAGCTAAAGGGGAACTTCTATTCAGATCCTGGAACATGCGTGCATCATTGGAGAGTGGAGTTCTTGTTCCCAAGATTCCAGGGAGATTCGTCAAAGTACTGTGCTGTGCTATTTGTTCTACTAAGAATGGAGCTGGCCTAGTGGGAGCTAGGCCCAGAGTCCATTTTGAGTGATTTCTACTGAGAGGAAGAGCTGGCTCTAAGATTGAGCTAGGACCTCAGATGTTCAGAACAGCCTGTCCCAACCCTCCTTCCGCCTGCTGACATGTTTCCGAATAACTTTTTTCTCATTTTCAAGTAATGTCTGTCCCCTCTGGTCATTTCGCTACCCGGTTCCCACACCTCCCCAGCAGCCCTACGGTGTCAGTGCTAGCAATTTGCCAAAGTCTTGGGTATGTATCCATTTTTTTTGTGCTCTCTGCTCTGTCTGGTGTCTTGATTGGTCCAGTGAGATTTTGCGCCTTTTTCTAGTGAATGGGAGATATAGTTTTTTAGGGCCAGACACAGTGTAGATGTCAGTTCTCTCCCTGGGGTGTCCCCTCTTGGGACCCTGGGATGTTTCCTGTGTGTCGGTCAGGGGCTGATTGTCCTGTCTGTGAAGGTGGTGATGGTGTGATGTGCCTAGCTGGGGACCAGAAGGATTGCGGATCTGAGTCTGGCGTCCAGCTTAGAAGGGAGAGCCTGTCACCCCTTGGTCCCTGGCGGAGGGTGAAGGTCTCCCAGCAGCGCCGTTGAGCGCAATCTCCAGGAGCTAAAGGGGAACTGCTATTCAGATACTGGAATCAGGCGTCATCATGTGGCAGGGAGGTCTGTCCCAAATCCCAGGGAGGATTCGTCAAAGGCTTGCTGTGCTATTTGGTTCTACTAGGAGAGGAAAGCTGCTAGGGGGAGCTAGGCGGCCGAGTCCCATTGGGAGTGATTTCTACTGAGGAGGAAATAGCTGTAGAGAGAGCTAGGACCTCAGATGGTCAGAACAGCCTTGTTCGCCCACCCTCCTTCCGCCTGATGACATGTGCGACTAAACTTTTCTTCATTTTCCATAAGTGTTCTCTCCTCCCCTCTGGTCATTTTCTATCTCCCCCCGTGATCCCCCATTCCTAAATCAGTTAACCCTATCAGCTCCTAAACTCCTGTCCCTGGCAGGTGCTACACTAATTAAAACAAAAACTACATATCAAGTAAACTAGTCAGAATTTGATTTGGAAACCATCTTTGCTAAACACATATAAGATGTGAACTTACCAAAAACCAGAAGGGATTCTTGGTCAAACACCCTGAGAGCTCTGCCCCACAGTTGAATTTAATACAGTTGGAGAATACCTAGCAAACTTATTGTCAGAACTGTGTGGCATATAATATATCACATGAGACTGGGGTCAGAGTATATAACATAAAACACACCTTGTAGTATGATATATACTATATAGGGCAGACACATCCAACATGAAAATGGCAGTATTTTGTAAGGTGGACGTTTTTAATAGGCCATAGCTCTACTAAATACTTATTTGAAAAAGGATACAAGCTCTTATAAATGCTAATTGGAGAAAGCACATGAGGTGATAAGAAGATAAAATAATGCATTTAAAAATAGAGGTAAAATTAAGGCGTAGCAAGTAGTACCAGGGAGTGAAATCATCCAGGTACCCATATTGCTGGAGTGAACTGCCAACACGGCAACTCCTGTCCCTGTAGGAGATCACTACACTAAGCCTGCATTGTGCCTCCCTTTTTGTGGGTACATTATTTTATAATTTCCTTTACTTAACTTTGTTGTACTAGGTTGTGCTCCTCTTGTCCTTTTCTGCCTTTAAAGTGGACCTACCAACTGGGAGGTCACTCAGCATTATCAGCTGCAGCTAAGCCGATAATGCTGAAATCCTTGATTGTAGAAAATGAATCTTCTTCTAACAGCTGTAGGGGAGCTTATCTCTCCCAGGCAGGAAATTCCCCTCTTCACAAACCCCCCCTCCCCTACGAGTGTCTGCAGCTTCGATCTAGAAGACAAAGGAGGAGGAGGTGGAGTGGGGAGGGGAGGAGAGGGGGGGGTCAGTGTGGGCGGAAGTGTGCAGATGCCAGGAGCCAAGATACCAGCATGAGAAATCCAAGCACGTGAAGACAGTTTAGTGAGAGTTTTTTTTTGTGTAGCAGTTTCTCATCATCTGAACTGCTGACAGGTGAGTATTGTGTCTGTGTAATGTATGTCTGTTTTTTTTATTTTGAGTGTAAAACCGCTTTAAAAGCAGGGTCACACGTCCCCTCCATCTTTGGAACTGCATACCTACATGCAACTTCATCACCCACCCCTCATACCGACCCCAATGACAATTTCATTATCTGTATTTTACCCGGTTCCATACACCACCTAATGGTCTTTCTGGCTACTGACGTCACTCCTACTGTGTGAGCACTGCTGGATATTTATTAAATGTTTTCTACCTAAGTTAGCTCTTAGTTTCTATGCTAAGAGCACCGTATTAAATCAGTTTCACTGCCCTTTACAAGTGTAAGATTTTCATCTAACAAACAGATTTTCTAGCAATCAGAAAAGTAAAGTGTAATATGTGAAAGCAACAGCTGGTGAGCTAAATCAAAGCAATATTTCATGTTCAGTAGGGAACAGGACAACAAACCGTGAACTATGAAGAAACACTGCTGACTCTTGAAATAATTTATTTTTACATATTTTTGAGCAATAATGTGATTTCATTTTATAAATAATATATTTCTTCCGTTAATGTCTTCTAATAATCGCTACTTCCCCTTATTAATATATTTAAAAACTACAACCAGTCCATACTTGAATCCCACTATTTGTTATTTAGTAGAAAAAACAGAGATAAAAAAATTAAAATGTAAAAACATGAAATGCTAGAAAAATGTAAATTGGGAAAAAAATTTCTTTCCTTAAGCCTGCCATACACGCACACATCGGTGGCCGATTTTGCCGCCGACCAATGGGTGTGTGCACTCGCGGCCATTGGTCAGCTGCAAATTGAGGGTGCCCACATATCCGATATTCTCTGGCCGATGTCGGCTGATGCCGTTAGCTTCAATGAATACCGACGTCTTTATTGAAGCTGTAAGCTCTGGAAAGCAGCGTGATGACGTCATCACGCTGCACTTCAGAGCTGTTCTTAGCAGTTCTGTTGCCCCCCACTCGGTAAGTGTGTGGGGGCCTCACAAAAAAAATTAAATGTCATGCACATAACCCACAAGGCCTCTGAAGGTGTCATGTTGTGTCTGGCACAAATCTAAGCAGCAGATCCTGTAAGTTCTGTAAAGCCCCCCATGCAGGTATACCTATGCCATACCTATGCCATTTATTTCCTAAAGCAAATCGATGGCTACCCACCTTGAGCGATTGACCCGAAAAGGTCACAATCGTGCAAGGAACGGATCAAGCAGGGATCTGCCAAGATGGTAAATGCCTGTTCGATCTGAATACTTACCCTGTTTCCCTGAAAATAAGGCATCCTTCGAAAATAAAGCACCCTTAAATTTTTGCCTCTGAAATATAAGGCATCCCCCCCAAACATAAGGACCCCCCAAGATACAGTACTGTAACTCTGACAGGGGGATGACAAAAGAGGATCAGAAGGGGTTACTAAAATGGTAATCCCCCCTCTGAGTCTCCTGTGCCATTTTGATTTCCCCCTCTGATCCCCCTGGGTCACTTGGGTGCTGGGCAGATTTGGAGTTGTGATATTTCTGCCAAATATCATGCATATCATGAATATCTTTCAAGGCTACTTTGGAAATGCTTTAACCCACCCCTTCTAGATTTCAACAAATTGTCTTTCTCAAAAACACACACTTATTCCTACATATGCGTGTTTTTCTCACTTCCATCTTTTCACCTGATGGGTATTACATCCCACTCTTGCCATGAGATAATTATTGTTGTTTTCACTTCACCAGTGCATCATGATGCATGCTTGCTTTAGACCAGGGCTGTCAAACACATGACTGTGGGAGTGTTGACCTGTTCATTCAAAACCTGTATAACATATCCAAACAAATAATTTAACACTGTGAAGAAATTGACACAACACCAGAAAAAGTGGATAAATGTATTTTTGGCCACAGCTCAAATAATTAACAATATACATGTCCCTGACAGTGCCCTCCAATTAATCCAACAACACATAACCCCACATACCAGCCACCAGCCTCACCTACACAGCACATTGGGTACTCTTGAACCATTGCCTCCTCCCACCACCTACAACAACTCCACCTTGGGTTATTGACCCTCAAAAGAGTGAAACGTTGTTAGCTTACCAGTGACTGCCCCCCTCCACCAGCACGTCACCCAATTAAATTGATATATATTTTATCCTAGGCACTGCCAGGGACCCGCCCCCATGCTGTGACAAAGAAACATAAGAACAAGAAAAACAAAGGTAAAAGAAAAAACATCAGTGACCAGCTCCTCACGACAACCAGGCCGTTCCCCCCCCCCCCCCCCCCTCCCCTTTCTATGACTCTGACCAAAACAAACGCCCTGCGTACCGATGAAGCACCAAAATAAACAGTACAAGGAGGGTGGGGATGTCCTTCTGAGAAAGATGCAGACGTCACTTCCGCCTCCTCCTTTTCTGCAGACTCCTCCCCGGCTTCACGTCACTTCCGGTGACGCCTGGGCATTCCCATTAACTCTCCCCAGTCAGGCATCTGTACGCCTAGTGCCTGGCTGTGGATGTTAAACACAGAGTTGTTCCAAAATTAAAATCACGGCCACTCTTGATATTTATTGAAAAAATGTCTACAATGGACAAAGTGTTCTTTCTCATCAGATACAACAGTTAACCTTTTCATATGGAAACAAATTAACCTTTTTGCTTCAACATTGAATATGGAACAAACAAAGTGTCATACAATAACACATGTGACATCTATACCACATATCATACCACATATCAATAGTAAAATTGTATATATGAGAAGCAACTTGGCACATTTGGGATTTTTTTCACTTATCATCCATAAAATGGGTTGTTTGACTACAAGGCACATATAGAGTGTGTCAGATCTTCTTAAAGTGGGGAGGAGGACCAACTGCAAAGATGCATATATATATATATATATATGTTCCCACAACTCATCACTATGCCTCCAGCAATTTTGGTAATGAAAAGGGCTTTGCAATCAACTCACAAAGTCAGCCAGACCTTTTCTACTATTCATTGACACAGAGGATGTGATAATCCAGGATGCCTATGTCTGTAATATAATGCAGCCATATGGTGAGGGCACCTGACCTCCTCAGCATCATCATTGACATCTGGAAGGTGGTTCCAGCAACGTGCCCGCAAGACGCCGACACAGAGGGACAGCACTGCTGGAGAACATAACCTACCGCAAGTGTGGCATGGGGTTTCCATTATTGGTAATTTCAGCAAGTTTATAGTTCAAGTGATATCGTTTATTGGATAACTGAAGTCATTAGAGAAGCAAGCTTTCGGGATGTCGCAGATCCCTTCTTCAGGCTTAATAAAATTCTGTTTTTTCAAACTCACATTTATACACAAAATAACAAGGTCATAAATATTTTAACAAAAGCAACAGTTTTTTCTTGACACACATGACTGATTGAGGTGAGAGTGAAGGGTTATGCCCCCAATACATACACAGATTTTAGCGTCCGACAGACTAAAAATGATACATTTATTTCAATCGTACAATCGAAGATTGATTGATGGAAAATAAAATATACTCCACATGGAATAACCAATTTTTGATAAATTTTCTAATTTTGATCGTCCATGAAATTGATCGTTTAATCGGGCGATTATTTTTTCAATCGGAAGTGCTATGAAGTATTAGTATGCAAATGATCAGGAACGATCCAGATCAGTCGGTTACAAAATAATTTGTACTCAATTTGTACTCAACCGATCCAAATTTTCTGACATGTCCGATCATGTTTTGATTTTTTTCACAATTACGATCAATTTTAGTTGATCGGACCATGTGGTCATGCACCAATTTTCAGTCGACCGATCTAAAAATTTATCGTTTTAATCGGTCGCCGCTAATATCTGAGATGTAGGGGGGCCATAGTATGGAGATAGTGTCAGAGGATCACTTGATTAGGAAGAGGAAAGTTTGGGGGTGATAGAGATAAGAGGTCAGCCGTGATATTCACCTCCTTCAGCAACTAAATGTTATAGACTGGGAAGCATATAGAAATATGGCAAAATAGGTATTTCTGAAAAACCTAAATAGCATGTCTTCAGGGACTTCTGTGGGCCGTCTGGTCCCCCCCGCTTGTGTGGGATATCGCCCGTGCTGCTGGGGGGATCCACCGGCTCCATATTGCCCCCGCCTCTCTGCTGTCGTCCCCATTGGGAGTGTGGGCTTTTGCTCCAGGTGGGTTTCTTTCTTGATATTCGTTTAATTTGTTGACCATGAATTCCATATTCTATTAAATCATATGCTTTCTGTCATAAGTAAATGCACTTTGCAATGAATTGGGAAAATTTTCAACTGCTATTATCTAGCATATATGTTGTTGAAGAGTATACTTAAATTTTAAAGGGAATATGTGTCCTTAAATTTTAAAGGGAATATGTATACAATGAACTATGATTAATGTGATCGTGATTACACGGCTCTTATTTTTGAAGCTTGATTATGATTAGTGATGATCGCGAATATTCAGATTCCGAATATTAATCGCGAATATCGTCAATTCGGAAATTCGCGAAGATGGTGAATATATTGCCGAATATTCGCAATTCCGGATATTCGGTATTTTTTATCCATTACACTTCCATTATCCATTACACTACACTTCACTCTCAATGTGAGTGGACGAATGGGAAGGCTGCAACAAGAGCTTAGCAACACCATCAACAGATTTTTAAATGAATATTGGGGTGATGCAAATATTGCGAAAATCGTCACTTTTAAAATTCGCATACAAATTCGCGCCATGTTAAACATATATTCGCAATAAACTGCCGATATTCGCAATAACAAAAAAAACCCCCGAATATTGCCGAATGCGAATATTTTCCGAATGTTTTATATAAAATTCGCGGCATGCCACGAATACGAATGTTGCCTATGCCGCTCATCACTAATTATGATTGATACCCATTCAAATTTGATTGTGCTATATGTGTATTGCCATTTCTTTATTATACTTCTCTGAAATCTTAAAACAGATGGTATACTGTCCTGAGGAAGCCCTAAAAGGGCGAAACATGTTGGCAAAACCAACTGTAAACTGCAATTCAAAGTCCAACCAATAAAGCAGAAAGTTTGTACCCACATGGAAATCTTCTGTCAACTCCTTTCATTGTTTAGAAGTTTATTTTCTATATGTCTGTATATGTTGTATATGAACTATAACTTGTTTAATTATACATACTATTGCCATGGAACATTTTCAATAAGTAGGTTTGCCAACGAAAAGTTCCCACCGAGGGTACCCCCTAATCTCCTAGCAATATACTTATAAATGATCAGAGATTAGGCATGAATGGCTAATTAGTAATGAAAACCTTTCCCCCGAGCTTCACTCTGGAATACCCCCAGGGGGGTTAATACAGCAAAAAAGCTTAAAATGTATACATAAAACACAGCCATGGCTGGTATCCATGGCCTAAAAAGCATTTTTCTACAGTTTTCTATACTTTTAGCAGGCCTACGAATTCATTTTTTCTGTCTAGACACAGGAAGAAGGAAATGAATATTATCAGCTTGCCCGGCAATATATTCTCCACCTAGGAAATAGAGTGTGTGCTGCTTTTGCTGAGGATCTATAGGCAGGTGATTATGACCGGCCATCTGCAGAAAATTCTTTCTTACGTCCTAGGGTTCTGCAGGAGAGGGACTGATTGATATGCCTGCAGCCAACGCCGGACTAAAAAGTGGAAAGTTTAATACCCCCTGGGTACACAACTGATACATTTTTTAGTGACCATATACATACAAATAGAAAATCTAAGCGCAAAACCGGCATCGGGATATTTATGACGGAGCTTTTCCAGACGAGACTCCCAGTTGTGATATTCTTCCAAGACTTATACAGTTAAAATAGAAAAGGGTAATGGTCAGACTAGGGATGACTGCTTCTTTCAAATGAATTCTAACATTTCTCTGTAAATCACATTTGCAGCGCGAAACCGTGTCGAAAATTTTTTCAACCGCTGTTTATGTAGATTTCACCGCAAATATATGCCGTGTACAAGCCAGACGAGTGTTCAGAAAATTGAAATGACCTTGACAGGTGCAGCCAGCTTTTAATCCTCGTCTCCCTGAAACAGATAAAAAATGTAACGCGGAGACGCGACGTGTCCAACGCACAATGCGCTTGCATACGAAATGCTCAGGCTTTTTAGATGCCGTATTTAGTGACACCGTATTGTTGCCTGGGCTACGCTTCTGTTATCAGTTCCCTCTGATTATCTACAACTCTCATCTCCCGGAAAGGTTATCAGACACAAATTCCTCCATCTTCAAACAGAGAGAAGAAGCCGGACCTTTGCACACAATTGTAGAGAAATGAACGGTACTCTTACAGAGGAAAAGTGGAGCTGTTAGCAGCGGTGAAGACATGCCTTGGAAATCACCAAGGAGACAGAGAATGGATTCTTATCTTCCTGTCAGGGAGTTAGATACGGAAAAAAATATATCATAGTTTTGGCAGAGGATAGTTATGTGTTTGTGTAAAAATGTGATTAAGGATTAAAATATATTCTTTATTGAGGACTATAAGACACACTTTTTCCTATTCAAACCACTGGGAAAATGTCTGTGCGTCTCATGGTCCGAATATGTTGTTTTTTTTTTGTTTCAAACATCCTGGGAGCAATATATTATTATCTTGTATTTATATAGCACTGACATATTATGCAGTGCTCTACAGAGCATATATATTCATATCACTAGCTGTCTCTCAGAGAAGCTCACAATCTAATGTCACTTACATATACCATAGTCATGTATATGTAACTAACACAGTCATAGGTCACATGTAACTAACATAGGAGAATCTTTATTTGGGGAAGCCAATTAACCTACTGCATGTCTTTGGAGTGTGGGAGGACACCCATGCAGACACAGGGAAAACATACAAACTCCTTGTCTCTGGTGAATCCCTCCTGTATTTCTCCTGATGAAGCAACTGTAATGTGCGAAACATGTTGAGATTGAGATATCAATGATAATTCCATGATGTGGTACTTTAACAATACATGTATATATATATTTATAATAATGAATCATGACGCAGTATAACCTGTATTTTCTGATACGCTGAATTAAATTGTTTATTAACTCTAACCTACAACCAAGTGGTATTGCCTTTAAAGTCCTTAAATCCCTAACCACCTAAACGTATCTTCTTTTTCTTCTATATTTTGTTGGGATGTGTCAGACCAGCATATGAATGTGGCTAACCCTTTATAATTTCTTATATTCAATTACATACTTGTATTGCACTTAAACTCGACTGAAATTTTCCCTCCATACAGCTCATGTTTTGCAGATTATACCCTGCATACGATCCAATTCAAATTTCAAACACATTAAATTGCTCACCAGATCCATTAAACTTGGTGGGGGCTCATAAAATAGAAAAGCTTATGGATTAAGGTACGATTAATTCAGAGCTGATGCTATAAGTGGTAGGATATGTTTTACCTATTACCTGTTTTACATCTCTTACTGTATATGTAGATTAATCTTCTTTTGCATAATGCTCCATGTAGAGAGAATGTTAATCTATGTTCTGGTTTTATATGAAAAGCATGTACTCAAGTGCTACTTTTTCCACATCAACTTTCTCTTCACTAGTAATAAGGAACCAGTAAGCATAGCCCCTAACTTGTGACCTATGTTAATATTATAAAAAAATCATCATGTCCATGGGTCATAAAAGCCTTGTTTGTCCCTATAATATATGTACAAATTATTCAAATATACAAATTTGTCATAGTGTCAGGATCCAAACCTAGGGATGCTTCAGTGTCTGGCTGCAGCTAGGTTTGCTGAGCCACCTGAATGTTGGATTTAGTACCTTGTTGGATCCCTTGTACAAAGACACTGGGTTACCTGTTTTCTTGTTGAATCCTTGGCCCCTCCCATGTACTTCCTATAAAAGCCATGTCCTTGCTCTGCCTTATTGCCTGATTTTTGTGCTCCAGCCAGCCAACATCTTGCTCCTGATTCCTCTTGTGCTCTCAATACCATCTTCCGTGTAATGACCCTTGGCTTGCTTGATTGATTACCTGACTCATTAGAATTAGGCATGTAACCTACCACTGTTTGTGCTTTCATTCTGCCCACTCCTGTTTGCTGTTTCAGCTACTGGACTCTGAGCCTGAACATAGATTGTTACACATAGACTTCCTTACAAGGATATGGTTGGATACTAATAAATCAATTTTTCTTCTTTAAGGGAATCTGGTATGAAATATTTCACCACCCAGATTTGGCCACCATATTTGGACCACTGTGTATGATGGGGCCTAGGTTTCTTGGAATTCTGTATTCTGATAGTTCTTCCAATGGCTGGTAAGCTAGTTTATGTGTTAAGGAAAGTTGTCTATAAAACTATAGATCCTTCCTACCGACATGACTGATGAAAGCTTGACCAATACTATGCTTACTGCTTTCGGTCAATCAGAAAAGGTGTGACGTTCAATCGATTGAAAATGTTAAACTGAAACTGAAAACGTTCAACTGTTACATCAGTCGAATGGTAATATCTCAATCTGCGTATGGCTAGCTTTAGTAGGGACTTTATATGTTAACAAAGAAAAGTTAAGTCCTATTTACATGTGCGATTTCAGGACAGCAAATAGCCCCCCCCCCCATCATAAGCCGTGGTTGAAAATATTGTGCAGGCGTTTAGGGGCTTGCTGTTACACATTGACAGCAACCCCTATGTTATCCCTAGGCTGGCTACCCAAGTATGTTGCATTACCCATGCAGCTGCAGTTACCAACGGACTGGTGGTAAATGGGTTGGTCATGTAAATGGGCCCTTATAGTGGTAGGAATAAACGCAGTAAAGAATCTGTTTCTATAAAAATGAGAATATATGCCTTAATTACAATTAGCTCACTGCAGAGGTTGTTCTACTGCAGTGAATCCCCATGGTGTCTAAGGGCTAATTCACACCGACAGTAAGGAGCATGTTGTGTCCACCAAAGAATTGCACAAGAAAAAACACGTCCCCAGAGAACGTGTCATTCTGAATTCCCGGGTTGGTTTTTCAGGCGGTTGCCCATTAGAAATACATGTATTGAGAACCAGACCCTAACTATAGGTATATGCATATATCCTTAATTAAACTAACAAGCTGGCATTGCAGGCACAAAAGGTCAAACTCATTATTTGCACGTTAAAAGGTCTTTATTAATAGTGTTGGACCAAAAAATCTAAAGTTTTTTTAGAAAGACTGACGGCTATGGTCAGTGGATGGTATTGCCCTTGCAAGGATTACCATACTGAACATGCCTTTAAGTCATATATATATTTAAAATTCAAAACAAAATTGTGATCATCATAACATTCATGGGTAGGATTCCATATGATAGTGTTTGTCATCAACTCTCCGTTCTCCAATGTTTTCGCCCCGTGGAATTCCTCAGTAAGATGTATGGAGTAATAAGTCTGGGTATGACATATAAAATGATCAAACTCAATAGTAACATCAGACAAATTCCTCTATAGTTTAGCAACTTCTATAGAAATTACCCTCAATACTTACAGCACACTTTATACAATAATCATCACATAGAAAGACATGATGATGCTCAATGATGGGCATATCTGGACACAAATAGGACTCTCAGGGGGGTTACCAGAGTGTCCTGGACCAAAAAACTCCAACTAGCTCCAGCTCCAGTTTCCCAAGATGATAGGGGGCATCTCCCGATACCTGGAGGTAAGGAACAGAACTGTAGAGCAAAAGGATTGGATTAGCGCCAGTGGGGTAGCCATCTCCCCTCCACCCCACCAAGCAACCACCAGATAGTGAAGTGAATATAACCAGAAATTTATATAGTAGAACTACATGTAGTTTTGGGCAACAAAAAAACACACTCCACCTCTGTGTGCAACCAGTTGTCAAAAACCCAAAAGTGCCCACACATTATGTGCAACCATTCCACACAGCAGCATGGCTGCAGTTTCAAGATGGCTGCCGACTGTCTGCCTCCCTAAAATGGACAATATAAATTGAGCCTAAGTGTAATGTCAGATAAGCCAAGGTACAGTAGTCTAAATTTTTATATAAAGATTTGCATACAGACGTCTGATTTCAGGAAGAAGCAATATCAACTGTCCATTGGTCAAGTGAGTGCCATCGTTGTCAGGATTCATTGGACAGACAAATGTTACATGTTCTCAGAAAAGTTTTAAGTACCAAATCGAATTGTTGAAGGTCTGATGAAGTTTTATTAGCTACAAGTTCTTATATTTTTAGGCAAACAGTTTTATGCTTAAGTTGGAAAAATAAAATGATTATGTATGCAAACGTTGCAAAACTTATACAGCAGGCAAAAGTACAGCAATACATTCAGGTTATAATTATAGGAATGTCTCACAATGTAAAATGTTTGAAAATCGCACATGTGTTTCATAGATTTTGGCACCATGGGGTTTAAGTCATTCTATTCAATCATACCTAGCTGCCTCAAGCTTTCTTACATCCAAAATCTAATGCAAAGAATCAGCCTTCGGTGTAAAGCACCGCAGAGGCAGCAGGCCACATATAATTTATCCGTCTGTCGACAGAAAGAACAATGTACATCAAGGTTATAGGTGAATAGCTTACTGATTCTCAGAACTCTGCTTGCAGAAATCCCATCACTTCCTTTACTTTCTACCCAGTACACAATGCTAAATCTCACTGCTTAGAGCTTCGGAACCTCTAGACGCATATTGTAATCCCTAGCAGGGTACCCGATATGTTAAATTGACTTTGGTAAGGTAAAACCTGTTTTGACAAGCATTGTGTGCCCACCTCTTCTCAGGTTCTTCATAATATCATAAAGAAAGACCAAACTCCATCTCCTTGCTCCAAAAAAGTCTTTGTACAGTCTTGGGAAGTAAATTGTGATGGTTCCTTCTGGTTATCTTTCACAGTGCAATTCAAGGCAGTTTAGAAGAAGGATCTAAATATTTGTTTAATATGTATTTTTTATCTAGCTTGCCATTCCTATATCTCCTTGAAAAGATGGGATGAGGCAGGATCATACCTGTCAAGTTTTTTGGCTCTGAATGAGGGAAAAATACCAGAAGGGACATCACGTACGCACATCATTTGCACAAGTGGGGTGAGAACTTAGAAGAGAGAGTAATGTCCCCTGCCTCCTAAGTAAATTCAATTTCAAAAGCATGTGAAAAATCCAACATCTATGATATCTTTTTGAATTGGGATTTGGCCAGGGAAAAAAACGTGACTTTCCTGGTCAAAATGGGATGCTTGACAGGTATGAGCTAAATTTTCTTGAAGAAAATATTTTTTGGACAATAGGATTCACTTATTTTAAATCAATGGGAAATATCTGTGAAATTATGGTCCAAATATGTAGAACATTTTTTTTCTAGCTAGTCCCACACATCCTGGGAGCAATAGCTCTGCATCCCAAAAGGAAAGAATTTGTTCCACTCTCTCCAGCCAAACCAAAGGGAGGGTTTAGCTGTATTAGCAGTACCCATTCTCTGAACGCACTGACAAACTAGTTGGGTGAATTGAGGCTATTTAGATAACATGAGTTGTGTATTTTCATTCTGCATTGCAGTAAAAAATTGATGTGACAAAGACTAATCTCTCCTCCCATATATACAGTAAATAGGTGTTTATGAGTAAGTGCCAGATTTTAAAATTTGCCTCTCCATAACTTGGTCAGTGGGTTCAGAGAATAAGTACTGCTGGTGTATAGTGATGGCCTCGGATGTTCGCACTCCTTCTAGCCATGAACAGTATGGGTGTTTAACACTCCCTGTTCGCCAACGAGAAGGAGCTTATTATTCTTTCACCGGCAGGATCACGAGCATTACGATCCTGCCGAAGGAAGAATCTTTTCACTAAAGACCGGGTAGAGATCCCACAGAAGGAAGAATCTTTACACTAAAGACCGGGTAGAGAACTAGGTCTTCCTGTAAAAAGCTGGCTCCCAAAACTGGAAGTAACGTCAGTGAACTATGCTTTCCAGGTACCAGATGTGGCACCAGTAGGTGGGGAATTTGAATCTGCCCGCGAACAGGTGAACATCGGACTATTCTAAAAGTCCGAACCGCCTATTCACGGATGGACCTGGCCGAAGTTCGGCCATCACTACTGGTGTATAGAAACTAAAGTTCAGCCCTGCACATTGTGCTAAAACTATGCTCTGCCTGCTGGCACTGGCCTTTTGTCTTTGCTGGAGGGATATAGAGTGAATACTACAGGACCCAGCCCTGCCCATTGTGCTGGAACATGCTGTATATTCACTTTATATGTGAATGGCATCCCATTTTCTCTCCAAAACTATGGGGTTTGTATTGTGGTCTGGTGCGTCTTATAGTGTGAAAAATAGGGTAGTATGAATTTTACATTTACAGCTTAACCTATTCATTATTAAAATAGAGATTCTTATTTATACATTTGTATCATACCTGTCCAGTTCAAAATAAGGTACATTTTTCCAGAAGTGATGTCAAGACCAACCACCCTGGGGCAGGCACCATCAGGACCAGAACTTCTGCGTTGCAATACTCGGAATTGACACCCTGCACAACCTCCAGACAAGCAGAGAGGATTACGCTCCCCTCCCTTATAACTTCCTATATGGCACAGCTCTATAAATACTTTCAGTAATTCTACTATAGATGTCTCTTAACAAGGCAACTAAATACAAACCAAATCTCTCAAGTCTAGAATTGAGGTAAGATCTCTTTCTAAGAAAGTATTCTTACTCTAAATACCAATCTCATACATAAGAAACTAACTAAAAATAACAGATTTCAAATTTGAATAAAATAACAAACAGAAAGCAGAACTTTAGTGGGTGATGTTGGCTTTGGGGATCCTGATTTGAAGGTAAGCGACATGGTTTCCATTTACTTCTAGGATAACCCACTATTCTGAGACATCATCGGCTTCTATTGTTTATGGTTGCGCTATTCTTGTTTCTAACCTTTAAATGTGTTACTGAAACGAGATGGCAGAATGACAAAATTGTTAAAATCACATGTTTGTTTCTTCTTTTTTTCCAGTTTCTTTGGGAAATAATAAAAACCAGAGGCAAAAAATATATTTAAGAGGCTTTGTTGTGCTAGGCTATTTTTGGAAAGAGTTTTGAATTACTGGGTTATGGATGACAAGGCATTCTTCACACTTACATATTGGGAGACAACCTAGTTTACTGTTATATGTTAACATTTATATCCCATGTCTATTTATATAAAAAAATGCCTGTTGGCAGTTCAGATTTCTGTACCAAAAGCGCACCATAGACTTTAATGGAAAAAAAGTTTTTAACATTGTAGGCCTGTAATTTCCCAGAGTATGATGAGTCTGGTAGACATCTTGAATATAATAACATGTTAAGATGCTTTGTGAATAACTCACAATATCAGATAATGAAGATTTCAATAATTCACTTTATCAGGTAAATTAGCACTGCAACCACTAGATGGCGTTGCAGATGTGCCAGGTGACATAGGACAGCATGGGGGAGGGAAGGAGTTCCCCTGCAGCTGCCTCATTAGATCAGAGCCACACAGAGCAGTGAGTTTGCTCTTCTGTGGCTCCGATCTTTGCCTGACGAACCCAGCTTGTCCACTGCTGTTCTGACTAGGACCATCAGGAATGGCAGGGGGGTTAAACAGTTTTTCAAAAAGACCTTTAAAAAGCATCCCAGGATAATATATGATAACATGTATTGGGTGTGCATTTTATGTCTTTGCATAATTTGTTCTTGGTAAGCTTCACCGCTAGTCATTTTTAACTCACTCAGAATGGTTTTACTGACATATAAACATGATCCCTCTGTTTAAGCTAACTTTCAGCCTGAGAATCCTTCAACTCTTTAACTCGAAAACTTTGATAGAAGATAAGCATGTTCAATTTTGCCCTATTGCTACTAGGAGACCAGTAAAGCTTTCAGAGAGCTTCTAATGTTTCATAGCATCTGTTTTAAAAAATTACACACATATATATATATATATATATATATATATGTGTGTGTATATATATATGGTACAAAATGACAAAATATGCTTTATGCAATGAAACAGAATGTTAGACACATAGAAAGACCTTTAGCTGGCCATTAGGTCCCCTCATCTACCGGTTTTCAAACTTGTGAGCGTTATTCAATTATCTCTTGCTCAAGGCATTCAAACATTGGTCAGGAAGACTAAAGATGATATAGATATAGATATGGGTTAAATCCATGAGTACTTGACTTGACCTCACCCTGGTCCATGCACATCTAAAAGAAGTAATAAGGCTTAGAGATGAAACAAATTAAAATCTCAAAAAGCAAGCAGATAGAAGTTTATTTCACCATATGTGAATTATGTTTACATTATTATAACTCGCACAATGCACAGTATAAAGTAGTTGTTAACTGTTCTTCATTGCTGTTGAGCCAATTGGTCAAAATCAAATGTTTTTAGGTCTCCTTGTCCACTGAATATTTACCAGTTTTCAAAGTTGTGAGTATAATTTAATTTTCTGTTGGCTCAAGACATTCAAACATCAGTCAGGAAGACTAAAGACAGTCATAGATATGGGTTGAATCCATAAGTACATGACTTAATCTCACCCTGGTCCATGCACATCTCAAAGAAATAAGGTTTAGGGATGAAAAAAATCTCCAAAAAACAACCAGATAGGAGTTTATTTATAAAGAAAATTGTATAGCTTTGTCACCCAGCTCAACGCCTTTAAACTTTTGTTTACATTATTATAACTCACACAATACACAGTATAAAGTTGCAGTATGTTGTGCAAATTGGTCAAAACCAAATGTTCTTAACGGCTGTTATGCCAGTTGGTCAAATGTTCATAATGTACTTTCTCTTTGGTTCATGCTCCTTATATTTTATCGGATTGAATGTTGTCAGGGTATTCTCTACATGGCATGGCATTATTCAATATTTTGTTTGCTCAGGCATTCAAACATTAGTCAGGAAGACTAAAGAGGGCCATAGATGTGGGTTGAATCCATGAGTATGTGACTTGTCCTCACCCTGGTTCATGCACATCTCAAAGAAATAATAAGGTTTAGGGATGAAAAAAAATCTCCAAAAAACAACCAGATAGGAGTTTATTTATAAAGAAAATGATATAGCTTTGTCATATAGCTCTACCAGTTCAAATTTTTTTTCACATTATTATAACTTGCACATTACACAGTATAAAGTAGTAGTATGTTATGCCAATTGGTGATATGTTCATAATTACTTTCTCTTTGGTTCATGCTCCTTATATTTTATCCAGAATGAATGTTGTCAGGGTATTTTCTACATGGCATGGCAAGTGGTAACCTGGAGCCCATGGTCAATGGGGCCACAGCTACTGTTCCTGCAAATAATAGACTCTGTGATCTTTGGTTGCAATACTACCACTTACAGATGATAGTGGATGGAGATAGTTCAGGACTTTTTGTAAAATGTAAATGCAGATTGCATGGAAAGCTGCTTGATTTTACTCTCTTATGACAAAGGGTCTGAATGAATCACCCACATTTATTATTTAACCCTCTGAGCATTGCACACATGGCATGCATTTTTGAAAAGCACACCATGCATAGTCGAGATTCTACACCCCCTTGACATTGTGATAAATAGTTTAAAATAACTTTTCATGGGACAACACTGAAAATATGACACTTCAGCAGAATGTAGACAGTGTACAGCTTGTACATACCTAAACCCTATTGAGCATCTGTGGGACATCCTCAAATAAAAGGTGTAGAATAAGATATAGAATAAGAATAAGGTCTTTAACATTCACCATCATATTGTCATGGAGGATTGGAAGTGGATTCCAGTGGCAACCTGTAAAGCTCTAGTGACTTTCATGTCCAAAAAATGTCAGGCTGTGCTGGAAAACAATGTTGTCCACACAAAATATTGGAAATATTTTATTTAGGGATGAGACAGCAAATGTACACTGTTATACAAGCTATACCTGGGAGGTCACGCAGTAGTATCGGTTACAGCTCAGCTGATACTGCTGAGATCCTTAATTGTAAAAAAATAATCTTTTTCTGACAGCAGGAGGGGAGCTTGTTCCGAGTTCTGCAGTGCCTAGGCAGCCGAAATGGTGTCTGGGACATCTCTTCCAGGCAGGAACTAGTCAGCAGCTGATTCCCCCTCCACACACCCCCTGCCCCCCAAGGAGAGTAGGTGAATTTGCTGTGGGGTTTTTTGTGTAGCAGTTTTCCAGGATCTGAACTGCTGACAGGTGAGTATTGTGTCTGTTTAATGTATGTGTGTTTCATTTGAGTTTAAAACCGCTTTAACATTGCAAGTGTTATATCTTCAGTGTTGTCCCATGAAAAGTTATTAAAAACCTACTTGTCAGGGGTGTATTCACTTTTGAAAGCTACTACATACTGCATAAAATCTTTGGCGTGACATTGCCTTATTATTCAGTTTTTCTATCTAAAAACTCTTTGAAAGAAATGATCCCTAGTGTCCATAATTTTGAGCTATAATTGGATAAAAAAATAAAAGGACGGTAATTATTCGAGCACACACTGAATAAAGAAAGGAACCCAAGCAGCTTAAAATGACCTAAAGGACTGGTTCTCATCTGAACTGTTTAGCACAGCAGTGCCCAGCATGATAACCATGAGTGCGAATCGGGCCATTTTATTCAATAATTCTGTCTAATTAAGCCTCTACAGTTATATAAGCCGCCATTGACGGAGGGCTCTCAAACTCCTGCATGCACTTTGGGTATGCTTTACCTAGAGCGGAGCAGTAGGTGTCCTCCAAAGACACATTATATCCGTGATGGAACTGAGCATTCAGCACCATAAATGAGCCCAAAGCACCTTGAAAACAAGACATAAACCTTTCTATCCTGTATTTTCTCTGTCCGGTATGAAGTATGTTACTCTGTATATCCCAGCAGATGGAGCTCTTCAATTACAGATGATATTCTGCTGTTTATCCAATCCTTCTGAAGTGTGACTAAACTCTCTTTATACCTGCATTGCCTTTGCGTCAAATCTCACAAGCATACAATTTAAGCATTTGCTTTCCATCAGCTTGATAAACATTTCTTATCATTTCTTATCAGCTTGCCTTAGCTGCTTGCTTACAAATAAATAAAAAAAAAAGACAGAACACAACTTCTAGAAATGGACAAGTGGCAGAATTAAACTGCACTGCCATTATTTTAAAGAAATAGAGTAATTTTCAAAGGTGCTCCTAGACATTTGGCATGTATGAGCCAGTTTTAGCGTGCATTGCTGGTGATAACAGGGCTATAAGTTATAAAACGACATGTGAGCATGCTATCAGTAGAGTACACAACATCCCTTTGGCCAACCATGGCAGTATTTCAAGGAAATTTCTAAATAAAGAGCTGAAATACATACATGTCAACTGTTTTTCATCACAAAAGGTTCTGTGTAGAGCTTGTGATCTATCCACCCCCTAGCAAACCCCAAAGACACATGAAGTCATTGGTACTGTTCCAGCATTAATATTGTACCATTTGCATGTCATTGAATCGGCGTTGAAGTTCCCATAAGAGATCTAAATCAAGATTGAAAGAGGTAATGGGAGGGGAAAGAGAAGAGCTATTGATAGCATAGGATCTGTCCCCCCATATGTAATTCATTGGCATGGTCAGGGATCCCACAAATCCTACGCTCCACACCTCAATGGAGCCCCTTTCTCATGCTGTACCACTACAGGGTCAATAAACTTCCAATTTTTTTTCCATGGTCTTCAGATTAAACTGTTATCACAATCATATTAATGGAACAACCCTATGTTAAGCTGGCCATACACTTCTCAGATATCCTTTTGATCTACCAACAACACTTTTTAGATATCCTTTAGATCTACCAACAACTATGTAGTGCCGGGTCCTCTGCGATTGAACACAGGTAGACTTGATGGTTTAGAAAGTCCCTCATATTACATTTTTTTGGTAAAACAAAAAGAGATCTAAAGGAAATTTAACAGCTGTATTGGGACCCTTACAAATTCAAATCATGAAATGGTCATAATGAAAATAAAGATGGCCAATGACATGCTATATTTTGACATAAGCATGAAAATGTAAACTGAAATTGGACCACTCAATAGCTATGTGCATTTCATTTGCATTTTTTTGCATGACACTATCACATTTTTGGCATCTGAATTAGTCTAATGGAAACATTTGCCAGTACTTACAGTATTGCATTAAATGTTGACACCCGGAAATGAAGATGGCCTCTTCAGTAGAGATGGTCGAATTTTTCTACTAGCTGACTTTGTGAGCTGATTGCAAAGCCTCTGACCAAAATTGCTGGAGATGTAGAGAAGGGCTGTGGGAACATTAAAAAAAAAGAGTTGCACCACAGCACATGTAGTTGTGGTTACTAGACCTTTATCATTATGTAGTCTTTGGATATAAAAATTGTGGTTGAGATATCCGCATTGGGAATAGGGACTATATAAGAGACGGCTCTGCCCCAGGAACTTGCTTAGTGAGGTCAGTACTGGTTGAGTACATTGATCCACACCAGTCTAGTGCAACGTGTGGGCACCCAGGGAAGCATAATGTGTCATGCCCCAGTTACCAGGAAGGAGTCTTCGCTTTTCGTCCTCCTACCTGTGCCAAGTTCCCTGTGTGGTGGCCTGTGTCCCTGACCACATGGTGTTATCCTGATCTTTACGGGTATACAGGGACTGACTTACTGCATTGCTATTATCCAGGACATGCAAGTACTGGGACATTGTGTCCTTATTTCCCTCGGCCAATTCCATTGTATTTTGAAGTTTAGGGCTTTGTTGTAAGCAGGGCTACCCTGGCCCTGTTCTCCTGGTGTTATACTGTTGCCATTCGTTGTACTTTGTAATTAGACCCCTTGGGGCCTCATCTAGAATAAATTGTTGAAGCTTCAAGTCACCCATTCTCATCGGTTGGTTTCTGAACCTGCCCAGTATCACAATATGGCGGCACCAGGGACCTTTTCATTTATTGCCATCAATTTCTGTACTTTTTAGAGATTCATGTGGTAAGAATGATTTATCACAATGTTAAGACAAGTGTATGTGTTTTATTTGTGTAATGTACATTGGCAGCTTTATGGTTCTGCTCAACACCTATCTCACACTATTATACCTGCCCAAGTCATAAAGCCCTATGTTATAAACCAGGTATAAAAAAGCACAGCGTGTATCGCTCTAACATTCCCCACATATTTAATTTGGTGGAAAAAAAAAACCTTGTGAATATTTTGTTCCTATTGTAACTGCTGCTATTACTGTCACATTTAATTTTGTAAACCATAAACCCCTGTATAGCTCCAGCACTACGGAACATAACCAAAGATGAAAAAAATAAAACACACGCTAACAAGGATATTAATGATATACTGAGATACCAACATCTCAAATATATAAAAACAGCTGGAGAACCTCTCTAAATATTAAACTGCTTGTTTAAACAGAATGAGGATCTACGGGGCAATAACATGCCATAATATAATATACTACTCTTATGGTGACTACAAAGAAACAGAAAATGTCATAACATAACTAGATATTCGGGTGTTAAATTGACTAATTTCTCCGGACTTTGGAGATAAGATGGATAGCGAGAACCCCCCACTGACATTAACGAGTGCATGGAAACTTCTATTGACTGGATTTTCTGGCCCTTGTATCTTTCTATTACAATACAATTTCTTCAGCAGCAGCATCCTTTCCTTAGTTATTGATCACGATTTAAATGGCGGAGCAGAAAGAAGAGAATGCTAATGGTGTTTTATGCCTGAGCGCTCTCACGCTATCACAATTGCAGCATGAGTTGTTCGCTAAAGGGGGCCTACCGGGCGGTGAGCATGATGCTGAAGAATAGGTTGGAAAAGTAATCAGCTCTTAACTACCTATCTGATAACGTGTGTGTCTGTCATTGTAATGCTTTGTTTGACAATGGAATTGAAAACCGGAGACGTGTAGTGTCAACGGCGTACATAAAACCTCACCTCAGTGATTAACACAAAGATAGTTGTGGACAAGTAGATCTTCCGTTGTACCGATTAATGGACAAGTTTGACGGGGACAGTTTGCTATAGATTAATAGTGTGAATATTTTACAAAAAATTAAAAAATATAGTTTAGTTTACAGCTTGTTACAGGAAAAAAATGGTTCCCAGCCAGTCAAGCCAGTCAGCAGCTGCTATGTCCCTCGTTTAGCATATAAAAGGCAGGAATGGCACAGTAAGCAGTAAGACAACAATCAGATATGGGTAGATATTTAGGGTGGTCCATGCTTTGGGTGGAGGCTGGGACAAGAAGATATTAGCTGGTAGGAACTTGGAAGAGTCCTTCTTTTCCTGGGCCCGGTGAATGAACATGGCAAGAGCAAGCTAAGTACATATCTGGTTATATGTGTGTATGTATATAAGTACAAAATCCCAGTAGACTTTATATGTGTACATATAGATATTTGTAGTCCGCTATTGTATACCTATTGATAGACCAGTAGAATATATATGCTGTTTATGCATAAGTCTTTATATGTACATTTACTAATGGTCAGGTTTGGGTAGAAGTGTTAATCCTGTATGCAGTAAACATGGTATAGTCTGGATATACTGTATATTCATACACCTTATAAGCCATATTGTTTAGCATATAGGGTGCAGGAATCAAGGCCACTGGAGGTGGTGGTACTCTATGTATTGTGTTATAGTAGTGTTGTTATGTATTGTGTTATGAGTAGTGTCTTTAACTTTGTGTAACATCCATTGCTTTGTTATCTCTATGTTATCAGTAAACCATTTGTATATATAAGCATCTGTTCGGTTGTATGTTACTTTTAGAATACATGAAGGACTGGATGGTCGAATAACTGGGCTATATAACAAGCAAAGGTGGTCATTATTTCCAAAATGCAGAGGAGCTTAGAACCCCCCTTTATCACAGCTTTAAATGTTTTTATCTACCTAGTGGTTGGAATTTGTGGTCCGGAGCAGGTATAAGTCCGAGGACAGATGACACTGTATTACGAACCACTATGCAATCACTGACCTATACGGGTCTGGACTGTCCCCAGTAGCTGAAAAAGATTTCCACTCTTCCGATGCCAGGTTTTTTATACATTCCAGATTGTTGGAATTAATTGCTTGAATGTGAGCCTGATAAATGGATTTGTGATTAATCCAAGTGAGCTGAAAAATTTGAGAGCTCTTTCAGATGCGGAATGAAGGGTTGTAGTTTGATTTTGACTGTGCAATCCAATGCTGGCTTTTGGTGCCAAAAAAAAAAAAAAAAAAAAGGATGGCAATCCTTGTTTTGAGAGCACAATGTCAATAAGCAAACAAAAGTGTAGCTAAAGAGAGATATTGGACAACCGTATTGTCAACAAGGTAGTTATGGTATGGCATGGCTGTAATGGCAACAGATTCATTCATAGCTATCATATTTTTCAGACCATAAGAAGTACCTGACTTTAAGACACACCCATTTTATAGAGCAGGAAAACAAGAAAAAAAGTTTAAATCAATTACGGAAAAATCCCCCCTGCAATACCAACTTCAGCCACAAGATGTCCCTAGTGAACACTTGCCATCAATTTACATCAATGAACATCACTGGCTTACTTCTGATACATCCCCTCTATGCCTGACATCGATTTAAACACAGCCGTCTGTCCGTTTGGCAGGGACACCAAACAAATATCCTTTTACTGCACTTTTGGACCATAAGACACACCCTCATTTCCCCCCCACTTTTGGGACTTTATGGTAATAAGACTTATGGGTCTTATGGTCTGAAAAATACAGTACTTCTAACAACAAGGGCTACATAGGGTATTCTGTATATGTGGCCATATCATTGAGTTCATTGGTAAAATCCAAATTTACCTTTACTTCCTGACCAGTATGCTTAATAGGAAAAGGATTATATGTTTCCAATATGAGAGATATCACAAAAGTCCATATAGGAATATTTATTTTCTATATCTGTCCAGATGCCAAAATACTATTCCCTCAAATGTTTGGGTGATAGTTTGGCCATCAGAATATTTATAGAGGATAAATCCCCTTAAAGTGCACCTATACTTACCTAATGTACTCAATGTCTCTTGCAGCCAATCCCCACATTTTAGAAGCATTCTGCCAAAAAAACTCAAACCTGTAACGAGTTAACCCTGACGGTCCTGCATCACTTTTTCCCTCTGATAACATCTCACTGCGGTGGAGTAAAATAGACAGTCCGGTAAAAACATGAAGACATTAGATAGCATGAGTTGTGTATTCACATTAACATTCTGCATTGCAATAAAAACATTTTGTGACAAAGATTCATATCTCCTCCCATAGGTAAATAGCTAGTCATGGGTAAATTGTTCAGTGCCAGATTGTAATTTGTGTCTCTTCATAAGTTGGTCAGTGTGTTCAGAGAATAGGTACTGCTAGTCTATAGACACATGCTTAAGTTTCAGCCCTGACACTCTGCTGCAGCAAAGACCTCCCTCCTGGCACTGGCCTTTTGGCTGGAGGAATATGGAGTAAATATTGCATGGTCCAGTCATGCCTACTTTGCTGGTGCATTCTGTATATTCACTTAAAGCGGACCTACCACTTGTTAGGTCTTTCTGCAGTATCAGCTTCAGCTCAGCTGATACTGCAGAGATCGCTGACTAAAATAAACAAAACTGATCATGACAGCTGGAGGGGTGTCTTTTTAGTGTTACGTCTCGCCTAGGCAGGACCTAATAAGCTGCAGGGGTTACTGGGAATTCTCTCCCACAAGCCCCTGTGTCCGAGTCTCACAGATGTGAGATGTGAGACTTTGTGAAGAGAGGAGAGAGAAGCCTCTCTTCACACGATCTAGCTGAGTGCCCCCCCCCTTCCCCCCACACCAGAGCTGTGAATAAGTCTCTGTCTGTGAAGGATAAGGGTGGCGGGTTGTTGTTAGCTGCTGCTAACTGCTGCTGCTGGATCAGGAAGTGGCTTCTCTGCCCTCAATCAACATGTTCCCATCATCAGATAAAGCATGAAGAAGGTAAGTAAGTTTTATTTGTTTGTGTGTAGCAGTTTTCCAGGATGTGAACTGCTTACAGGTAAGTAATGTGCTTTAAAACCGCTTTAAAATCTGAATAGCTGTCTCTGTTTTTTTTTCCCCCTAATATTCTCTTCAAAACTTTGGGTGCGTCTTATGGTCCGAAAAATATGGCAACTCTTTGACAGTACATACCATTATATACACCAGTCAAGAAAGTTTCCCTAACCAAAATACAATAAAGCATTTCGATTTTAGAGATCAGACAGACTACTGTGGCCTCTATGTAATACAGTCTTTATGCTTGCTATAAAGTCTTTCCGGAATATCCATTAAAACAAGGCCAGCCCCAACACTGGAACAACAGCAATTCCTTGACTAGAAGAGCGTAAAAAAGCTGAAAGAGGCATTTGTTGTTGAATGCTGGTTCAGTACAATCGCAATAGTATTTCAGTACCATATGCTAAAATAAGCTGCAGAGAATAAGTGACTAGAGGCAAATTGAACAGAATTGCTCATATAAAACAATGCCTTCACCTTCGAGAAATTCTTCCATTTTTTTTTTTTTTTTATTAATTTGGAATTGTCTACGTGTCTGCAGGAGCGAAATAACTATATCATAAAAAGTGCTGTGAAATTCTCCCATAAACAGAAAAAGAGAAAAATTCAATAATCTGAACGAGAAGACTCAAACTCCATGATCACATGCTAAGTTGCCTGTACTATATAAGATAGGGTTGTCTTGAGCATCATATAATACATATGTATGTTCATTGGTCCTTAGGGAAGGCAAATTTCTATATGGGGAAAAATTACTACATGAGAACTCACGGAGAAGGTCATGATTAATTTGATTGATTTGTGCCTCTCTGATTAGCTGGTGGTGACATTGACCATGTTATATCTGTAGTGTTTAATTGGAATCAACTGGACTTGCTGTGTTTATTTCTTACACCAGACTATCATGCTAAGGCAGTGGCTCCCAAACTGGGGGGCACAAAGGTATTGCAGGGGAGAGCTGGCCCTCATTCTTAACCTGTGTTTGAATAGGGAGGGGGGGGGGCTCAATAATGTTCCTAAATAGAAAAGAGGGGCCCCTTCAAGGAAAGTTTGGGAACCACTGTGCTAAGGTAACATCCCTGTTAGCAGAAAATAGCACTTACAAAGCTCTAAAAAGGGACCCTTCCAACAGTTACAAGAAAAAGTGGTAGGCCTCTTATAGTGGCTATAAAAAGACAAGTCTATTGATCTGCCACATATTAACAGTTTTACACTGGTGAAGCACCCCTGTGTATGTTTGAACTTCCTAAGATACACAAGGAAGGAACCCCTCTCAGGCCAATTGTCAGCAGCATTAACTCTAATTACAATGTGGCAAAACACCTAGGCAGCACTTTAACTGCTTTAGTTGGGAATACACAACATCATGTCCAGAATTTCGCCAACAGAATTTAAGGATGACCAAAGAAGAAACAGTGGTGTCATATGATGTGACCTCCCTATTCACTTGCATACCTACCACAGAAGCAGTGGAAATGATGAGGAAACGACTGCTACAAGACATTACCTTGGGCAGCAGGACAAAACTTAACCCAGAACAAGTGTGTTACCTACTGGACCTGTGCATGGGCACCACATATTTCAAGTACGTTCTACTGGCTGCGCCATTGGATCCCAAGTCTTACCTATTGTGGTGAACCTGTACATAGAAGAAGTGGAAAAGAAAGCTCTGAATACTTTTAGAGGTATAACACCCTTGGTTCATTGGTTGGTCATTGGTTCAGATATATGGAGGACATGTTTTAAAAAAAACATACACAAGGTACATCCGTTTACAGAACACATCAACACGGTGGACCCAAACATGAGCTTTACATGGGAAGACATGCAGCACAATACATTGGCTTTTTTAGACTGTTCGGTAATAGCTGCAGAGGGTGGAAGTCTGGAAACTGAGATATGCAGAAAACCAACCCACATGGACCAGTACCTGCTGTTTGACTCCCACCATGCTCTCAATCACAAACTGGGAGTCATTAAAACTCTCCACCATAGAGCAGAGAAGATCCTTACCAGCACACATGCTAAGACAAAGGAGCTCAAACATCTCAAAAGAGCCCTTGAAACTTGCGGTTATCCAAAATAGGCCTTTGTCAAAACTGGGAGTAGGAAAAGGAATAACACCAAGACTACAGGAGAAGTGGAAAGGTGTGATAGGTGTGGCAGGAACATCAGAAAAATGGGTACTGCTAGTATAAAGACTCAATGTATGGTTTTATCCCTGGCTTACCTGGAGGTAATGGAACACATTCCAGCCTCCTAGGATATTCAGATCATACAAAATTTTCCTATATAAATATTATCATAACATATCAACTTATTGTTATGTTCTTTGCTAATGTTACATAGTGTGCTATTTTTATCTATATTATAAATGTCTAATTTAAATCACAATGAAAGAGTCTATTATCTGGAGGTTCACACTACCTGTTCTCTTCACACTATGCCAATACATAGAATCACTGGGGGAATCTGAGGTTCACACTACCTGTTCTCTTATCATGTTTTGTTTTGATGATCTATAAATAGTGTTGAGCTCGAATATTCGAATGCCGAATTCTTTTCGCGAATATCAGCAATTCGAGAATTCGCCAATATCTCGAATATGTTGGCCGATATTCGCAATGTTGAATATTCCTGGTATGGCCATGTATTGCGAAAATCATATTCGCATTGCAAAAATAAACATAGCATGTGACCATTCATTGCGAAGAAATACATGGCCATACCGCGAATATTCAAATTTCCGAATATAGAATAGAATATTAGTAGAATTATTTGCAAAATATCCCGAATTTAATTATTGCCTATATCACTATTTATTAATCATTATTTTTAAATACATTTTAAAATATTGTAATTCCTACTAAATTTTATATATATTGTGGGGGTTCAGCTCAAATGGCGTCTCCAAAACATCATTAATCCACACGATTATTTTCATTTAACGGCTCCTGCCCACGTTTATTTGCATACAAACAGTCCAAAACAAAGTTACCCTTTGTAACTGTCCTGAAAATGCCAAGCCTCCTGGCTTGGCACCGATCAAACAATGTTTCCTTTCTCTAGGAAACCTTAATGGCTGGCCTCCTGGCAACCATCAGCGTGGGGCCACACACACTCTGTGTGCCCTGTATTCACTGCACCTAGCAGCACTGTCTCCCACTTCCTTGGGAGCCCTGACACACTGGACTCTGCAGCTATTTGGAGTCACACCTAGCTCCAATCACCTGCAACCCAGGTGTTTAACCATTTAGTGGACCCTGGGGGAATAGAGAGGCCCACCCAATTCCATCCTCTCTATCCCAGAGTCCGGGAGCCCTTTAAGAAAACAAAGGAAAGAAAACACATTCAGAAACCTAATGGTTGCTGGGCAATAATCATTCCCGGACTCCTTCCAGGAACCACCCAACTGTCTAATTTCACAGGGACAGATGACCAATCTGTCACAATATATATATATATATATATATATATATATATTTATTGACTTATTCTATGCAATGCATTTTGATATATTAGTCTGGTTAACCATTTGGTTTAACTCCGAGTATCATAGTTTTACCTTTTATATTAACATATGCATTATCTATATCATGCTATATCGCAAATATTTTTTACTCTCACAGAACCAAAAAATCTAACCGTTATATCCTAAAGAAGTAACGCAACAGTTACAAAACACTTTTTTCTTTTATGCGTTGATGTATTTAGAAAATACCTCTTTTTATCAAATAAAGAACTTTTTTTAATCACCATATGGGAAGCCTACTCTTTTTCTAGTGGTTTACCACTTATTTACCTGTTAAGACATTTTCCTATTCTTTTAAATTAATTAGAACATTTCGGCTAAAGTTAACTCTATGTTCTTTAAATGTGTATTTAAAATAACTGCTTTTACTTCATTTTATTTTACTTACTTCATATTTACAACATATTTATACACCAAGTTATTAGCAAGTGTATAACTAGTATGTGTAAAATCTTGAGATGTATAGTAAAGCCTAGTAGACCATGAATCAATGATTCAATGATTATACAAAAAAACTTTCATTTAGACTCAAAGTAGTGACCTTATACTGATATACAGCTGTATACTAAAAGAAGTGAGTGTCAGCCTCAATGTCAAAACCACTACAAGTCAAATTCAATTTCTATCAACCTTCCATAAATGGCTGCTTGATATGTTTTCATAAAACAGATTTCACACTCAAATGCAGATGGCAGAGTCTGAAAACAGAAATGGACCAGTATGACGAAACATAGGAAAATCTAAGCTTTGAGATCTCCTCAACAAATGTTTTAGACATGAGATCAATGAAGCAGCAGATACAGGTTAATGAAACATTCCGTTGGTAAGCACTGAGTTATCCTACTTGAAGTCTATATAAGTCTATACTTCTTGCTTTCATATACTGTTGCATGCTTGCAAGACTGCCAGGCAATTCCCAGGAGGTGAAGGCAGTGACGGCAACCTACATATTTCTCTCACGTAAAGTTTCTATAAAAGGAACAGGTTGAAAATATAGAAGCTACCATTACCATGCGATGGATCCAAACTCTAAAAGTCAACAACTTTGTTCTACATTTGCAAGATGTAAAATTCAGGTATTGAGGCTTCAAGGCTTAAAGCAGGAGGATGATGACAACTTGTAATAAATATCCTACAACTTCTCCAAAACAAATAACAGCCAACTTCAGGAGCCACAGACCATCCATGGTTATCAGGGGTTCGTGTACACAACTGGATTCCAGCCCTGTTGAAGGGTGATGGTTTTAAATTCCCAGAATGCACTAGGTGTATGGAATTGGTTTGGGGGAACCTTTCCTCTCCCTTTCCCTTTGTGTTGGATTATCCTGAAAAAAAAAGTTGTCTAATCTGGGCCAGTGAGCATAATCTCCTGGGTGTTATGCCATGGCCAATAGCAGCGAGGCATTCAGATTTACAGTCCATTCAGAGGTGCCCAGCCCGATTTACATGAGGGTGGATGTGGAAGCATCAGCATACACGCCAATACATAGAATCACTGGGGGAATCTGACGGACAGGTAAGTTTCCCCTCATGATGGATGAAACTCAGCCCGAGTTAACTTGGGCCAAACACCCAGTAGGTTAAGGTCCCCAATACACATCTTCGAATTACAGCGATTTTCCCGTTCGATTGACTTAAACCGATCAATTTATTAAATATTATTTTGTTGTGCCTGACCCTTTTTGGTTTGATTTAAAAAATAAGCATACTTATACATCCTTCTATTATGCTTTTGATCAATCGAACCAACATTGATCAAATATCGGTTTCTCCATGTAGGGGTATTTTGATCGCAGTTCCATTGGTCTTACCAACATGAATCATAAATTATGACCAAATCTGACATAGATCTTAGGGTAATCAAAACATGTATGGGGGTTTAAGGAACTCTAAAATGTCTACATAAGATTGAAGGTCCAGAGCCTCCAGGTTTTCAGTATTGCAGCTTGCTAAGGCAGTGATTGCCTTGTACAATTAAACCAATTAAATGGATTAGGAAATTCAATGGTTGGAATTTCATTATGTTCTGTAGGACTATAGCTTGATTATCTCTACCCCCACTAGTGGTATTCCCAAGTGACGCTAGGGGTTGATTTTTAGCACCTAAAGTGCTTAGCACTTGCCACACAAGGCATAGCTTACCTAATCCATATGAGCTCATGGAATCCCTTGGCAGAACCCATCCAGGTTCTGGTTCCCCCGACCTTGCATTCCTGTCATCATCAATGTTGTATGAATGAGGCTAGGGGCATGAAGTGGCCCATTATGTCCTCTTGTGATGGCCACCCAGCATCTGTGTCCTCTGTCCTTGGAGTCATAAATGTCCCATTGATGGCACACGGGGACCTGCTGCCATGCTGCACGTGTGGGGGTTTGGGTGTAACCTGTTAGTAAATGTAAACCGATTAAATTGTAATCTGTTTAAATTTCATCAATTTCATCAATTCACAAGGCAGATTAGTATACCTAAATGTCTAGGGGGGGGGGGGGGG
>CM070037.1:17166960-17177544 GCA_036250615.1 Ptychadena robeensis
CCTTATTTACAGAGTTTGATGAGATTTGACAGCGACCTCACAAAGGACCCTTTTAATGAATTTTACAATTCCCATAGCAGCAGAAAAGCTATACCTACTGTCAAAGCATTGTGCGGCACATGACAGCATGCACAAAATTCATGAAATGGATAAAAAAAAATCCTGGGCTTATCCTTCAGAATCCTCGATCGCTAAAAAAACACTAGCACTTTATTATTTGACCATGGACTTGGATATTTATATCTTTTTATTATTGTTATCTTTTTTGGGTGTTGCAACAACTACATTATCTTTTAGTTTACTGTTAGCTATGTGAAGTTTACTATATTTCATCATCATGCCAACTTTATTGGCTTGGCTAAATATTACATGTCATTGGAAATATATACCTGATTTGTAAAAATATCTATATTATGGCTTCAGAAATCATTCATAACGCTGAACTAACCTAGGGCAACAAAAAAGCAACTATACTTCCGGTGCTCATAGACCTTATATTGCCGGGTTACTGCTGGTACCAAGGATATGTGCAAACAGACAGGTAAGCAACACAGAAGCACACCCAATCAAACTGCTATACAGAGGTTATAAGGGTTAATGCTGTGCAAGGCAGAGTCCTATTAAATGGGCAGATTGCCCGATCACAGTATGCCACTTGGCACTGTAGGATTGGTGGACAATTAGCAGGTGAATCTCCTACAGCTGGTTGGGCTGCAGGAAATTTAAACTGAACAGGTGCGTGGCCTAAATATATCCATATTGTGACTGAGGATGCAGCTCTGGCCAAACAGTTAGTCAGCCAGAACTGCATCCCACCACCAGGGGGCGGCAAGACATGTCTGTACTGTGTTGAACACAACCGCATGGACTCATGGATGCCGCTTGGCTGAAAAACAGTCCTGGCAAAACAGATCTCTACATCAGAACATGGAGACTTGCTTTGACCATGATGCCTTCTGCTCTGACACTGTCTTCGAGTTCTGGGTGCACCCATGTGGGTTCGACAGCCAGGTAAGTACCTTTCAACACCTAATATCCTTTATCTTCTGACAAGGACATGGTAGACTTTTATGACAAATATACAATTATAGAACAGCAAACATATTAGCTAAAATACAAATTATACTATAGGTTGAGAACAATATCATAATGAAGATTTGTCACCAGTGCTTGTCTAATGGTTAGAAGATTGATACACCTTCTTTACTCAAAATTACATTTCTTTGCTTAATAAATATTCAAATGTTCTGGTTTTAGATTTGAATTGAACAAACTGTTCACATTTCAAATCAGTTGGAATTATACTGTGGTATTAGCAAGTGACAAGCTAGTTTCCAAATACAAAAAACTCAAAAACGCAAAATGATCTAAAACCTAGCTCTGCGTACCTTTTCTTTTTCTTGCATTTGCGGACCACAGGAGGAGAGGGGAGAGATGCAGGAACTGTCCCCCTCCTCTCTGATAAGATAGAAGCCATGCGTGTGTTGTGCTCTGACGGCAAGTGCTCTCTAGTGACATCGGGTGGCTGAAACTGATATTGCAGATTGAGTTGAGATTACAGCTATATTGTTACATTTATACAATTTCACTTGGATAACCACAGGAAAAATTTAATAACTATAAAAGGTTGTAGTTAGGGGTGTCAAATTGGGAATGTAAATTACTATAAAAAAAAAAGATAGGACATATAAGGGTGTTGGAGATCCGGGGGACGAAAATCAGAGTAGGCATATGTAAGGGTAAAATCTGACAAGAGAAAAGTTGCACTACTGAGGTATGATACTGAAATCTGGGGGTTCAAAGGGTGTTGTACTGTGACAGTTACATTTGACCCAAAGCCAGCTGGTGACCTGGGGATGGAGACAGCTAATCAGAGGATCAATCAGGAACAGGGAGTTCCATCTGCAGCAGAATCTACCATGCAGGAAGCCGACGCAGAGGACAGTGAGGGACACAGTGAGGTAGGCCTCCCTACATATGGGGTGAGTACCAAACGCCATGTAACGATCTCAGTTCAGGCTCAGAGTCCAGGAACCAGCAATGAGAACACAGGTGATCGCAGTCCAAGAACAGAACACAAACACAGGTAGCAGTCAGGGAAGCGTAGTCAAATCCAAGCCGGGGGCAGCAGCCACGTTAGGAATGGAGCGATGAGAGAAGAGAAGTGGATATTCAGTAGCCAAGGTTCGGTATCAGAAATGGGAGCACGATGAGGAGACAGCGCGAGTAATTGGCAAGGCACAATAATCTGGCATTGAATCACAGTTGGGACCCGGCTTTTATAGGAAGTCCAGGGGAGGGGCCAAGGGTTCATGAGAACTAGGTGACTTGGTATCCAGGTCCAAGGGATCCAGCAAGGTGTAAGGTCAGAATGTGAGGTGGCTCAGCAGGTAAAGCTACAACCAGGTCCCGGAGCATCCCTGGGTTCGGATGCTGACACACCATCTCCTGGTACTCACTAAAAAAGTTATGTGCACCCCTGCTTATTACTATAAATTTGTTCATTTTTATAAAATAGCAAAAGAATATAGAGCAAATATGGTAAAATGCTTAAAATCTAAAAAGTTTATATTTAATCAATGAAACTGAATGGAACGTTTGTATTCAGTTTTTAGTCCATTCATGTCAATGACAACTCTGAATTTCCATCAACCCCCCCCCCCTCCCCCCGGAGGTTGTCTAGTTCAGTCAGCCTTTCATTGGTGTGAGCCCAGGATATTCTCCAAACAATTTTGTGTAATTTGCAGCCTCACACAGCATGCACCCTATTTAAAAAGCACTAAGCATACATCTTAGCCGCAATCGTGAATGACAGTAATTGTTTTCTTCTTTATGTGATTACACATCACTTCATCTAGGATAAGAAAAGCATAACTACCTTGGAGATGTTGATGCAATATGACCAAACCAATTAGGTTTGTAAAACAACATCTTAATTACAAAATCAAAAATTGAAGGTTTGCGGTTGCAACCATCTATTTCCAATCAATTATGACACAATAAATAAAAGGCACTTCTTTGTTCGGTCTGCTGAATGAGTATGGGCAACCTGTGCTGATGTTCTGTAATACAATTAGAAGGAAATGAATATCTGATCAGACATTTAATAGGTGTTCTGTGATAAATAGAATGTTGATGTCCTCAACTATGTGCCAAACCCATGTTAATATTTTGAATCTATATACTGCCACTGTCTATTGAATAGACAGTGGTTGTATATAGATTCAAAATATTGGCAGTATATAGATGATAGAATAGACTCTATTCTATAATCTATATACTGCCAATATTTTGAATCTATTTACTGCCACTGTCACTTCTAGAAAGTTTCAGCTTTAATTAGCAGAATTTTAACCACACAACGTAATTCATAACTAGTGATGAACTGCCCGCAAGGCGGGACGGGTTCGCCGGCGAGAAGGAGATCTCTACTCTTCCTCCGGCAGGATCAGAAGCAGCGAGATTCGTCTGAAGGAAGAATCTTTTCACTAGAAGACTGGGCATGAAGCCGGTCTCCTAGTGAAAAACCGGCTTGAGAACAGGAAGTGACATCAGTGACGTCACATCCGGCTCCCATAACCAGGAACTATGCGTTCCAGGTACCTGATGTCGTGTCACTGACGTCACTTCCGGTTTTTCCGATTCAAATTCCCCGCCTAGAGGCAGGAATTTGAATCTGTCCGCAAACAGGTGGACGGCGGACTTCTATAAAAGTCTGATCGCCCATTCGCAGATGGACCTGGCCGCTGTTCGGCCATCACTATTCATAACGGATAGTCCCAATACAGTTCAGCCTGGCATTTCAAAGTGTATCTGAACTCCGGGGGCATATTTTAAAGCATTATTAAATCCTAAACTGCATGTAGTCCAGGGAAGGAGCCCTTACAGCCCAGGTGCACTTGGGGCATTGTTTGGTGGCCCCCCCCTTGGTTTCTTTCTCCACTTGCGGCCCCAAAACCCACCTGTTAATGCATAGGACTTAGGGATCCACCTAATCGCCAATCCCCACCGAGGAGTCCTTCCTGGCATCTACTTAGAGCGTAGATGAGGAGAGCAAGGGACTCGCTCATGCTTCCAGTGATTGCCGTAAATTAAGCCAATCAGCGACCCAAACGCCTGAGCGCCTATGCTTCCCACTTCCACAATATATATTTGATAATATCTATTGCACATAACCTTTATTATATATATGTGCTTCCCATATTGAGTTGTGTGGCAAGCTCTTAACCCCGACTTCATCATCAGGCAAGCCTCCAATTTTTAAGAACCCTTAGCTCTCCTCTGCAGCTGCATGCATCCTTCTATGTACCTTCCCTTGTTTGGAAGTATTGATTTCACTCAAAGTAATCGCGAATATTTTAGATTTTTTTTACACCAGTACATACCTACCATGCATTGCGTTCACAATATGCGCATGTACAAGTGCAATTTACCGCGAAGAGCATTGAGATATTTAAGCAACAGGAGCACCTGTCACATTCGATTGATGTTGAGATATAAGTGAATATTTGGTGCACATGGACCAATATGAATGTATATAGTCAAAGTCTAGGACTTTGTTAAAAATTTATACTCTTGATTGTACCATCTGTTTGATGTCTTAAAAAATCTCTAAGGCTATGTCTCCCTAGACCCCCTACACTGAGCACAGTGCTTGGCGGGGGGGGTTCGGACGGATCACATACACTTTCCCTGCTTGGCGAATGCTGTGTTCTCATGGCGCTAAGCCAATCCACTGATGCTGGGATTAGGTAGAGCAGTATGCTCTGTTCAGACATCCGCCGGCCAGCTAAAGTGTATGTGATCTTTCGGGATCCCTGCCAAACACTGTGCTGAGCATAGGGGTCCCGACGGATCACACAACGCTGTGGAAACATGCCCTAAGACCCACCTTCTGGACATGTGAACAGTAGGAACATTTCGAGATTTTCGTTGGGCTGATGGCACATTAGAGGTGTGAGATTTTATTTTAATAAGTTCACAGCTTCCCCACCCTTGCTAAAGTGCCTATGCTCTTCAGTAAATCAAATCAAAATCTCAGATTCATTCCCAGGATACATGCCAGTGGAGAGATGGATGGTCCTCATGATCTTTCAGCAACTGTCTCCAATAGAATGAATATTTGGCCGGCTTTTAAAGAATGTTTGTGAATGTGCTGAAAGCAATAGTATCTGATCAGCATTCATCCAACCCAACAGGAAATGGCAGACGCAAGTAGGATCTTTTACCATCGCTTAGGCTTCACATTTATCTCCAGCGTCCGTGATATTAAATATTTATCAGACGTCCAAACGGCCATCGAAGGGACTGACAAGCAGTCTTGATCTCTTTGGCGCAGTCTGGTACATTGCCGAAGATTCTCCACGTTCTAGTAAACGCCAAAGATATTGGCTGAAGTTCAGAATAAGTAATGTCCTATACAGCGCAACGTCTTGCCGAGGCCGAGTGCTACATCCAATATTCAGAAACGAGAGCTGCTAAAGTCAAGAAGAAATGGCCTGGAATTCCGAGGGGACCGCGTATTTCTGTGACAACTCCAATTTGCAAGTCAATCTTTGAGCTTCGCCTGTACACTTTTCTTTCCTTCCTTTTTCAGCCGCGCAAGGTAAAGGTGAACTCCTTTCATCTAACTCTGAAAGAAAATAATGTATTCTATCGAAATCACAGATACTTGCACAATACTGTTTTCTAAGGAACACAAATGCAATTAAGAACCTTTAAATCTTTAATGCTGCTGAATATTTATTGAATTACAAATGTTCACTCTTAAAGTCAAAGCCTGTGCAGTTTTTTTTTTTTAAACTTATTTCACTCTCTGCAGGCATTGAAATTCTAGATCAAAAGTAAAGGCCTCTAACTACTATTTCATCACCATGGCAACCATCAGGGTAGATTTATCTCACAATGACAGCCATTTTAATGGATGCAGCCATGTGCTTTGCATTCATTCTTGTTTACTACACAGAAAGCATTTTTTAGGGATACTTAGCTTTTATCTGTTGTTATATGGTTGATAATTGTGTTATGTTGAAGTGTGAATGTGTTATGCTAGGTACACCCGGGTAGATCTGTAAAAAGATTCAAGTACAATCAATCAACGTGCGCGCTCGTGGTGCTTTATTGTGCTCTAATCTGTTTACAAACCTATCCATGTGTGCCTTCCTTCGAGTGGAATCAATAGAGCCTGCTCGTAGAAACTCGATTGAAAGGGGTTCCAACATGTTTGGAAAACCCTGTTTAATCTCCATTACTTTGCATGGAGACAAGAATCTTCATGTACAGTATTGGAACAGCTGGCTCCTGCCTCCTGCACAGCCTTATGGCTGTCAGTGTGAAGGGGGCGGAGCCAGCATTCCTCACTCGGAAGCTGCTGCTGCTGAGTGAGAGACAGGCTGAATTTCTTCCCAGCTTGTAGCGTGTTGTGATTCACATGCTACAAGTTGGGGAAAATGGGTTCCCTGGGGTCCCCATTGAATGGGAATCGATGTGCCCATGTGGTGCACATTGATTTGCGTTCAATTGATCCCTGATCAATCACAGCGTGGTGACGTAACCACGCTGTGATTGATTGGGGGTCAATTGCACAGGAATCTACCCATGTGTGCCTAGCTTTAACTTCCCTAGCGCACTGTTGAGGTACAGATTTCTGTACCAAAAACGCACTATAGACTATAGATAAAGTTTTTTTACATCGTAGGCCAAAGTACGTCCATACAGGAGTCTGGTAGACATCCGGAATATAATAACATCTTCAGATGCTTTGTAAAAAACTCACAATATCAGATGATGAATATTTCAATAAGTCACTTTATCAGGTAAATTAGCACTGCAACCACTAGATGGCAGTGCAGATGTGCCAGTTTACAAAGGATCCGTTCCCCTGCAGCTGCCTCTTCATTAGATCGGAGCCACACAGAGCTGTGAGTTTGCTCTCCTGTGCCTCTGATCTCTGCCTGACGAACCCAGCTCGTCCAGTGCAGTTCTAACATGTCAAAGCTGGGTGAGCTGGGACCATCAGGAACGGCAGAGGGGATAAGATATAAAAGGTTGCCACTGAGCTGGAACAATATTTTTTTTGTTGTGTTCCCCCCAACCCTTCTTTATCTCCAGACATTTTGGTTAAAATACTTTGTTTAAGTGCTTTGCTATTAACCTTCTGGGCAGTTTCCCAGTGGTGCACTTTTTAAAAATGTTCCCTCCTTTGACCCCCCTACACATCCCTGGTGTCATTAATGACGCTGGGGATGTGCTGTAAAAAAACAACACTTCCTCCATTGCTTGGAGGTCAATGGTGCTGTTGCCCTGCATCTCCAATGTCATAAATTATGTCATTAAGGCGGACCCGTCAAGATTGGCATGTCTGCCGATACAGAGAACCGCCGCAACCCCACAGTTAATTTGGGCTGAATTCCCAGGAGGTTATTAACTCACACAAACTTGTTGAAGTTTGGTGACCATTTCTAGAGTCATATCACAAAACTGTCTATGAGAGTAGCACCTTACAATAGTCATATGTAATTAGCATAGTCTTAGGCAGTGTAGTCACTAAGTTAAGTGTCACCTGGTGTCAGAACCCCATGTTGTATATGGCCAGCTTTACTCTTACCTAATATTGTAAGCCAAGTATTAAAGCATATAGTTAGATCCATTAAACTTTATTATAGATTAAATGGAGAACAGGGTATGGTATTTAATAAAAGTACACAATACATGGTATTGCGGGAATTGCTTTGTCACATTGTTTACCCCTTATCTGGGCTTCCTCAGGACAGGACAAAGAATCTATAGGTACATAAAAAGTAAATACCAAAACTATTTATATAACTTTTTCAATAGATAAACATATATTTTAATGGACAGATATATAGCAGTAGCCTACCATGATTGTGTGGGTCGGTCTACTGAGTCATGGGTAGGTTTAGGCTTAACCATAGGACTTGTCACTGCGGCATTATCTAAGACGCCCCAAGCACATTATACAAGTTTTGACCAGCTGAAAAAATGACTCTGAATTACCCGTTCAATAGGCGAGGAAAGGAAAGGAAAATGAAGCAAACATATTTACCCCTAAAATGGCCGCAGTGCTATTGATAGTGAGCCTCAGCACACACACTACATTTTCCAATGCTTTACTGACTTTTTTTAATGAAGAATGACAGCATGCATTAAGCTAGAAGATCCGGTTCTTCGATTCCAGTTACAGTTTTCTGTACAAAAGCGGTATGTAAAATTTAACCCCCTTAACCGTCCACTGAGATCAAGATTTGTAGTCCTGTAACATACTAAAGAATATCCAAACAAGGGTCTAGAGTCGTCCTGACATAATAAGTTTGAAACACACATTATGTAAAAATGACTTAATCTATAAACACAAAACTCGCTCAAACAAGAAAAATCCCGGCAATCAGGTTTGTTGATTGACCAGGACCACTTCTCACTGACCTCCATAGAGTTGCTGTGTTCTCCACAATTGTGAGAGTTAATATTTTTTCAAATAAATATCAATGTTGTACAAGGCTTTTATTTTGGCCCCCTGAGTATTTGATTTTCACATCTCTGACCTAGAATAGTCCACATCACCACATCTTACCCACATAGTGTAAATAGTAGACTGCTGAATTGGGAGTGATTTACAAAGCCCCTAAACATTGTATCATTACCAAAAATTTTCTGGAGATATAGAGAACAGGCTTTTTTTTGGGGGAACACTACAAAATGCAGGTATCTAGCATGGGGTGTTTTTCCAGTACAAAAGTTCTTTAAGCAATTAATTCCTTATATAAACATTTTATACAACCATTCTCTTAGATATTCAGCAATTTGGAGGAAAGATAAGATGCCATGTCAGGGGCTTGTACTCTAACTTACAAAGTCAGATGGTGGAGATTCAAAATGAAGTCTGTGAAAAATTACTAAAACGTTCCATGATGGCACGTGCACCCTCATTATTTACATGTCACTAGCCGAGCAGGGAACACCAGGAGATTAAACTGTTCTGTTATGTCCGGAAAAGAAAGAAAAAAGGACGATCAGAGGGAGGAATGGCCAGGGGGGGGGGGAGATTGGCGGACAGATGCGTTTCCCTAGTCCTATGTGATGTTAAGTCAGGGGCTGCCATGTGAAGGACCAAGGGAGGCCTCTAAATCTAGAGGGCTCTTGTGGGCACACTGGTTTGGCACTGGCTTAAGAAGCTGCATTTTAAAGTCCTCTATCAATGAATATATTAGAAGTACCCAACTCCCAATGTCTTTTTTAAAGTTAGTTAGCATATAAGTGCCACCCCCCCCAAAAAAAACACCCAACCTTGGCCTTTTTAACATTTGTTAAAAAGCTTCCACAGGAAATATTTAATTCTTTAATCTGGTGTCCATTTTTGTGTTCTGTGCAGAACAAAGCAGAGTTTTAGTTTGAAAGTGGAACCAAAGTTGTGATTGGCTGGACATTTACAACAAAAACATGATTGTGAATTCATTGTGTCATCAAAGTCATTGTAAACGGCTCACACCTGATGGTTTCTGTTTGCTTTCTAACCCATCAGCTGAAACAGGAAAGAGAGCGTTGAAATTTAATAGCAGGGCATCATGCAACAGTGCTAATTGTTCACAGTTTTAATAACCATAAGAACAAATTTGTTTTTGTCAAACTATTAAAAACGTATTTGCCAGAGTGATCCCTTCCATTGCATGTTAAAATTTGAAGCGTTCCAGTCTGCTTTGTTATGGGTCTCTTTAGTAGTTGCTTATGTTTCGGGAATCCTGGTCTTTTCGAGGCTTCTTGCAGACAGCTACAGCCAGTTTTATTAATGTGACAGTAAACGGTAAAGCAGGTCATGGCATAGGCTGTATACTAAAACTGCATTGAGAACCAAACAATATAATTCCTTTGGCACAGCTGATTCTAAACAAGGAGACATTAAGATCCGATTTTATATGTGATAATATTTTCATCTTTGTACAATTATTATTACTTATTTATTTTTACGGAATTTGTATTGATCATCAAAGTCTTTCTGCTTGAGAGAGAGCAATTGAGGAGAAGTAATGTTGGAGAGCGCGATATATAAAAAAGAAATAGAATATAAAGGAGAACACATGAGCGAAAGAGCCATACACAGTCGGATTCATGGAAGAGCGGATACCTATCGATCGATTCCGGCGATCTCAGCGGGCATCAGAGGTCGATCGAAATTGGCCAATTAGTCTGTCCGACGCTAACAGTACCACCGTCCCACAGATTCCTGGACGATTCAATGTCCGATCGATTATCCACAAATGGCAACCCCCTGATGTGTGAAGAAATCGGATCAGAAAGACCAACATTTGGTTCTCTGTCCGATCCGATTCGGGCCCCTGATATCGGACGGATCGGACGACAAGGTGGGTCACGCATTCCGGGAGACGTTTTGGGCCGCGCCCGGACGATGTCCGGTTGTGGAACGACCCGTTATGGGGGCCTAAGAGACGTTAGTTTTTTTTACACTGAAGCTACTCCAAGGGAAAGCGTATGGAATAAGTCATAGGCGAGTGAAGCTGCAATTTGGCCCAAGAAGTGATGCTCGCAATCCTTCAAAAACGGGGGGGGGGG
>CM070037.1:17179862-17190627 GCA_036250615.1 Ptychadena robeensis
CATGAAAACATAGATTCCTGGTGGTAGGTCCGCTTTAATTTATGCAAAAACTACATGTGCCAGAGCATAACTTTTTTTTCCAAATGTTTCTCTACATCTCCAGCAATTTTGGTGATGATACCATGTTCAGGGGCTTTGCAATTAGCTCACAAACTTGAGAAGTCGAAAAATTCGACCATCTCTATCCATATATACGTTATATATATTATAAAAATATAAATAAAATAGTATGTGGTAATAGTATAATAGTATGTGACTGCCCACTGCCCCTGCTGTGTGTGTGTGCATATAAAATAGATATAAAGATAGAGAGATGCAGCAGGAACTAGCAGAAGCTTCGGGACTCGGTACTCAGGACTATACAATTCACTAGGAAAGAGGTAGGGGAAAGCCAAAGGGTGTCTTGCAGCTGTCACACTTGCAGCTGTGGTTGTTGAGGAAGAATGGAGCACTTTAGCAATTTAGCAATTTCTGTGTCATGTGTTTATTATAGTTGTTAAGTGGTGGGATGTGGGATTGAAACGATTATTTGGGTATTATTCGGGATGTAAGGGGATGCACAAAGTCAACCCTGTCCAAGTCATCCCTTCCACCAGGACATACACGTTGGAAAAAAAGAGAACACTGTATGTGCTGCGTTGTGTAACAGAAAGGCATTCTTCAGCTCCTGATAGATCTGCACTGTGCACATCACATGCATTAGTAGAAACACTGCGTACACATTCTGTTTGTGGACACACTATGTTAGCACCTCCCACTTTAGCCCTTGAATACAAAAAAAGTCTGTGGTTGGAAAGTTTTAAGCTTTGGGAGTGAAATGATGCCACCCAGTGCGGCCTGCACTCCCCCTAGTGAAGCTGCTAGTCTTAGGAGAATTAACCTACCGGTACATCTCTGGAGCATCCTGGCATGTCCTGGACAAGATTCGAACCTGGATCTTTAGTTCTGCATGTTCAGAGTTATAGTCGCTGGAACACTGAGCCAACCCTCATCATCTGTATACATCATCTGTACTTATCATCTGTATAGTATCCAGTCAAGGTCATAAAAAGTATCTGTTCATCTTTTTTTCCCCAATTCACAAAATGCAAGCCACCCACTGATGGAATGTCCTCATTAAACAATGAATCATCAGACTTAAGCCTATGCCAGTATGTTTTATCATCAAACAGAGAAAGTTTATAAGAACATACTGTACATATACCAGCAACAAATAAAAATGTTAGCTCTTTGAGGTCATCGGAATCTCTTTTTCTCATGAATAAAGTACCTGCATCACAACTCAGATTGGATGTTTTCCCCGTGAAAGAGAACTTGACAACAGAGCATAAAAAAAAAGTCTGTTCATTTTCATTTTGTTCCTGACATTTCCAGACTAACAACTGAGAGACATTTAGATTCTTCTCGGCAAGTCTTTGTGTGGCGCGGAGAGGGTGATAATGCAAAAAATGCCACTTTGACCTTCTTCATAGCACATGCTCTCATGGAATAATCAGCCTTGTTTGTTTATTGTGACTTGGGAAAATGGAAGTCAAATGACTTTGAAAGCGCAGATGATGTCATTAACATGCTGTCATAGTAATATGTTTCGTTTCCAAACTTAACTTCGCACGATGCCACGTAGACTAATCACCCAGTAAAAGACGTGATGGCTGCTACGTTCACATCCCTGTAGAGGTTGCAATTGTTTGTGATGTTCAAGGTTACAAATGTCTATATACTTTACATTATCCGTGAAATACATAACACTGCGAAAAGGAGGGCAGTCTGTCTGCGTACACCTTCCCAGCACGCTAACTGAACTGCTGCTATCCTACACAATGAAACATCTATTGTTTAACTGAGTACACAATGAAGTTTCAAGGAAGCTCCAGGCAAGCACAATGATGTCATCGCGCAAAGCTGGAGCTGTCCCATATCAAGCCGCAATGCTTCTGTGGCTGGCAGCCTGTCCATTACATTGGATGGAGACCCCCAGTCCTCATTCAAAGTAATGGATTTTGACCAAGGTTTTCCAACATGTTGGAAACCTGTTTGGTCGATTTCCTTAGAGGAGGATGCGTTGATCTTGCTCGAAGGAACCGTGGATGGCTCAAATGTTGTAACAGATTAGAGCAACATCGGGCACGGTGAGCGTGCATGGCACCCAATTTTGCTCTAATTCAGTGGTTCCAAAACTGGGGGGCGAAGGTATTTCAGGGGGGTACGGGCCCTCATTCTTAACCTGTGTCTTAAAGACGATAGACTGTAGGGATAGTTGGGTTGGTTTGGGTTGTGTTGTGTTGTTTTTGTATACTTTTTGGTTAGTTGGAGGGTGGGCCCACATTGTCTGTACAAATTTACTGGACTTGGTAGATAAACAACATATTTTCTTCATATGTATATATGCACATTATTGGGGATTGAATATTATCTGTACTGCTTTTGTATTGTACTATGGTATATTCTTGATATTTGCTTTATGTTATTGTATGATATTTTAGATAAATTGATTAAATTTTAAATAAAAAGAATGTACATAATATAGTTGTTGACTATATAAAATAGGTCAGTGCTCTCGGTTTTGGAGCTTCTTTGATTTGGATGGAATGACCCACCCTTCCTCCTCCTAAGTATTGACGTTGATAGATGGCACTAAGGAGTAAGGAGGGGGAGAATAGGGAGTGATCAGAGCAGAGAGACACACATGCCCAGCATACATAACTGTCAACTCTCCCGTTTTGGACGGAAAAGTAATTTTTTTTTATGTTGCTTACCCATCTAAATCCCGATTTCAAGAAGTTTCACAGATTCTTGAAATCGCGCTAATTTAGCAGGGAGAGGGCGTTACTCTCCCTGCTAATGTCCCACCCTGCACATTATCAGCACAAGCGGGTGGGACAAATAGTAAAGCCCTCTTTCTGCTAGATCCGCCATATTCGTAACGCGGAAGAACCACGATCCACATACCGGAATTTAGGTCACTGACGTCACTTCCTGCATGTCCCCCTTTTTTTAGCCTCTGTGTAGCAGTTGTCTTGGATGGGCTCCTGTGTTTGCTTACCTGTCTGTCTGCAAGAGTTTGTTGCTAACAGTATCCCGGTCTGCTTAAACTCTGACTTGGGATTGTCCTGGACCCCACTTCCTTCCTTATCCATCTGTACCGTACTTTCTTGTACTGACCTTTGTGTATGACCCTTGGCTTGTTTTCTGGATTACACAATAAAGCCTGTTAACTGGATATCTGGTGTTGGTTGTGATTGTGTGGCCATACAGTTCCATATTTTATATCTATACTGCCCAGTGACGTTTGAAGACTTATACAAGTTTCTTGGATGGGGCCCCCTACCAACCGGGGTGGTTGTTATTGGCTGCTCCTCTTTCCTCCTCGCACTAAGTCCCATCGATAGACACAAGCAGCTTGCCTTCCTTCCCCTCACCGACAACACCTCCCCCCCGGCGGCAGTGATCACGTTGTTTGGTATTGGTCAGGTGGAGAACTGTATGGGCACTCTGCTCCTCCTTCCTCCTTCTCACCAAAACCACACACCCCACCTATCCCACCCGAAGTGATTGCCCACACAAGCGGTGTGCCTGTACACTTCTCTCTCCGAACTGTACAGGCACGACACCTATGTTAGGAAGGGCATGTTGCGCATAGTGATAGAAATAGCCCTCACAATCTATATTGATCTTCATGAAGATTTTCCATGTTTTAGACAATACTTGTAGCAGTTAAAAAACCAGACTAATTTTTCATCTTTTAAGTATTTCTGAGATTTAGATTTTTTTTTATAAACGCAAAATAGGTGATATAACCAAAACAGCCTTCAGGATATCATTTCTTCTTTGATCAGTATCAGTGTCCTGCAGAAATAGTGGTTATCTGTCGGGTTTGTTTCTGTACATATAGACTTGGCTTAATCTTTTGTTGCTGATGGAGTTGGCATCAGCTTGATTAACCGCAGACTATAAAACATCTTTTTATAATTATAAACCAGGGAGTTGCATTTAAACCAGAGCGAGAGGTTTCCTAGATCTGCCATCTGCCGCGCTAACACAGTACGATGACATCCAGGGAAACGGAAAATGGGAATTACTGTCACAATCGAGTATAGTAGAAAACACTATTAAAATAGTTTTAGTTCCGAAAGGAAATATTGGATTTAAAATAGATTTAATTCCATGAAATTTTTTTTCTTCAAAATTAGCCATTACCTTGGCCCCTATTTCTTAAGCTGGCCATAAACGTGCAGATTCTCCCTCAATAGATGACGTCATCACTCTTCAGCCGGACCCTCAGAGGATCGGCGGTCACCCTTTATGTGCCAGACATTACGACCCAAAGTGATGGGATCAGCTGGGAATTAAAATTTTTTATCACTGTGCGATCCGACATGCGGGAGGTTCATGGTCGGAGTAACTGCTGGGCGATTGGCGGGAACGCACATGGCGGTCGATCACCCGAAAAATTGGGCAGCCCGTGTATGGCTACATATACTTTTCACCACCATCATGGTCCTGAGAAAGCAATATTACCCTGTTTCCCCAATGATAAGGCACTGAAACGCCAAAATGTGCCCTAGGTCTTATTTTCAGGGGGATGTCTAATTCTGATCACACTGTGCCAGTCATTGTCCCCTTCTGATCACTCTGTGCCATTCATTCTCCCCTTTGATCACTCTGTGCCAATCATTGTCCCCTTCTGATCACTCTGTGCCATTCATTGTCCCCTTCGATCACTGTGTGCCATTCATTGTCCCCTTTGATCACTCTGTGCCAATCATTGTCCCCTTCGATCACTCTGTGCCAATCATAGTCCCCTTCTGATCACTCTGTTCCAATCATTGTCCCCTTCACCGAATCCCTTTTTTTGGGTTCTACCGGTATGACCAGGTAACAGGCTCCGGCAGGGATCAGCAGCTTGCTTGTCCTGCCTGCACTGCAGCCAGCCCTGATGGAGTCACACGGAGGCACACAGTTACCACATTGTACCACCCGAATGGGAAATTCGGGCAGGGGCAGCTATCGGTGGGTGTCTTATTTGCGGGCCGTGGCTTTTTTTAGCGTTTTGGGCAAAAATTGGGGGGTGGCTTATTTGATGGGGATGGCTTATCATAGGGGAAACAGGGTATATTTAATGACATCTTCCCATTGTATTAAAAATTAATGGTAGACTAGGAAAATAATTAGTCAACCTCAGATCTGTACTGCAGCTGGCGCCAGGATCCTTCACCATAAATACACAGCCTATTGTGGGTTTAAGTGACATTTATATTTTAGACAAAATGATAAACATTGCACTTTAAAATACAGATGCTGTTCATTATTTCTCCTTGATGAAAAGCTAGCTTTAATTGCAAGGAAACAATGTCATGGATGCCGGACTGATATAAATTGCGTTCAATTGGTTGCTATCAGACGAGCAATTAGTTTTGTTGTGTTTTTCTTTGGCATGAAATTAGAGGAAAGCAGATTGTTGCTAAAGGCCATGGTGTCTAAATAGTAAAAGGAGAGACTTTTCATTATAATTCATCGTAGACCATTGCCAGATTAATTTGCCATTTTCTTGAAAGCATTAAATGGGTAACATCAAAAACCTATGTAAGTTGAATGTAAGTGTTGACCTGGTTCAAATTCTGAACCTTAGCTATAAAGTAATTTTGTATCATTCAAATCTGAGACCTTTAGCTTATTGCCATACAGCTTGACCTGCAGTTATCGTGCGTTGATCTATGTATGACTGAAACTACTGAAGCAAAAAGCCAGTTTTATATCATTCTATAGAATAGGTTTAGCAATTTCAGTGATAGATTAATTTTAATCTCCTTGGCGACCAGCTTGGGGTAATAGATGGTGTGTTTGTATGAACTAATGTCAAGTAAATGTAAAGGACACAACATAAAAGGTTTGTCAGTAGTGATGGCCAAACTGCCCGCAAGGCGGACAGTTCGGCCGCGAACAAGCATGTTCGCCCTCCTTCCCGCCGGCGGACAGTACGGGTGTTCGACCCGCCCTGTCCGCCGGCGTGAAGGAGCCCTCTATTCTTCCTCCGGTGGGATCATACGCAGCGAGATCCCGCCGCAGGAAGAATGTTTCCACTGAAGACCGGGTAGAGAACCCGGTCTTTCAGTGGAAAGCCGGCTCGCACACCCGGATGTGACGTCAGTGACGTCACATCCGGTAAGCACACCAGGAACCATGCGTTCCAGGTGCCGGATGTGACGTCACTGACGTCACATCCGGGTTTTCCGATTCTAATTCCCCGCCTAGCAGTGGGGAATTTGAATCTGTCCGCGAACGGGCGGACGGCGGACTTTTTTAAAAGTCCGCTCCGCCCGTCCGCGGACGAACATGGCCGAGGTTCGGCCATCACTATTTGTCAGGATGAATTAAAAAAAATGTTTGCCCATGCTGTTCTAGCTGATTGCTCCCTTTAACCTCCCTTGCGTACAACCCGTACTGAGCCGTTTTTAATACACTGCCTGCAATTCTCGCCCTCCTTCCACCCCTGTCCACACAGCCGGCATTATAAATGATGCGTGCTGTGTGGTCTAGAAAGCTGATGCCCCTTCATTAACATGAAGGTCTATGGGGCCGCCGTCCCCTGCCCCCTTTCTGCATCACTGTGATGTGATCGGGTGGTGCCACAACCCCGAAAATGCTGCATTGATTTAGACAATCGCTGCAGCTTTCCGCGAGTGTATCGGGTGCACCCTATGCCCGCTGACCTAGTGGTTGGGATGAACCCAAACACCGGACGGGTTAGTCTCAACCACTAGGGAGGTTAAAAGCCTACAGGGCTACATTTTCACCATTTCAAGTCATCATATGCTGGCCTCTAGTGGCCATACTGGTTACTGCAGTTTATAAATACCCGCTTTCCCTTTGAAAAATGCAATACTATATCTTAAAGAAGCCATTTAATGCTTTTCAAGTATACACAATGAGAAAACCAACATTTTTGTCAATTTTACCATACCATAATACCATAGTTATGTGATATCCCTATATCTGCAAAGATCTTGTCTGTGGAAGGACAGATGCATTAACAGGTAGATTTTCCTGTGATGTCACTGCTATATTTGAGCGGAAATATATGCTTACAATTGATATCTGTGTGGGAGTAGAGAAAAAGAAGTAAAGAAGAAGAATCAGCCTGGAGAGCATGGATTCTGAGAATAATGAAGACCAAACAACTGGCAGGTCGAACAGGTCCAACTGCATTCAAAGTAAAGGGTATTGCAATCGTCCAATTTAAATCTTATAGTTGAAAGCTCAAAGAATAGACAATGGATCTACTTCCATCACTTCTGTAAAGTCCATCTGAATCTTATTGCCTGTCTAATACCCTCTTCATAGAAGGACATTGATGCTGTCCAAGGGTGGCTACACTGCTTTACCAAAGATGCAGTGCAATAATTGAAGAAACCTTAAAGCGGACCTACCATCAGGAATCTATGTTTTCATGAATGGCACTAGAAGTGCCAATAATAGGGAGGAATGCAGTGAAAAACCCCAAAAACGTGCCTGTAATGAGCAATCTAGGAATATAATCCGGCATTTCTCTTCATTTCCTGGTTCATGGTGTCAGCAGAAGCCGGCAGCACGTCACAACAACACGTGATTTTTCAGTGAGCTGCTTTGCCATAGAAGATCACTGAACGCCCCCAGTGGCCACCCGCGATATTGCATGTGTTGGATTTACACTGAAAAATCACGTGTTGTTGTGACGTGCTGCCGGGTTTTGCTGAGCCCATTAACCAGGAAGTGAACAGGAATGCCGGATTATATTACTAAATTGCTCATTACAGGTATGTTTTTGGGTTTTTTCACTGCATTCCTCCCTATTATTGGCACTTCCAGTGCCATTCATGAAAACATAGATTCCTGGTGGTAGGTCCGCTTTAAGGCAGGATGTTTGTGTCTGACAATATACAGTGTATAAAAAAGAAAACTACCATCTAACAACTGGTGAAAAGAAATGCATTAGACATTTTTTGATAAATTTTAAAGAATAAAGAGACAATAAAAATAAGAAGCATTTGGTATTTCTCTCCTCTAAATGTAAAATATATAAATAAATTATACGATAAAAAAGACTCAAAAGCTTATATGAACATTGCAAAGTTTCCCATCCCCCTCCCGTATCTCCTTACTCTAATGGGCAATATCATTAAACCCATTTGCTGCATAGTGATTGGACAGTGGAAGTGGAAGCAGCACAGTACTAAGCTCATATCTGTCTTCTAAAATACATTAAATGATGTATTAATGATTACAGAACTGCAATAATTTGTGTATATGATATCAGTCTCGATTTACAGTTTGAATAAATATGGCGTTCCAATATATTAAAAGGAAGGGATATTACTCTGCCCAAGGCTCCAGATGCTGCTCTACAAATCTGAATCAGATGGCAATTATAGATTTCCAATGCACATATACTCCATATGTATTCTGCGTGTACGGCACACAACTTCATCTATGTTTACCTAATAACCAGACATTTCTTTGTATTAAAACACAGGGATTCTACAGAAATGCACCAATCATTCCAATTAATTAGCCAATGTTCATTAATTCGCTGAATGCACATCTGCTAATTAATTGGAATTAGTGGTGCATTTCTGTAGAATTTCCACCATATGGCCAAGTGTTAGGTTTGGATCACAGCACACATCAACACACAATGCTATGACATATATCATGACAGGTGGACGTGAAACTGTCATGAACGAAGGCCTTTTGAACAAACCCCTTTTGATGCATTGATCAAGACAACAAAAAAAGCTTCCATTTTAAGTAAGGGTGCCCATCCCCCATTGTTCCACAAAACAAGGAAACAATTACCCTCATGTGAGGTCTTTAGATTGGCACTCTCTTAAGCTAGCCATACATGGGTCGATTTAGCACTCGATTCCTGAACGATTCACAACATGATAATGCAACTTATGAACGTATGATCATTCGGCGAATAGATGTGCACCACCTTTGCCCTGGCTGAATTTTGGAATGTGGACCCAAAGAAATGGTGATCAAACAAGTTGGATCCCTATTTGATTGACATTTTCTTGAAGCCAGATCGATCGCTTAATCGACCTGTGTATGGCCAGCTTTACTCTTACCTAATATTGTAAGCCAAGTAATTAAAGCATATAGATTAGATCCATTAAACTTTATTATAGATTAAATGGAGAACAGGGTATTTAATAAAAAGTACACAATACATGAGTAATTGCGAATTGCTTTGTCACATGTTTCCCCCTTATCTGGGCTTCCTCAGGACAGACAAAGAATCTATAATGAGTACATAAAAAGTAAATACCAAAACTATTTATATAACTTTTATCATATTAGATAAACATATATTTTAATGGACAGAATATATAGCAGGTAGCCTACCATTATTGTGTGGGTCGGTCTACTGGTCATGGGTCGGTTTTTAGGCTTTAACCATAGACTTGTCACTGGGCATTATCTAAGCGCCCCAAGCACATATACAAGTTTGACAGCTGAAAAAATGACTCTTAATACCCGGTCACTAGGCGAGGAAAGGAAAAATGAAGCAAACAATATTTACCCTAAAATGGCCGCAGTGCTATTGATATTGAGCCTCAGCATCACTACACTACATTTTCAATCTATACTGACTTTTTTATAATGAAGAAATGACAGCATGCATAGCTAGAAGATCCGGTTCTTCGATTCAGTCCAGTTTTCTGTACCAAAAGCGGTATGTAAAATTTAACCCCCTAACAGTCCACTGAGATCCAGATTTGTAGTCCTGTAACATACTAAAAGATATCCAAACAAGGGTCTAGTAGTCGTCCTGACTATAATAAAGTTTGAAACACACAATTATGTAAAAATGAATTAATCTAAATAAACACAAAACTCAGCTCAAACAAGAATAAATCCCGGCAATCAGTTTGTTGATGGACCAGGACCACTTCTCACTGACCTCCATAGAGTTGCTGTGTTCTCCCACAATTGTAGATTAATATTTTTTCAATAAATATCAATGTTGTACAAGTCTTTTATTTTGGCCCCCTGAGTATTTGATTTTCACATCTCTGACCTAGAATATTCCACATCACCACATCATTCCACACCTAGTGTAAATAGTAGACTTGCTGAATTTGTGAGTTATTTACAAAGCCCCTAAACATTGTATCATTACCAAAATTTCTGGAGATATAGAGAACAGCTGGGGAACACTACAAAATGCAGGTATCTAGCATGTGGTGTTTTTCCAGTTACAAAAGTTTAAGCAATAATTTCCTTTATATAACATTTCTACAACCATTCTCTAGATATTCAGCAATTTGGAGGAAGATGCCATGTTCAGGGGCTTTGTACTTAACTTACAAAGTCAGATGGTGGAAGATTCAAAATGAAGTCTAGTGAAAAATTACTAAAACGTCCATGATGGCACTGCCCCCTACATTTATTTACATGTCACTAGCCGAGCAGGGAACACCAGGAGATAAACTGTCTGTTACTGTCCAGAAAAGAAAGAAAAAGGAAGATCCCGAGGGAGGACTGGCCAGCGGGGGATTGGCGGACAGATGAGTTCCTATTCCCTATGTGATGTTAAGTCAGGGGCTGCATGTGAAGGACCAAGGGAGGCCTCTAATCTAGAGGGCCTCTTGTGGCACACTGGTTTGGCACCTGGCTTAAGAAGCTGCATTAAAGTCCTCTTCATCAATGAATAATATTAGAAGTACCCAACTCCCAATGTCTTTTTTAACAGTAGTTAGCATATAAGTGCCACCCCCCCCAA
>CM070037.1:17194908-17212694 GCA_036250615.1 Ptychadena robeensis
ATAGTTGCAGCTTCCCTTTGCCCGAACTGACTTCGGGCATATCGCTAGGGAGGTTAATGACACACGGCTGTGTGGACAGGGACAGAGTGAGGGAGGAAATGGCAGGCAGTGGGCGGTGCGCTAGGGAGGTTAAGGTAACCCCTAGGATGCTGGGTGGACACAGTCCAGGATTCTAATAGCAGCCTGGAGGCTGCAATATTGTTATGCTGCTGAATGGGTCTGGACTGTGAATAGAGAGGATGGTTGGGAGGGCCTCCTATTCACCCCACCCAGTACCTGTGGGGTGTGTTGGCTGCACAGCAGCAATATAATGAGGTCAGGTGATCTCATTAGATGGGAAGAGTATGGGTGTCTTGTGCACATACTTCCTGGAGGAGAAAGAAAGTTGGACTGCTTCCCTCTGAAACCTGTGAACTGTAAGGAATATTTATTTGATATATTGTTCCTGAAGGACTGTTATTTTTGTTAAGTGGTTGTGGTTAAGCCATACTGTTCAGTTGGGCATAACAAAAGACTTGTTGTTTTGAAAGACATTAAACTCCGGTTTGGTGACTGTGAACCCCGGACCCCCCAAGTTCACAACATGTAATGCAAAAAGATATCATATATATATATACAATATTTACATAAGGTGTTCTTTATACAAATCTATACATCAATCTAGTGTCATTTTTACTTGAACCCCTCACCCAGGAACCTCCTCTTTCTAAATGTATGTTACTAGGCTGAGAGACATTCTTGCACAGTCTTTGGCAATGCCTAGCCTAGCTATCAATGAGGATTCCAGTAAGTATGTCATTGTAAAATAAATCACCATACCATAACATAGCCAGATACGCAGTATGAAAAACTACAAGATGATCAGAAGTAGTGTTAAGAGCAACAATCGTATTTTAATATGAATATGAAAGCTGAATCTTTTTATTTTACTTTAAAAAAATATTGTAAGGTACTTACCCTGCCAGCGATCTTGTGTCATCCTTTGGGGCCCTCAGGGGAGCCTGTGCAGCAGGTAGCATGGCAGAGGCATGTCTCGTCATTTTGGCAGAGGGATGTGTTCTGGCCAACTACTATTCAGGCTAAAGGCTTTTCCAGAGGCTCTGTGGATGTACAGTGACCAGGGACCTTGCTGGCTACAGGAAGGGATATGTTCAGATGAATTTCTTGCGGCCCAATCAGACCTTTGTTTGTAATGGTTTCTGAAGTTTGCTTGGGTGTGCCCATGTGTTTGATTACCTGTCTGCCTGTATCTGACATTGCTTGAACTCTGCCTGCCCTGACTTTAGATTATCCCTGACCATGCCTCCTACCTTATCCATCTGTACCATACTTTCTTGGACTGACCTTTGTGTATGACACTTGGGTTGTTTTCTTGATTACATACCCCTGAAATATTTTACTTAAAAATTGAAGTTGTATTCCCATTGCATTTTCTATAGACTTCCTTTAAAGGAGATGTATCATGTTTGATTGAATGAGCAAGATGACAAGAATGTTGATGCATTACTACAAATGTGTGTCTAAGACTAAATCATGCAGCAGCCCGGGAAACTGCTTTTGTGCTTTCATCTTAGAATTTTCTCCTAGATAAGATTTTATGAACATCTAGATCAATGGTTCTCAAACTTTTTAGATCCCCAACCCCGTAAACTGACAAAGTGGCACTTCCTGTATATGGAATATGAAAGTGTTTGCAACCCCGTGAAGTGCAAAGTGGCACTTCCTGTATATGGAATATGAAAGTGTCCGCAATCACGTGAAGTGCAAAGTAGCACTTCCTTATATTGAATTTAAAAGTGTCACCTACGCATTCCAAATACCATAAGTGACACTCCACGACATTGCTTGCGTCATGATCAAATAAGTACAGTGTCCCCTCCCTACTAATTTCTTGCTTGTGCAAATGATGTGCGAGGTGGGAAGTTAGAAGGGAGATTAACACCATTACATAGGGAGGAGGGGGCTGTACTCTCTCACTTAATTTCCACCCTTCTTGTTTTAACAAGTAGCAGCACTGATGCTGTCAGTGATCTCGGAGACCCCTGTGAACCAACAGGATCCTGACCCACAGGTTAGGTACCATTTACCTGGACCCTTCCTAATTCTCAACGAATTGTAGATTAAATAATTGGAATGCTTCAGTATTTGACTTTCCCATTGCTCGTTTCTACAGATGTTCCTTGCCTCCCATAATTATGGAAATGTGATTTCTAGTCTATACCATAGGGAGGAGTTGGAACCACCAATATAAAATATATAAAACCCAATTGGTATATCCTGTATCACTAGAACTCACCAGCAGATGTCCTCATAGTACAGTGGACAGAACACCAGAAAATGCTTTACCTGATGTATTTTATGTTTTTTTTATACAAAAATACATAGAGAAAAAATATTATAAATTTCCATGACATTTACATAAAGACAGCAAGACAACTGTGATAATGAAATATGTTCATTGTGTGATTTTCCTTATATGAATAGGTCACTATGAAAAAAAACTTGGTTTGATTACACATTTGCTCACATTTAAATAACAGGATTTGTGTGGGGTAAAGACATCATTAAGATTAAGTCTTTATTTTTTGGGGATTAAACTAAAAAAAAGGTTACAGGTTTCTGACTGTTATTATTTTATTTATTGATTATTAAATATCTATTTTATATGTTTATACATTTTATTTTAAGAGTCAGTTAGCAGAGCCTTTTGAAGTTTTTAAAGAGAATGTTCAGCACTAGCCTCATGCCTGCTTATCTGACTGCCATATAGAAGATGCACTCCCCCCACCAAAAAAACGGGGGGATAACGTCTATGCGTCTTAAAAGAGAAAGTACAGAACACTGAATATTCATGGAGAAATACGTGTGTTCCTGTCTCACTCTGATTCCTTGCTGTTGATAAGACAACACTTGGGAGGAGGAAGAGCAGGGAATAATCAGAGAGAGACGCAGCGCTGAGAAACACTGACTGCAAGCTTTCAGTAGGCACTCCATGTTTCTCTGCTCTGATCACTCACTGCTTTCACCCTCCCTCCTCCTAAGTGCCATCTATTGACACTTAGGAGGAGGGAAAGGGACGAGCAGGGAGTTGCCAGAGCAGAAAGGAGAAAAACTCAAGTTTCTGTGAGTTTCTATTCTATCTCTGTTAGAAGCCAGTAAAGAGGTTGGTCCTTCCCTGTCATTCGGCAGTCATCTCTCTTGCCTTTATGTCTATTTATAAAATATATAGATGTAGCAAGAACTCAGTTACTTCAGTATTATTTTATAATTTCATAATTTAAAAGTAGTAGTTGGTTATTCCAGTTGCTTTACTCCTCCTTCAGAAATTGGTATTTTTCAAGTATAGGTTAATACAAATCCCCCAAAACATAATAAGGAGATTTGCAGTATACAAATACATAAAAAGCCTTTGATTACCGGCGCACTTTGCAGGTAAAATAGCAGCAAGATAATTCCAGGAATGACAGGAGCAAGGCATTATAGGATTTGACTAACACAAAGTCTATAATGATACCTTCAGAAATAGCTGGAAAGAGATTTAAGCTGGTATAAAAATAGGAAAGTAAATAAATTATAACAAACCTCATTCATATAAACCCTTTCATGAACCGAGGTCCTGGAAGTGCACCTTAACTTAGCTAATGTACTCCATGACCCTCACTGTCAAACACTCCCTTTATGTGGACAAACAGTCAAACAAACTCAATGTCACAAACCAAATGAGATGTTTTTACCATTGAAAAAACATTATATAGTGCCATCTAGTGGCCATAGATGTTACTATAGTTTATTAAACCCCAGAAATCTGACAATCTTTTGACCACAGTCATAAATCTCAGGGCCCCATACTGGAAAATGTACCATTATTGAGCAAGTTGTTGCGCGGGGGTGTGTGGGGGGGGGGGTCTAGAGGCAAAGAAATGTGTTGATGCATTACTAAGATGTCTGCACCTCTAAGCAGAGCCTCACGCTGTAAAGGAAGCCGGTTGCCACTGTTGTCGCGTGTCACATGTCAACCTGCTTCTTATACACCTTGAGGCTCTGCTAAGACAGCCCCCAGCTGCTGACCGCCAGGCCCCCCTAGCTGCTTGGGCCTGGAGAAAGGTGTGCCCCCTGTCCCCGCCTGATGGCGGCCCTGTTCCCTTTTCCAGAGACCAAGGGTACAGCAGGTAAGCTAAAAAAATGTAATTAATTTAATTATTTTAACTTGACCACAATAACCTAAATAATCCATAGGTTTTTAAGGACCTCTTACACTGAAACGATAAAACAAATTGGCTGGAACTGCCATAATTTTTACATTTATGGTATCCTTTTTATAGGCTCACAACATATTTAATAGGAACGGTATTGAATAGAAATTCTACATAGATAACAACATAGGAAATGTCACCAAAGTGTTCTATTATTAGCTTTAAGAGTTTTCCAACACATGTAGGTTGGTTGAACGAGCGGATAAGAAATACAATATGTAATAATCAACATAAATAAAGTTAATTATTTATTTCACTTTAAATTAGCTAAAGAAATAATGTTAAATTAGGACTACTGAGTTGGTCTTTTTGCACCACCGCCCTGCCCCTGCTAGAAGGACTAGGCATATACCAATCTTTAATTTTTACAGAAAAACATTGGGGTTTAAGGTAAAATGTTCTGAATTGTACTTAAGTATATAAAAACGTAAATATCTTTTCACAGACCGCAATACAAGTTTAATTGGTGGGTTTCTGCAGTTATACCCTGCAGATGTGTTTCACCATCATTGAATACCATCAACATGGTATAACTTTCATTGCTATAAAAGTAGGAAAATTATTGGTGTTTATTGTTAGTGATGATCAGCATAGGCAATATTCAAATTTGCAAATAAATCTACTAATATTAGAATTAATATTCGTAAATACGAAATTCATGCATATGGCCATGCATTGCGATAATAATAATTGCATCGCTATGATAATCAAAAGAGAAAGGTCACATACCATATTTATTATCGCGATGCATGGCCTTAAACGCGGGATTATGTTTATTTTAAAAAAGGTGAATATTCTAAATCGCGAATATTCAAGATATTTGCAAATCCTCAAATTTGAATATTCCAGCTTAACACTATTTATGTATATTGCACAACCTTTTTTATTATGAAAAGGTAAAGTAAGTAGTAATTTGGGAGTTCCGGAATGGACTATTGTCATTTCCATTATTTCCTGTGTTAAAAAGTGTTTTGACTTACAACCAAGCCTTTCAGAACCAAGAATCAAGTTTGTAAGTCAAGGGTCCACTGTACATCTCAGGTGACATTTTAAAATCTCAAAAAAGTTGCTCTCTTTTGTAACAGTTTACTACCTAGTATTATTATTACTAAACAAATGACAGATGACAAAAAAATCAACATGTATTGCTATGAAGCAATAGTAAGGAAAACCAAGAATTTATCTGGTTTTACGGAGCAAATTTAAATGCGTCGCTTCGATTTTCCTGGAGCTGCAAGGAAAACCAACTCATGAATTTGACAAGCTGACAATTGTTTTGCATGAATGTGCCTAATAGTATTCTGTAGAAACAATCAGTTGTTGTATGTAGCCAATACCAGTGCTGCTAGTGTTACCTTATCAAAAGTGATGGCCAAAGATCGGCCACATCCATTCACAAACAGGCGGATCCTACATCCGCCTGTTCACAGGGAACTTCAAATTCTCCACCTGTATGCGGGGAATTTGAATCGGAGAAAACAGGAAGTGACATCACTGATCTCACTTCCGGGAACCTGGAACGCACAGTTTCTTATTTCGCTTACCAGACGTGACATCACTGACTTGACGTCGTTTTAAAGCCAATTTCTGGGGTCTCTAGTGAGAGAATTCTTCCTCCTGCCGGATCGTTCTGCATCTGATCAGGCCAGTGGAAGAGTAATAAACTTCTCCTAGCCACCATCACTACGGTCCTTATTAACTAATCTTACCTTTGCTAAGCTGTGCTATACCTAACCTTACCTTAGCTAAAACCATATATGATATCAGATTATGATTTAGGACAATTATGAAAAAATACATAGTTGCCTTATGACTACTGTGAATGGTTAGTTGTGTCAAGGTGTATCCAAAAGAAAAGACTTGAGGAGCAGCACCTATATTTAGAAATACCTTATTCGAATAAGTCTAACAGAGATTGAGGCACTTCATGAAACTGAGGTCACTTTTTCAGAATAAATAAATAGAGTGATAATGGTCTCGTTCTATGGTTCCAGCTGTATGGAGCAGAATGGTCCATCCTAACCATGTAGCTGCAGACAATGTCACTATATTGATCCTGAAGAAGTGATCTGTGTGTCATGACTCGCTACCTCGGTAAAACTTGTTAATTATTTCTAAGTATGGGTGCTAAATAACGTCACTCTCCTAAAGTCTTTTTCGGACAATCTTTGACTAGTGCTGAGCTTGAATATTCTTTCGCAAATATTTTTTACGAATATCAGCAATTTGAGAATTCACATATTTTGGGAATATGGTGGCGTATATTCACAATTTCCAATATTCGAAATACCGTGCACTGGCAAGCTAATGGTCACACATTATGATGATATAATCACATTGTGCGATATATAATAAATACAACAACATTACATTCATTTTGAAGATAATTATTATATTATTATATATATACAGTATATATATTATATTATTGCAATGCATGGCCATACGTGCAAATTGTGTATTTATGAATATCAGATCAGATTACTTACATTATTTGTGAAATATTGATAATTCAAATAATGCCTATGCCACTCATCACTATCCTTAACATCACCAACTGTTTCCACCAAAGGATTGTCCAAGCTATCAGACACCTAGGGAGCCTGTAGGCTACCTCAGTATGACCAAAACCAGTGGAAACAGTGTGAACATTTTCTCCATAGGACCAACTCTACTAGAGGCTGCTTGTTAATAGGATCAATTCTGGTAATTAAGTCCAGTCCACTTAAGTACACATCTATTCACTAATTAAGTAGAAGACTCTCTTATCCACTTATTGTCTCTTAAATCCATTATCAAAATTTTTTTTCTGATTTTTTTGGACCTCATTTTTTTGGGAGCTCCACTAACAGCTACTGTGAATGTTGGCACTGCACACGGGTTGTGATCATAGGTTGTAGTCTAATGAGAAACGTAGCTTGCACCTCAAGTCAACACAGTAAAGTTTTGTTGCAGTTTCCAAATCCTATAGGTTGCAGTATGAAATTCTATAATTTGGGGGTGAGGTAATTTCAGAGTTGCTAAAATAAAATTGGACAAGGAATGTAGGCAACTCCAACAGAAAATAGACTCAATCATTAGTAGAGCATTATTTGGTAATTTGGTCAATTGCACTGAGCTCCAATCAACTATGATGTTAATAGTTATTGGTTTCATATGATAATAGTTTTAAATAAAACATTTAACATTTTCTAGTTTTGGTTATTATAACTTTGATATTTTATAGCGAAATATTTAATTTTGAACTTACCTTAAATAACATGTAATTGTTTGGGCTCGTCATCTATAATGAAGACGCTTAGTTTGATTTCACTCCTGGCTCACTCCCTTGAAATTTCTAAGCCACAACCTTTGGCAGTCTGTATGAAAATTTGCACTGTGATATTTTCTATATTGTGATGCATTTGTTTTTGCATCCCTCTGGCCCCTCCCACTAGTATTAATCTACCTGCATTGCAAAACGATGCCCAGGGAAAAAACAGATTTGTAATGAGAATTATAAGGTTTTGTTTAAAAAATGTAGTGGGGAATGGAAAGGCAAAATTATATGAATCTATAAAATATCTTTAAAAAAAAATTAAAAGGTGAACATTGCAACAGTATGTGTTTTATTCTTTCAAAATCACAATTTCAAAACACATTTAATAAAAAAAATTATATTTAGAAGTTCCATTAAAAACCAACCTGTACTACTTTCCCTTACTTTAGGTCTACTAATTGTTGCTCTATTAAAACCGGCATTGTCAGCTGTAGTCCGTGCTTTTCCTGCCAAATATAACTACTAATGAGCCTGCTATACTATCAGGAGTAATAATTAGTTGAAGCCCTTGGTAGACTGCTTACATGGAGGTCATCCATTCTACATAGTAACACTGAAGTCGTAATAATGAGACCCAGAAGACGAGCTAGAGAAATCAACCAAAGGTTACATTCCTGGAGCTGAGCTTGTACTCCAGGATTTCTTAGGTAAATTGTGAACACTTTTATCTCATTGAGTGAATATTTTCTTTGAGGTGAAGCATTGCCTTTATTAGTTAGGACTTGAAATGGGCAATCTTTGGATTAGAGAGAGTACATTCTCTTTGTCTGGATCCTAAGATGATTTACTAATTTTTTTTCCTTATAGGAATGGGCATTTCCTTTTTTCCTTTAAATATGATCTATGACCACAGAATTATTCTTGATAAAATGCGTCAGATATCATTGTTATACTTTTTAACTTAATACAAAATCGTGTTTTCATGTCAACTATGTTGAAGTGGCCATATGTGCCATTAAATTCCTGGGGGCTTACCACCCCATTGTATGGTGTTGAGGTTTCTCGACCAACATAGGCGTTTCATTTATTTACTAATTGGGATGTAGGCGCACAATGTTTTACTTATTATTTTACCCTTTTAATCAGGCTTGATGGTCATATATAGCATCCTCCTCAGTAAACCAACCTCAACCCTCTTTCAGGTTCAATGGCAACCATTTCTTATAAGCCCAGGGCAATAGAAGCATATCCCTTGAGGGTGAACCATGAAGCCATTCTGGGCCCACAAATGAATGATGCAGGTCTCACACCTAGAGATGACCAAAACATAAGTTGGTCTACTTGCTTATTGATTTTAATGATTTTAGCAAAAAAATTTTTTACATTTTAACAAAAAAAGTGATTTTAGTGTGAAAACCACACACCTATTCCATTAGTAACAAAATAACCAGTGTAAAACAAAGGTGATGATAGATAGAGAGAACGTTTTAATTTGATTTAACATCCCTAGCACTCTTGTGAGGTCCAGATTTCTTTACCAAAAGCGCACCATAGACTTAAATGGATTTTTTGTTATAGGCCTGTAACTTCCCAAAATATGTCTGTACACGGGTCTTATAGACTTCCTGAATATAATAATGTTTGAAACACACAATTATGTAAAAAAAAAAAAATTAAATAAATAAATAAAAGGTATCACCTGAATGATAAAATCTCTAAAATACTTATTTTGTTTGAAAGATTTCAAAAAGACTATGTATTTATATTACTTTTTTGTTTATAATAAAACATTCTATTGAATTGGAATTTTTTTTGTGGGTTTTTTTTTACTTTGAATTGTATTGGATATCACTGTGTCCAGTACAATTTCCCTTTGGCACCCTCTCTTTCCTGGTGTGATGGACCTGGTGACATCACACCAGGTTAGAGAGGGTTAACTTCAATGGAGCACATCTGGGGAATCACACTCCATAGAAAACTGTTATCATCTTTACTTATGAATATCCCACTGCCTCTCCAATGTGAAGTCATGACTTTAGTGCAGAAGCCAGTTCAGAAGATCGGAGCCATCGGGACATCGCAGAACAGTGAGTTTGCACTGCTGGGGCTCTGATATCCGCCAGACAGCCCCATCTCATTCAATTCAGTACTGACAGGACAGCGCTGGACGAGATGGTGCCGAGAATGGCAGGGGGGATAAGGCAAAGGTTTTTGATTTAAGGGTTGTAAATCTCATATTTATGTACACATCGCCTGCAATGACAACATGACTTCATTAGAACAATTTTTGCATTGGTCAAAAGGAGAATAAGAGGACACCACATTAAAGCTGCATCAATATATTTTTATAAATAGAAGCACAGAAGAGGATCCTACAGTAAAGCTACAGTCCATCTGTAAACTATTTTTTCAAAATAGACTCAATTACTTTTTTCCTCAGTATTCTACGCACAACACCCCATAATGACAATGTGAAAAAAGTTTACTGTAACCTTCCCCAGATTTTTTGCCTATAGTCTATAGACAATTCCTTTCACTTCATACTTGGTTTGTGCTCTGACTTGACATCTTCACTGATGCTTCAAATCCAACCAGATGGAGCTTGAGAGGTGAAATGGGCGAAACTGGCCAAGGATAGGTGTGCCAAGCTTGTGGCACAATATTCAAAAAGCCTTGAGGTTGTAATTGCTGCCAAAGGTGCATCAGGAAAGTATTGAGCAAAGGCTGTGAATACTTATGTACATGTGATTTCTTTGTTTAATATATAATATAAATTGGCAAAATCTCAAGTAAACCTTTATCACGTTGTCATTATGGGGTGTTGTGTGTGGAATTCTGAGGAAAAAAATGTATTTAATGAGTGGGACATGAAGTACAAAAAGTTGAATTTAGGTCGACTTTGCATTCCTGGACTGATCAGCAGCATCTCATTATGTGGCTTGTTACAAAATTGCAATCTCGACTAAGAAAATTCTTCTACCGTCTGCAGGAGAGTGATGACATCATCACAACTTTACAAAGTCACTTGTTTAGAGTAAAGATGATGTTTATAAAGAAAAGCTAGATAACAATAATACCATTTCTATATATTTTTGTGAACCTGCTTGTGAAGCTAAATTTACAATTAAATCAAATTACAAGATGCAGATTTGTTCACACATACCGTATTTTCAGACTATAAAATACATGTTTTTTACCAATAAAATCAATGGGAAAATGGCCCTGCGTCTTATGCTCCAAATGTGTCAAACTATTTTGGGAGTAGTGATGGCTGAACTGTCCGCAAGGCTTTTCTTCCCCCAGCGAACACTACTGGTTACCGGTGGGAGGAAGGTTACTATTCTTCCGCTAGCTGGATCTGGAGCAGAAAGATCCGGCCAGTGGAAGAATTCTTTTGCAAGAGACCGCAGAGAGAAGCCAGTCTCTCGTGAAAGAAAACCGGCTTAAACCAGAAGTGATCTCAGTGACGTCACATCCAGATATTGAAACCGGGAACTGTGCATTCCAGGTAGGCAGACATCTGGCTTTTTTTAAAAGTTTGATCCGCCTGTTTGTGGACTGACCTGGTCGAGGTTCGGCCATCACTATTTGGGAGTAATAGCTCTGCATCCCATGGAGAGACAAATTTTACAATAAGATAGCATGAGTTGTGCATTTACATTAACATTTTGCATTGCAATAAATATATTTTGTGACACAGACTCATATCTCCTCCCATATGTAAATAGCTGCTCATACGTAAGTTGTTATTGCCAGATTATAAAATGTTTCTCTCCATAAGTTGGTCAGTGGGTTTAGAGAATGGTTACTGCTAGTGTATCGAAACATAATAAAGTTTAAGCACTGACACTATGCTGGAACTAAGACCTCCCTCCTGGCACTGGGCTTTTGGCTGGAAGAATAGAGAATGAATGCTGCATGGTACAGTCCTGTCTTCTTTGCTGGAACATGTTGTATATTCACTTGATATCTGAATGGCTGCCTCTCTGCCTTTTTTTTCTCTCCAAAAGATTGGCACTTCTTATGCTCTTATAGTGTGAAAAATATGGCAATTCTGTGTTTCTGAATTTTTTTTTTCCAAAAAGAAATATTTGTAAAAAAAGAAACCAACACAGAAATGATGGTGAATCCCGTAGATTCCAATAATGTCTTCTTCTAAACGTACTATGTGTGCAGATGCATTAAACACAATATATCCATCAAATGTTAGCAAGCTTTCACAGAAATATAAGTAATCCTAATGTAATTATACTTTGAAAAGAGCACTTAGCTTTGCTGTACATTGATCAGAAGCAATCATAACATTTATACTTTTTGGAAGCGGTAATTCATCATGCTTGAACGCATTCTCCGTTATGTGCTGCACCTATATATAGGATGACTTGCAGAGTTCTAAGCATGACTTGAGCATTTTAATGTTATGAAATCTTTTATCAACCAAATGCTTTTACTCTTCTGCATGCTAATAAGATAGAGCAGGTAGGAGGGGTTGTTATTATTTTCTTTTTTCTTTTAATACCACTACCTAATTTCCTCTCAATGTAGTTTTTGCATAAATAAAATTGCTGGGGTTCACACAGGGTGCAATATTGCGTCTGTCCACTGTAGGCGTTTATAGTGGTTTTCCATGGGAAAATACCTTTTATTCATTTTAATGCAGAGCCGGATTTAGCCAGATTTATTAGGCTATTACCGCGCTGTCTTCTGGCTGAGCTGCGGCACAGGCCAGAGAGAGCGGAGGGGCTTTTTTTGCTAAGATAAGTTAAAAAATTTTGGAATGCATTCCTCCCTATTATCAGTACTTTTAGTGGCATGCATGTAGAAATAAATTTCTGTCCGTCTGGAGACATCCAGGTCTGTTTTGCACACAGGTAAACTCCTCATACCAAAACTTGCACACCCTGAGCTGCTGCACCCCAGCCACTCAGGAAGTAAATGCTTTATATAACCCTCTGCTGAAATGGCTTAAATAAACAGTGGCTTGCAAAAGTACTTTTCCACATTTTGTCACATTACAGCCACAAACATGAATCAATTTTAATTGGAATTCCACGTGAAAGACCAATACAAAGCGGTCTAAGCCAATATCCTAGAATAAGGTTAAGATTTTTGAAGGTCATTGTTCTTTGTCAGAGAGAACCAAACAGAAGTGTTTACAGAAGGAAACAAGCTGCCCTTTATAAGAGCATATTCAAATGGTATTTTTGTTGTTAATAAATCATTTGTATTATACTGCTAAATGCATTATTATTGCTTAATACAATAATCCCATAAATGTAACTACCTAATCCAAATTTATTTTCAATTGAAAGTGAAAGTTCATAACACAATGTTCTGCCCTTGCAATTGTTCCAATGTGACTATAATTTCAACTAGTACACATGGCATGAGAAAAGTGTTTTCTTATTATATTTACCCACATGCCTGGTCTACAGGTTCGGCACACCTACATCTTGGATAGATGGCTGCATAGGTAGGGGGCCCAAATCGAGCAGGAACGCCAACCTGCCGGCGCTGCAGAGCTATCTGCATCCAATCAAAATGAAAAAAATGATTAATCAGATGACAAATTACCAGAACATCCAGAAGATGTTGCTGCCGCTTGTTTACATTTCATGAGCGGAGTCCAGCTGGGGAATATGATGTCCCTCCGAGCTGAAAACTAGTGATGAGCAGCATACGCAATATAATTGTAATCACTAAATATTGCAAATTCTCCTATTATTTGCAATAAATTGGAGAATTCATGATCTCCAGTCATTATGATTTCGCAAATCTGCACTTGTACATACGCATATTACGAACGCAATTCACAGTAGTTCTGTGTACTAAATTTTGACATAATTTTCTAAATAATGTGATAGAGCTGATTAAATTTTTTTGCAAATATTGTTGTAAATTATTGCAAATATCGCAAAATAGTCAATGACAATATTCCCAAGTAACACTATAACATATTTTAAGTTGAAATTTTGTTTTTAATTGAAATGTTGGGTAAATTCCCATTTTTTTTTGTCAAAAAGTCAAAATGGCCCCATGGAAATTCAACAATGCGAATTTTCGGTGAAAATTCACAATAAAAATTCACAATTAGAATATTCACGATCACCACTACTAAAGACATCACTTCCCCTCCCCACCAATCATAGACAGATATGTCATACATTTGATACACAGTCTGTGCCTCTGACTGCACAGGGGATAATGCAGATGGTTGTGCAGGTCAGTGCTGCTCTCCCTGCGTGCCTCTATGCAGCGCGCAGGATGGGTAACCTGCTTGCCATGCTGATGCTGCAAAAACAGTGACAGGCATGACACCAAGTGGGCAGCAGACCACTGGCCCCCCCTAGATGTCAAGCCCTGGCCGAAAGGGGCCCTCTGTACCGACCTAATGACGGCGCTGATCTTAGATGCGCATCTATTGGGTTTTCTGTCTTTAAATGTACTGAATACCTAAAGATAACTGAATAAAAAAAATCATACGACACATTTCATTTATTGTAGCTATATCAAGTGAATCTGAAAAAGCTATTTGGCAAATGTATTGGAAATATTTATTTTGAAAGCCAAACATAAATGCATTGTAGAGAAGCAAGTTAGTCTAAGCTATTTCTGTTCAGTAACACTTTCAGTCTCATAGCTCTTGGTTACAGGCAGTTATCAAACTATCAAATAACAAGTAGGAGGCCAGATAACTTCCAAGGAAATGGCAGCAGAGTATTGCATTGGCTTAAGTCTAGCAAAGTCATTTATAAGCACAGTTACCATAGAATCTGATTATTTCAGGCTCAAAAGATTTGTACTGGATTTTGAGATTGTATATTAATATATGTCTGGATAGGAATCCTGATCATTTTACTGCGGTGAGGAGCTGCATACAAACAGAATGCAAACACGCCATGTAATTCAGAGCCACAGTGACAATTCTTAATCTTCAATAATATCTCAACTCTTATTCAGAATACCATACTAAGGAAATGAATATGAACCATCCTTCTTGGCATTTTCATATCAAAGGAAATACAACAGCATGCAAGAGTCCTTTAGAAAGCTGGAATCATGTATTGAAACATCAGGCAGTGTACATATCTGTGCTTAGAGTAGATCTAATCTGTAAAATCCTATGTAAGCTTTAACTTATAATTTCAGAAGAAATGTTTAATTATTATGTAATAAATCTGTATCATTCTAGGGAAAGGGGAATGTCCAAGGTCCCAAAAGCAGCATGCCCTACCATATCAAATTATAATAAGAATTAAAACCCTAACAGTGGGATTCACCACCAATGCACTACAAAACAGATATTGGAGGCACATAAATTCATACACCCATTCTTCCTTAAAAGATCTTTATTGACGTGGTTGGGCCAACTGGTAAAATTTTATTATTGTATGATCATCACTGAGTGCACCAGTGTGACATAACACTATGTAACAAGCTCGATATTGACAATAAATAGTCAAGCTTGATAAAAATTCACAGTGCATCAAGATAAAACGTAATAGGAGTTATTGAACACAACTATTCCCTACTTTAGTAATCAATATGTGATCCTGAAGAAAAAAAAACAATAGTGGGGTTTGAAGGCATGAATATGAATTTGAGTATGCCTTCAAACCCCACTATTAGTTTTTTTCTTCAGGATCACATATTGATTACTGAAGTAGGTAATTGTTGTGTTCAAATTACATGTTTAGGGGATGGCATCCAACTTGTGACCCTTAAATGTTGGAAGCACTACTTAATTTATTAGCAACTCTAAATAGTAGGAGTTTTTGTTCATGATCATCCATCCTCCAACGCGTTTTGCCCACTGGGCTTCCTCAGAGAGGTAGGTGGAAATAGATTGCTCTATTGCTGTTATTGTATACTCCACCTACCTCCCTGAGGAAGCCCAGAGGGTGAAACGCTTCGGAGGATGGAGAATAATGAACAATAACCCTATTATGTTTTATCTTGATGTATCTTGGAGACTGTATAGGACATCCCTTGAAAAGGGATTATCTATTAAAGCGTTTCACCCACAGCCAGGGCTTCTTCAGGATGAGTAAGATGACAAAGTACCTATAAAAAAGTTTCTGCTAGTTTAATGACACTGTCAGTACATATTCACTCATCATGATACTAGGAACCATCTAACGTGTAGTTGGGCAATCCAACCCACCAGACGTAGACAGCACCAAGCCAGAAACTTAACAGGGGAAAAGTAACCCCCGTAAATGACCAATGGCAAGAGAGGCATTTTTCTCTCCTCTTCTGTTCTTGTTATCTTGTTACTATCTGGATGGGGGGGGGGGGGACTTCCCCTCCATATGAGGAGATGCACACCTCAACCCCTCATACTGAACCATTTTACCTGTGAGCCTCAGCCAGTGCTTTAAACCAACTTATAGTCTTTCTGACCACCTACATTACTCCTACTATGTGATCATTGCACAACTATTTATTGATTTTTTAGTGGCACTCTACTGTCTGATATTGGCTTACAAGGAGATTGTCCATGTTGAAGATCCCAACATCAAGCCCTAGGACTCGGATTTGGGAATAGTGATGGCTCGAACCCGGAATTTGATGTTCGCGAACGGCGAACTCGAACTCCGGTAAAAGTTCGCGAACCCGGCGAAAACCCAGCGAACTCTCCATTGAACTTCAATGGAGGCGAATTTTAAAAAAACAAAGGACACCCTTTCTGGCCACAATATTGTTGAAAGTTGTTTCAAGGGGTCAAACACCTGGACAATGACATGACAGAGGGGAATCCATGGCAAAACTCCCAATGAAAATTTTTTCACACATAAATCCGCACCAAAGATTTCTGCAATGATAGTCAATGGGAAAATAAAGTGCAATATTGATTACCCTTAGACCGTGTTTGATTGGACTTATCTCCTTGTATGACCCTGCCACAAACCTGGACTTGCATCTGTCAATGTTTCTGCAACCACTCCCGAGAGGGGTCTTGGAGGATTTCACACCGGTCTCAGTTCTCAGGTGAGGTACCTTGTGCGTTAAGTCTGGGGGCAACCGTAGTCGGGTATCCAAAAAAATAATTAAAGTTTTCATACGACAAAATTATTCAACCATCCTTTTGGTCTGATCACTATGAAGCAATCACCTTCTCATCTGGGGTGTGCCAACATGGCCAACACACTCATGAGGTGATCGCTCATGTGATACGCAAGCCCCTTCACACCACGGCAAGGTAGCTAATCACGAAAGGGAAGTGGCACATGTATGTGCCTTTTTTAATGCAGTCACAGCCAGAGGCCAGAAATTTGTCATCTACATTGACAAAAAATTATGTATGGTAGCAGCCGCTGTTTAGCACGGCCAGAAAAATTATGTTTTCCAGGCAGAATGGAAAGGAAAACATTGCGGCTTGAACCCAGTTTGGTGGCGGGAGGATTCATAAAGACATCCGTATGGCGCTGGGGACCATTTTTAGGCCAAGCATGTAATCAGGCCTTTTGCTAGGCAAACGTATCCCCCACTGTCAGTCCCTTCGGAATCCATGCCTCGTTCATCTTCAGGAACGTGAGGTTTCCACACTTTTTTGACCCAGGTGACTTCGCTCTTCGGTCACTCTAGCCGCCTGCAGCACTGAAGGTCCTTTCTGACAGGCAACTAGAAGCAGGACAGGACAAGTTCAAGAGCGAACTGGATAGCTCTGGGCCACAGTCAAGTTGCACACACCAGTAGTCAAGGGGTTCATCGCTTCTCAGCGTGTCAATTCCGCAGTTAAGGCCAGGTAGTCGCGATCTGTCGGTCCAGCCGTTCTCTCCAGGGTGGATCCCGAGGGTGTGGCGGTGCGTAGGACTGAAAAAGCTCCGCAGGTCCTCCATCACCGGCACGTCTGTGAAACGCCACTGTCCTTGCCGGCACGGTCGTGTAGCAGGGGATTAGTGTCACCTCTTCCCTAGTAGAGTCACGTTGTGCTGTGACATCACCCTTAAAGCGGTGTAGAGCAGATGTTGTAGCCAGCTCTCAACTGCGGCATCCTCCTCAGACCTGCGGGAACCCGGTAACATTTCCACTACTTTCTGCTTGTAGCGGGGGTCTAGTAGTGTGGCCACCCAGTACAGATCGTTGTCCTTCATCCTTTAATCCAGGGTCCCTCAACAGGCACGACAGCATGAAAGACCCCATGCGCACAGGATGGATGCCGAGCTACTCAAATACGAGTTCCTCTCCCCTCACTGATCTCATTGAGGGTCTGTTCCTCCCCCCAGCCACGTACAACACCATGGGTCCCAGATAGGTGACCACAAGGATCA
>CM070037.1:17224590-17241416 GCA_036250615.1 Ptychadena robeensis
CCCCCCCCCCCCAAAAAAAAACAGATACACATTACTTACCTACATGGAGTCTCCATCCAGGCATATTGATCCCTGTAGATAAAAATCCCATACTTACCTTTTTCTCCATCGCTGACATGCCTGGTTTGTCTTGTCCTTCAGCCTGTAAGATGGAGGATCAAAACTCTTCTAGTCTTGCTATCTCCACCAATCCAGATTTGAAACCAAAGACGCTGATGCACAAAGGCAAAGGTAGTGGTCCTGATGCTGGGTTGTTGCCCTCCTGTGGCCTCCTCCGCATCTCTTGATGTACTGGCCTGTCTCCTGGTAGCTAGTGTTGAGCGAGAATGATCCGAATGTATTCTACCAATATCTGACATTCCAGAATTCGCAATATTTCACGAATGTGCGCTTGGATATTCGCAATGGTGGATATTCATCATATTATGCTTCAACATTGTTTACCAGCATACATTGCACATATTTTTTTGCATTGCGAATGGATACGCGCAATACGCACCATGCTCGTACTGGCTAAGATCACAGAATGAAGAAGAGAGGCTGTAAAGCTGGTTCGCTAATATTTGCGATCAGCTACACACGATGTAAGGCAATATTATGCACTCAAACCGAATTTCATGAATTTCAAATTTATGTGAATTCGAATATAACATATGCCTTGGAAGCGCCTTCATGCTCGGGACACTATTCTGACAGACACAGCAAACCTTCTTTGCTTTAGTCCAGGTGTGGGAGGAGATCCCTCAAAAGACCACCCACCACCCCCCATCCATCAAGAGCATGCCCAGACATTGTAGGGAGGTCATACAGGCATGTGGAGGCCACACACAGTACTGAGCCTCATTTTGACTTGTTTTAAGGATATGACATCAAAGTTGAATCAGCCTGTAGTGATGTTTTCCATTTTAACTTTGAGTGTAACTCCAAATCCAGACCTCCATGGGTTGATAAATGATTTCCATTGATATATTTTGTTGTCAGCACATTCAACTATGTGAAGAACAAAGTATTTAACAAGAATATTTCATTCATTTGGATCAACCCGTTTTCCCAGAAATTCCCAATTTCACCGTGTTTTTTAAATTTTTTTAAAATGAATCGACAGTTTTGAAATAAAAACGAGTCACAGCAATCAGGGAAACTTTTTCCTTTTCTACAGTGACCATATCTAAAAAAAAAAAAAACACATTCGGCTATGACAGCTGCCATATTTCCAATGTGACAAGACCCCTTAACAGGCAAATAAAGCTCGCAAATTAATATTCACTTATTAACCTAAACAACTTTATTTTCCGCTGAGATTACTATGAAATGGAATCAGCGACTTCGGATTTGCTTGTGACAAGACAATTTGTCATTCCAGATATTGGCCTTCCTTCAAATCTTTGAACAGCTGATTACCTCTGATTAGAAAGGAAGAAATTCCTCTATAAATTCTTTTTGAATCAGCTGTCAGAGGTATTAAAAACAGCGGCGGCATGTTTCTTAGTGGCAAAAGTATGTTTTCAGGCTTGACACTTCCAATTTAAGCTCTGATATCTCTGACCTTTATTTTTTTATTTCTCGCTACGGCGAATTTGATAAGATACCTCTGCTGCTGGCGCACAATGCAAAAAATTCCCCATATGAGAAAAAAAATTGAGATCTTCAAAAGATTCAGACGTGTAACCTTTAAAACTGGTTAGGGATATTTTAATTTGCCGTTGAACTCTTTTTTACTTCCACTTTTCCTTAAGGGAGGTTCTGTAGGTACGAAAAGTAAAGAAATATAATAACTTTTTTTTTCTCAACATTTGCGGTTTTACCGGCTTCTGATGGGAAAAAAAAACATTCAGTTTTAAGTAAATATTTAAAAACAATCTTCAGAGATGCTCTGATTTTGAAACGCTTTCGTTACCAAAACCAGTTAAAAAAATGTTGCCCAAAAATTAAAATACAAGTTATAACATTAAGTAGACTTTAAACCCATTATGTAATAGTGTATATGTCATGGGTGAACCACGAGAGTAGTGGACCCACCGTGCCACCAAACAAGCATAAACCAGGGCGCAGAGTCTAAGGAGCCCTCGGTATTCACCAGAGAATTCCGCAAGGAATGGTGGAACTTTGCTGCTGTGAGCTCCCAGGTTGTAGTACCAAGCCACACTTACTTGGCAGCGGCTGACAGCGGAGGATCAAAGGTGCGGTATTAAGATGGCAGGCAGAGACGTAATCAGACAGGCATTAGTCAGGGCAGGCGGCAAACGGGGTGGTCAAAGACGGTCCAGGGGTCGGTAACGGTAAAGCAATAGATAGCAACAGAACCTGTGTGTCAGAGGCATAAAACACTCTTTGTTCAGGCAACGCCCTGTTGTCTCAGACTTCCTGTTATACCCAGGTCAGGTGATCTGGTTGGAAAACAGGGCTCCAGGTGTGGTACTCCAGCAGAGGGAGCAGGAGCCAAATCATGCGCCACGATCTTTATCACCAGCAGAGGGAGCTGATCTCTGGAAAGTCCTGGTTCTCTGAGGTTTTGGAGTAGACCCTGTAGCACTGATAGAGGGTGCTGCTGCAGTCATGGATCGCTGGGTGACATGGCGAACTTTGACAGTATATACTTGAATGTTCGTTGACTAAAGGCCCCCATACACCTTACAATCCTACCATACAATTTCTATCAATCTTCTATCAATCATACAATCAACTTTTCTTCTACCAAAACCATGTAATATGAGGAACTTTCTAAACCTTCCAATCACTATGTATTCTATCAGGGAGGACCCGGCACTACATAGTTGTTGGAAGATCTAAAGGATATAGTATGGAGTGATCTAAAGGTGTATGGGGGGCTTAAGTAATTAGTAGTGATGGCCAAACTGTATGCAGGGCAGACAGTTCGGCGGCAAACATGGATGTACTCCCTCCTTCTAGCCGACGGGCAGTACAGGTGTTCGACCTGCCAGTTTGCCGGCGAGAAGGACCTCAGGAGCAGTAAGATCCACTATTCTTCCTAAGGAGCAGTAAAATCCACTATTCTTCCTCAGGAGCAGTAAGATCCGCTCCGAGGAAGAATCTTTTCACTGAAGACCGAGTAGAGAACCCCGTCTTGCAGTGAAAAACCGGCTTGGCTCAGTGACGTCACATACGGCAACAGCAACCAGGAACTATGCGTTTCAGGGACCTGATGTGACATAACTGATGTCACTTAGTGTTGGTCGTGAATATTCTAATTACAAATATTTTTACCAAATATCGGTACTTTGAGAATTTGCGAAGATCTAGAACCTAGGTGCCCAACCTATGCGGCCCTTTGGGCGTTGTTAGGCGGCCTCCCTTGGTCCTCCACATGCGGCCCCCAAAACCTTATTATTAATGCATAGGCCATAGGAACTCACCTGTGAAGTGGTCACATGCTGACCTAGTTTTCCTAATCCACTTTGGCGGTCCTATATCAGTAAAATTGTGAATGTTGATTGGGGAAACCAGGTCTACATATGACGGCTGCACCCAGGGGCAGGAGGGGGGATGTGAGCTGTCAGCTTTTAACTGCCTGTCGGGAGCTGGTCCACCGCCTGCTGAGATATGTGGACAGGGGTGGGGTCTGGATTGATGTTATGTGCGGCCCTTTAGTGATGTCAAGGGCCGCACTTGTGGTCCTCCATATCAACTCAGTTGACCACCGCTGATCTAGAATATGGTGCTATATCTTGGTAATCGCTAATATTGGAGATTTTTTTCATCAGTACCAACGATCCCTCACTCATTGTTGCTTATAGGCCAATGAGAAGGCTGCAATATCCTTATCTGAGCTTAGCAACAGCCTTATCAACCAATAGGAAAGTAGCCTACACCTTACTATATAGGAAACTCCCCAGGAGCTATTTTCTGCTGTGTTGTGCAGTTCTGGGAGAAAGAGGAGTGTGATTGCTGTGATCTGTGCTGTGATAACTTGCTGTTCCTTATTCCATTACATTAAATAGTTAGTTAGCTCATATATAATACAGATAGTTAGAGATAGGTCAGTGTAGGTTATATAGTGATAATGAAGGTCTGCGGAAGGTACCATGCATTATGTTCGCAAGTGCCGATTTGCTCAATGAAGGTAAAATTGACAGGAGATCACAAATTTATTGTGAATATTAGGTGAACAATTTGCAATATTTGGTGACTACTAATAGTGCCTATGCTGCTTATCACTATGTAATGTGTATGTAGACCAATATTTATGTGAAAACTACCTATCTCTTCATTTTCAATAATTTTAGTGATACCATGTTTGGGGACTTTTCTAACTCACAAAATTACCTTTTTGGAAATTACAAAATAAAATATGATCTGCACACAGCCGGATCCGAATTGGTTATATTTGCAGAGCCCCACTAATATAACCAATTCAGAGTGTGTGTTGGGAAAGCTGCATTCACAGTTTCCTCACACACACAGCTGTGTAGAGGGGAGACATGAATGCAGATTCCTCCGAAGCCCCCTCCTTCCTGTGTGTGGGGAAGATGAAATGCCGTGAAGTGTGCTCTCTAGTGACATCACTTTTGTGGCTGAAATTGGGTACCGCAGGAGATTTTTTCCTTAATTCATTTGTACACATTAAATATATGTTTTTTTCAAATTTTCCTGCTCTAAAACTGGGTGCTTCTTATGTATCTCTAGTGAGGGGTTTAAACCTCTAGCAAACTTTCATTGCTGTCTGAAATTCAAAGTTGTCACTATAAAGGGCACTTGTTCTGGTCTTAAAGATAATTTTTCTGTCTTAGGATAGGTGTATTTCAGATGTATATCAGAATCATGATTTATTTACCTAATCCATTTAATCAATGCTCAGAAAATAAAAAAAATAAATGTCATCACTTAACAGAAAGTTGGAGAAACTTTTCCTTGCTATCAGATTGTTTCTCTTTCCGTACGTATAAATGCCACAGTAATAGTAAACCAAGTTAATTTCTTTTTTGTTCTGTTCAGAATATATGAGATTGGAACCGGTACGGTGACCTTTGGAGACCCAGTTGGAACAGACTGTCAGAAAATGGCCGACCACAGAAAAGGGAACTAATCAAACCAAATTGAATCTATTTCACTTTCTGTCTTTCTGTATTACCGAAACTTCTGATAATGGATTTCTTGAAAAGTCAAGTGAGGTCTGGTATGTAAATGATGTTTCGCTCATAAATAAACTTCCAATTCACATTTCTGTCGGAATAATATTTATTTTACGAGAAAACATATTTCCTGGAGTGTCTGTATTTACAGGAACGGTCCTGATTACTTTATGTGATGGAAAAGGTGTTAATGGTATTGCTTACTAGAACTGGTCTTGGCGTGGTTTCTATTTGAGGTGGCAGTTTATCTGTGAAATGTATATGAAGATAGAAATCTATAGAAACGAAAAATTAGGTCACAACGCTCAGGCTAACAGTTTAACTTTAAGACCTGTTTCACACCTATCCATCGAAATACAATACATCCGGAAAGTATTCACAGCACATCACTTTTTCCACATTATGTTATGTTACAGCCTTATTCCAAAATGGATTCAATTAATTTTTTTCCTCAGAATTCATCACTTAATGACAAAAAGTTTACTTGAAACTTTGGCAAATGTATTAAAAGTATTCACAGTCTTTGCTCAATACTTTGTTGATGCACCTTTGGCAGTAATTAAAGCCTCAAGATGCCACACCTATCCTTGGCCAGTGTCACCCATTCCTCTTTGCAGCATCTCTCAAACCCCATCAAGTTGGATGGGAAGTGTTGGCGCAGTAATTATAAGATCTCAGTACAATTGGTTTAACCTCCCTAGCGCAGTGCTGAGGTACAGATTTCTGTACCAAAAGCGCACCATAGACTTTAATGGGAAAAAAGTGTTTTACATTGTAGGCCTGTAATTTCCCAAAGTATGTCCGGAGTCTGGTGACATCCTGAAAAAAATAACATGTTCAGATGCTTTGTGAATAACTCACAATAGCAGATAATGAAGATTTCAATAATTAACTACCAGGTAAATGAATCCATTTTGGAAGTTTACAAGACCCCAACTTCAGACTCTAGTGAAGGGAATTGGGGGAAAACTGAGAGTATCAAATTTTTGGAAACAGATTCCATAACCACTTTATGCCTCCTCCATATCCACATATATGTGACCCTCTCCTCTGGTAAATACTTACTCCTCAGGATAGGTCCTTGTTTATGGCTACCAATCCCCCATTCACATATTCCTACATCAATGTAATTTGAGAACTCACATGGGGCAAATATTGATTTCAATGAGTACAATGTGTTCATTGTTATCAGTTTTATTGTTTTGATTATTTGATGAAAATTAGATTTCCAATTGATGCTGAAGAGTTGGATGTGAGCTGGTCTGATATTTACTGTATTTTTAGATCATGAGATGCACTTTTATTCCCCATACGTGGGGGGGGGGGGGGGGGGGGGGGGGGAAATGAGGGTGTCTCTTATGGTTTGAAGGTGGGGTAAAAGAACATTTTTGCTGGGTCTCATGCGCCATCTGTCCAGCCTCTTTATTGGCTGGCCAGGACTATGTGATGATGCTCAGTGCCCTGAAAGGCAGGCAAGGAGCCCAGCTCGGCAGGAGAGACACACATAGTCAGAGCAGTACATACTTACATTTTCATTAGATTGTGCATCTGCATCAGCCATAGAGGGGAGCGATGCATGCAGCTTCTACCTTTGCCCCTCTTCCCAAATGTCTGAGAAAGAAGTCGGTTATGACTCTGTATGCAGACGGCAAGTGTTCACTATTGACATCTTGTGGCTGAGATTGAAATTGCAACGGAGATTTTTTCCCGAATTGAGATTAATGCTTAAACACTTTAAATATTTTTTCTTGTTTTACTGCTCTAAAAATGTCTGTGTATGATATGTAAATTACCTGAGCCATTATACAGCATGTAAAGCCTCTCTATTCTGTTAATGTTTTGTTAAGATCCTGTTTATGTTTTAATTTTCCGTTGTTGCAAAATCTAATAAAGAGATTTACCAAAAAAAATACACAAATTATAGTTGAATCCTTCATGTCCATAGTCACCAGTGTAAATGCAAAATAAAAGAAGAGTGTATTGGTTTTTTACTAAATCCATACTTACTCATGCAGACCTATGTCTACTCATCATGAGCTTTGAGGCCCTACCAACTTAATATAATCAAGCAAATGGAAAGGTTCCACTTTGGCTTTCTTCCAGCGTGAATCGTAATGATCACCGTAGCAGATAGGAAATCATGGAAGGTCATCTCGTCTTCCATTAAAATTGCAAGCATGCTCAAGGTCTTCTCTTAATTGCTTGTTGCCTCATGATTCTTTGTATAAGACAAATCACAATCTGAACTGCCACAGGAATCATAATTCACCATGCAGTTTATCCCCCCGGGGCTTGATTGAATTCTATAATGTGCTTTCTTGTGTCCGTGTTCAGCTATTAGGATTCCAGCATCCTGTGGACAAAGGCTGCACATTGGAATTCCAGAGGCTGTTGAAGTTATAAACTTCTAAAATTAAGGTTAATTATAAGAACGTCTGAAAATGAACTGTAGATAGAATATTAAGTAAGAAGAAGAAGAATGCCATGGGCACATATCACCTTGGGACAGACAGGAATAATGGCCATTTTCTTTTCTGTTGCTTTATGTCCTCACAGTGCTGGCAGAAAAGTCTAGCTGGAGGCAAACTAGGTGATATAATGTGTAAAACAGTTCAGTATGAGAAACGTGACTATTCTCATCAAGAACTGAAATTCATCCCGTACTGCATGGCTGTACTGTACATATTATTGTATGGTTTCAGAGAACATATCATGTAAGAAGATGTGAATATGTTGAAATAATTTATCCCATCCTTAAGGTGGTTTTAACGTACCTAAGCTAAAAAAAAACACTTATCTCTAAACAGTCCCAATGGCTCAAAGTTACTCAAAAACATAAAAAAATTATACTTACCTACATTGCTATCATTTGTAGAAGTAGTCATTTTAATTTTTGTGTAGCTTACAGTCTTCCATGGGTTAAGGCTGCAGTGACCTGAACAGCAATCAGGGGTGACCAGATACAATGTCTTTCAATGGACAGAACCCAAAGTAAAGAGACGTGAAGAGTTGCGCTTTAAGAATGTGCCATCTGACACATCGATCTTTCCACAGTGTGCTTTAAAGGGGACCAGAGAGAGGAGGAGCGACAGGGGAAATACACAAATAAATCCTCACAGGTAAAGATTTTTTATCTTTTATTTACAGATCATCACAATAATAGGGAATTGGCCAAAAGTTTATATGATGGGTTTAGGCGCCCTTTAAACTAAAAAAAAAAAACAACATATACATGTTACTTACCATTATGTAATCTTCATCTGGGCAAACCAATCCCTAAAAATAAAAAACACACGCTTACCTTCCCCTCTTCCTCCCTCCCATACCACCATACCTGGACTGTCCTGTCCTCCAATTTGTAAGATGGAGCAGAGAACTCTTCGGGTCTTACTCTTTCCACCAATTGGGATAAAAGGAGACTTGCTGACATCTACCTTTCCAAATCCCCTTACACCCCGAAGCCCGCCACAGCACCATGTCCCTGGAGGGGCGGAGCATCAGTTCTCATCCAGGTAAATATCTTCTTAACCTCCGATGTGCCCTATTCTGGTGGCGATAATAGAAAGTATATACAGATGATACAGGTGAAAAATAAGCTTTAGGATTAAGGTGTGATAGTCCAGCCCAGAGGCCAAATCTAGCCCCAGGTAAAAGTTTTTATAATTTTAATAAAGAAATTAATGGCTCAAATGGGGTTTTTATTTGACACTTGATGGCACATGTGTTATAGTTTAGTATGGTGCATAAGAAAGAAGCTTGCCAGAGGGCATGGGGTGGGGTCCCCTTTTAGAATTTTTCCCCACAATCCCTAAGGGTCCTGCCATTATAGAAACTTGACCCCTCCTTTACCAGAGCAGCCTGGGTGGATCCGCCTAATAAGACAGTAGCAGTTGAGCAAGTGACTTGTCTTGAGGTGCGGGTGCCACTTTGCATGTGTGCTACCAGTGTGGGAAGGGGTATCAGAGACTGTGTATAATCCTGTGTTGGATACGCAAATAGTGGTTATGAGTGATGGGCGAACATCTGTTTGTGGGGAATTTGATTTGTAAAAACTGAACATGAGGTCACTGGTGTCACTACCTGGAACGTACTGTTCCCAGTTTGAGCTGGTTTTCTTTCAAGAGAGACCAGCTTCTCTCTGGGGTTTCTCCTGAAAGAATTCTTTCACTGGCCGGATTTTTCTGCTCCTGATCTGGCCAGCAGAAGAATAGTCACCTTCCTCCCGCTGGTGAACAGGGCGAGTCAAACACCGGGTGAACGTAAGCAAAAATGTTATGTTTGTGGCCGAACTGTCTGCTTTGCGGACAGTTCGGCCACAATAGTGGTTATTAATTTTCCTGTTATACCTATACCGGGATTTAGGGTTTCGTTCATTATCCTTCATTGTTCTTCTACCTGTTTAGGCCATTAGGCCACTTTTTTCAGCCCCACTGTTATTTGTTTTGCTGCAGTTAAAGTTATTAAACATTCTATGCTGCATACCCTCTTGTAATATTTCTGATGTGCTGACCTGTAACAAAAGCTTGTTTCGGATATAAGCAAAACTTATTTGTTTTCCAAACTTTTCATCTGGTGAGGTAATTTTTTTGTTAATTTGGGGTCACTAACATTTTGAAATGATATCAACAAATCTCTGAAGGTTTAAGGCTAACGTGACTGGTATCTGGAACTGTTCACAATTCCCTCTACAAGGGTGTGTACACTTTTTATATCCACTGTAATAATGTTTATGTAAATGGTATCAGAAATCAAACCTTCATGGTTACTGTTTGAATGCTAAATACAGGTGGTTTGCGAAAAATTTCGCACCCCTGGCTTGACGTTTATCTGTGACCTCCATTCCATCATTACCAGCCTCACCATCTTTATGGCCAGGTTTTTTGAGGATAATGTCTGGTGATCCAGTAGGCCTCATATCAATACTCATCAACGTACCTAAATTGGAATACTACCTTTGTTTTTATGGATATTAAACTATTTATACATCTGTTTAAATTATGATTATGATTCTTGTTATTTCTATGTTACACTGTGACTGATCTACATTGAAACCGTGAAGGTCCCCTACCCTCTGCTAACACCAGAGGATATTCTCGCTCAGGGGTGGTGTTCTCTCTAAACCCTGGGTATCTCTCTATATTTGATTATGGAATGTTAGTTTCTTACAATGTGCTGGAAGCATATTTATTATTTCAAGTAAAGAAAAATGCTCAAGCCTTTATTTGTTATAATTGTTATGATTATGGCTTCCAGTTTATGAAAACTCCAAAATCTCAGAAAAATTTTATATTGTAAAAAGGTTCATTATTCTAGGCTCAAAGTGTCAGACACTATTCGGCTTATGAATCCAAAACACCAGCTAAGGGTTCTTAAACCTTTAAATGGTCTCAGTAGGGATTCAGTAGGATTCCCAATCATGGGAAAGACTGCTGACCTGACAGTTGTGCAGAAAACCATCATTGACACCCTCCACAAGGAGGGAAAGCCTCAAAAGGTAATTGTGAGGAAGTTGAATGTGTCCCAAAGTGCTGTTTCAAAGCACAGTAATAGAAAGTTATGTGGAAGGGAAAAGTGTGGAAGCAAAAAGTGCACAAGCAGCAGGGATGACCACAGCCTGGAGAGGATTGTCAAGAAAAGGCAATTCATAAGTGTTGTGGACTTTCACAAGGAGTGGACTGAGGCTGGAGTTAGTGCATCCACCACACAAAGGGGAATCGCAGAACATGGGCTTCAAATGTTGTATTCCTCTTGTCAAGCCACTCCTGAACAACACATAAAGGTCAGAAGCATCTTACCTGGGCTAAAGAAGAACTGCTCTGTTGCTCAGGGGTCCAAAGTTTTTCTTTTCTGATGAGAGGAAATTTGGAATCTCATTTGTAAACCAAGGAGCCAGGAGTAAGGAATGGAGAGGCACACAATCCAAGATGCTTGAAGTCCAGTGTAAAGTTTCCACAGTCTGTGTTGATTTGGGGAGCCATGTAATTTGCTGGTGTTGGCCCACTGTACTTCATTAAGTCCAGAGTCACCACAGCCATCTACCAGGCAATTTTGGAGCATGCTTCCTTACACAGACACAGAGCTTCGTGGAGATGCTGACTTCATTTTACAGAAGGACCTGACACCTGCCCACACTGCCAGAAGTACCAAAACCTGGTTCAAAGACCATGGGATTACTGTGCTTGATTGGTTAGCAAAATTGCCTGACCTGAACCCCATAGAGAATCTATGGGGTATTGCCAAGAGAAAGATGAGAAACATGAGAGGCAACAATGCAGAAGAGATGAAGGCCACTATTGAGGCATCCTGGTCTTCCATAACACCTCAGCAGTGCCACAGGCTGATTTGCCACATTGCTGCATTAAGCCATTGATGCAAAAGGGGCCCAAACCAAGTACTGAATACATATGCATGATTATGCATAATCATCAAAATTATTACGAATAAAGGCTTGACATATCTCGCTTTTCATGCAATCAGTCTATTTCATATATTAGTTTCATCTTTTTTACCTTAGTTAAATGCCTAAAATACAGGAACTTTTGGAAGGTATCCTAATTTTTCACCTATATGTTCAAAGTAGGATGTCTTTATTTGGGGCAGTCCTTTCATTAGCTCCTCATTATTTTGGCTAGGAGATTTTCTTACTAATTGGTGAAATGGTCACCTACTACAAAAACTACAGAGGTACATTTGTCAGAGCAGCATTTAGGTGCCAGTGTGAGGTCTAAATTGATTTTCCCTTCTATTTTAAGACTACGTTTTGGCGCATTTAAAATAGATTTTCTGCAGAAATGTCATGCACTATAAGAAAAGGAAAAACATATTTATTTATTTTTTAATTATGCAATTACCATGTCTTATGAACTGCAGATGAGTCGAGCACAGAATGCAATTTTAATTAATGTATTTTGCAAGTGTTATCTAATTTTCTTACAATTTGATGGTACAGCAACTTTTTTCGCTCAGCCCATATGAACAGATCTCTTAAAGCTGAGGTCTTAATTGAAGAAGAACATCATGCAGAGAATAGAAGGCTGCTGTGTTGACTATATAGAAATACCTCAATGTAATAAGATAGCAATGTGGTGTAACTACACAAGCAAGAGCTGGTACTGTCCCCTTGACATTGGGTTGGTAGGTTTTAAAGCCATGGCCCAGGAAGTGGACGGACAGTCCAGAGGAGTTGGTTCTGATGAAACAGCAGCAATTGGGTTAGAGAGCATTTTTTTACCATCTGGCGTGTGGGCCAGTGGCCTGCATAGCATTCATTCCGTGAATAAGACCCAGTTGCATGCAGTACGGGACACATTGACATCATCCCGGATACCCAGTTTAAGTTGGGTTTCTTCGGCCAGGTCGAAGATTGAAATTCCCCGCCTGTTCACGGGGGAATTTGAATAGAAAAAAACGGTAGTCGGCGTCACTGACGTCACTGACGTCACTGACGTCACTTCCAGTACCTGGATCGCACAGTTCCCGGTTTCTCTGTCTGGGCGCGACGGCACTTCTGGTTCTTCTGGCACTTCTGACCAGCTTCTCTCTGCGGTCTCTCATCAAAGAATTCTTCCACTGGCCGGATCATTCTGCTCCTAAACAGGGAGGGTCAAACACCCATACTGTTCGCCGGGGGAAGAAAAGCGAACATGTTATGTTCATCACTACTCATGGGCAACCAGCGTGGACTGGTGGTGTCTTCACCTGCCCTATCCACCTGCAGAGGAGACTGGCTGTCCTTGCTCTCTTGCTCTTAGGGGCATGCAAGTACCGGTTACAAAATTTTAAGCGGATGTAAACAAATTAAAAAATCACACAAAAATGGCATAGACACCTATCTTACCTGCAGCATGCAATCATAATGCGGGGACACCAACCCCTAAAGATAAAAAATTATATATACATAACTTTCCTCCTTCCTTGCTCCAGCGCCGCCATGCCTGCCCCTAAGCTTGAAGATGGAGGAGTTTAGACTTGTGTTGTGGTGGGCAACAAACAGCCCTCTGAGTTTATCTCATTGCTTCCAAATTACCCATTAGATATAGGCCATGCATTGACAGAGAAGTGACGCGCAGACTGCTTCTGAGTCTCTGAAAGTACTTCTGATCTTTAATGCAAACTGCGCATACAGATATACAGATAATTCATTACGAAAGAGATGGAGGGGTTAGTTTGTAAAGTGGGTTTAAAAAATAATAAGCTGGTTTCTGCAGGCTGTCTTAATAAAGTTGTTTACTTCAGGCTCCTGTCTCTTCTGCTGGAGACCTTGGAATGAGGCCATGAAGCTGCTGTTTTCATAAGTTTACTCAAATAAATAATAAGTGTTGCAGTATGCCTACTGTCGTTGGTTGATCCTTTAACCTGTGAAGCAACAGCAAAGATCTTCTCTTTTCAATCCCCATCACAATTCCTATTTATAGTTATGACCAAAAATATTGGCTCCCCTGCATTTCAGAAAAGGAACCACATATCCCATTTGAGTCAACATTTCTCCATTTTAGATGATTTTTATTGGTAGTAACTGTTAATTTCTCCTGGTGAGTTTAATTTAAATTAAAAGAGCATCACATGGCTGAAATACAATTATTGTATACCCCAGGTGCCCAACCTGTGCCACCTGATAGTCTTTCTGGCCACTGACATCATTCCTACCATGTGATTGCTGCTGACAGTTGTGTGCAACCATTTATGAACTTTTATTTTCACCTTTTCAACTGAATAGCATAATGTCAATAATGACATTGAATTATGTCAATATAATGTGTCTACACATGGTGTCATATTTAATCCATGTTACAGGTTGACATAGCAGAAGCATAAATAAGAGACAGAAAAATCAAGGGCATTGTTTTTTAAATATTGACTGAAATGTTAACACATCAAAGCGCATATGAGGCAGTTATTGCATCTTTCTAAAAAGTGTGTCCTTAGAAGATCGAGAAGATTTGCCGGAGCTAGGCCATGTCTGCATTTTGCTTAATGAAATTATTGGGATACCTGTCAAGTACCGTTTTTCACCCCTCTTACCCATCCCGGATTAGTATTTTTACCTATAAATCATGTTTCAACTCAGCCTACTGACAGTTCACAGGTATACTAATCCAGGAGGATGGAAAGAAAGAGGAGAAATTGAGAGGTGGGGTCTGGGAGGTTTGGAGGGGGGCATATCCCTCCTCGCTGGTTGGAAAATGTACAGATTGTCACTTATGGCTTTTGGAACTTGACAGGTATGTGTGTTAGTTTTTAGTGTTTAGTTTCTACTGTGTTAACCTGCCCACTGATTCCTATGGGAATACATGTCAAAAACATGTCTAATGGAATTAAATGGGTGTGTTAATGAGCCTACACAGGCATCTTGTCAATGTCAAAGCAATACACAGTGCCGCACCGATGCATGTGCATCTATACGTTAATTTAATATTAATGGACACTTTACGAGGCATTCAAATTACAGTGTTTGATTAATTTAAAGTCGATCTTTTGAAGTTGACCTGCACACCTTGTACAATAGACCACATGTGAGTAAATGGAACATAAAATTGATCAAAAAATATTTGGACATGTCGGAAAATTTGAGTCCATCGTACAAGTATTTGACGTGTTTTCTAGGTATTTTGACCGATTCGATAGTACTATGACATATGCGCACCAATCTAAGTAAAATAATCGATCAGTTTTAGATCAATGACACTGTGTGGTGGTACAATCAATCGATGTACGACTGACAGTTGATATTTAAATTGCACAAAACGATCCATTTAAATTGAGCAAGACGGGTCAAAAGTTGACCCGTGTATGGCTACCTTAAGCCTATATTTTGGAAAATATGTATTACTTAAAGCGGGCCTACCCCTTCACTGAGCAATTTACACTATCAGCCGCAGCACTGCTGATAATTAGGACAATCACTACTCAAAAAAAAAAAAAATTTCCTTACAGCAGGATTTTCGATCTCTGCCCTCTCACTGTGTGACGTATCCGCCACGGCCATGTTGTAAACACTCACCGCAGAGGCATCTGGGATGAAGTCCGTAGTCTCGTCTGAATTGGAATGCAGCTTCACATCTGCAGAATCTGATCTAATGTAATTGAAGCTTTATCCAGTGGTCGTCTTATAAAATTACAGCTCCATAGGCAGAATAAAGCATTCCTAAAATGTGGGCGGAACTGCTTCTCTCTGCCTCTAATAAATTTAATTTCTCCGGGAATGAGGAAATGAGGAAGGTAAGTATGTTGTTTTTTTATTCTGTAGCAGTTTTCACATATATATACTGCTGACCGGTGAGTATTGTAAACTATATGTGTTTTTTTAAAATATATTTTGAGTATAGAACCACTTTAATCCGCACCATTAAATATATGGTAAAAAAAACACTTCAAAACTAATCAAATATACAGTAAGTTCTCTTTAAAAAACAACAAAATACTAGAACAAAACTCCTAGCTTCGCTACAATGGATTTTAATTATTTAAAGTGCGTTTTACTTAGAACAACAATCCACTTTGTTTTTGAAACTCTGTTTGGCAATCTATCCTCAGGATGTATATATATTATTGGCCATGATTTTGGAACAATCTTAGTATTCTTGCACAAATTGTAGCAATACATGCCCCAGGGGAGCCTTTCTGTGTATTCCCACGTCTTCCAGCTATATGTGCGTTCATAGGAAGCCTTCAATATGTAAAGATACATTTACAAAGGGTTATGCTTGCAGCAATGCCCTGAGGTACTTTGTTTGCTCTAGCTGCAAAGAATCATGGGAAATTGAGATAATCTGAGTGTCACATACTTTTCACCACATTGCTTGTAGCTAGTAGACTAATGAGATCAATTCAGCAGTGGGATGTTAGAGCATAATAAAATCAATTAATAAAAAAAATGTTCTTCATGTCTAGAGTAGCTTTTTCAATATACGGTAAATATAACTTCAACTGTCACCAGCCTCGGCAGCCAGGGAGGGGGCAAAACCGGATGCCAGAAATGGAAGGGGTTCCCGCCCCCTGTCCGGCTCATAGATGGCACATAAAAGGGCTCTGTCGTGGACCTGAGGGGAGGCACTGGCAGGAGAGGTGGAGGGATTGTTGTTTCAGTCACGTTATGGTAAGCTCCAGCCTGAGGAGGTTAAGCTGGCAGAGGTGTTCTCACTGTTTGACCTATGATCACTGAAGGCAGGGATATGGCGCACATTGCATGTAGCACATTTCCCGGTGCTTGAACTCCGACTTCCCTAACCTGGTGTAAATCCTCCTTTTTCTCCCATCCGGTCCCTCGGAGTACGAGTGTTGCTGTTGGTGGCTGGGGTGCTCCTCTGAAATTTACCTCACCAGTTCCTGGTGACCGGAATAAGTACACATTTGGTGGAGTTGGAGGATGAACTTGACCATCTTTAAGCGGTAAGTGCCTTAGGCAGAGGAGCAATGTTGTAATGTAGATGTGATTTTTTTACCTGATGGGGCATGCATGTAGTATGCTGGAAGGGGGAATTGATTTAAGGATGTGATACCCATGATCTCGGCCAGCTCTAGTGATGGCGTGAACCCAGAATTGACTTCAATGGGAGGCGAATTTTAAAAAACAAAGGGACCCTTTCTGGCCACAATAGTGGTGGGAAAGTTGTTTCAAGGGGTCTAACACCTGGTCAATGACATGACAGAGGGGAATCCATGGCAAAACAACCTAGAAATTTTTTTTTCACCCACTAAATCCGCACCAAAGATTTCTACAATGATAGTCAATGGGAT
>CM070037.1:17249354-17260047 GCA_036250615.1 Ptychadena robeensis
ACCACACGGGGGACCCCGAGGGTGCCGCGTTCCCCCCAGTCGGCATAGAGGGCTGACATTTTTGCATAAATTAAGTTCAAAGTCAAAGTTGAAATTTTTACTTGAATTGTAACTTAATTTATGCAAAAACTATTTGTGTTAGAGCCATACTTTTTTGTAGTATACCCCAACCCTTCTCTACATCTCCAGCAAGTTTAGTTATGATACCATGTTCAGGGGCTTTGCAATTAACTCAAAATTGTCAAAATGGGCGAAATTTTTTTTACCATCTCTATTAGTGAACAACAAAAGTAAAGTTAGCCATACACAGTTCGATATTTCCATTCTATCAACCCCAAAAATCTATCTTTTTACGTCAATTGAACAGGAATCGATTCCTGCCCAACTGGTAGATCGACCTAAAGTGATCGATATTGAACATAACATTGATCAAAAAGTGATCAGACATGTTGGTAAACTTTAGTCGATTGTTTACATCCCGTTGTGGCAGAACGCATTGATAACGATGCACAATTTTACTGAGATCAATTTTAAATATCGGATCGACTATCAAATCGCAAAATAATCGACCATTGTATGGCTTCCTTTAGCCTATAAATAATGGGATATTGCTTATTTTTTCACAAAATGAAGTTTATCGACTATTAGGAAACTTTTACTTGTTTTTTTACGTGATTTTAAAATGAAATTTATCAGTAACAAGCTGGCGAGCAAACCGTTGGTTTGGTCAAAAAATGAAAACACGTAATGGTCTCATTCTGTTACAGTTGTAATAAATCGAATTTTTTTGTTGTCTGGCAGTTGTCATAGAGACATCTGAGCTCTGCTTGATTTCTTCCAGACCGCGACACTCGTAGGCTCCGTCTAGCCGGTAGAGGATGAGCAGCTATTGCTGACCCACGTCGAGAAATTAACAAGCTGCTACAGTTGAAAGCTAGCGTGCGTTTAATAGGATATTAAGAATTAAAGCAAAAAGTGCCTGGAAATAATGGGCGACTGCAGAGCCCGGTCCAGAAGGGGATATTTTGTAAAAATTATATATCGTGTTATGCAATGTATATTTGATGTCATTGCACAATACGTGATTGGATTTTAGAAGATTTCCAGGCACAGTTGGTTCAAACTGTGCAAAGCCACCGCGCACGTTATTATTTATGAATCAAGACGCGCGATGATGTTATGAAGCTTGGATACGAACAATGGTGAAACGTGTATTATCCATGGAGGAAATTTCCATTGGCTTTATTCATCTGGATTAACTATGACTATTGTAGTTTAAGTGGTTGTGAATCAAGATGTTAGCAGAATCGTCGCAACAAAAGAGGACTTACCAATGCTTTCAAATTGCATCTGAATCTTTAATAAAATAGCTTTGTGCTTTTAGTGCCGCGAACTCAGAGCAGATTTCTTTTCAATTTTGCAGCTGGTTGACTCTTAGGACAAACACTGCAGTATATTAAGTCCGCCTGCCTAATAACAGCGTGTTATTAGCGGAAACAGAGCCGAAGTTCAGCTTTTCCTGCTGGTGCCCAACTCCTGCCCAACTGAAATGTGACATCAAAGCTCCGAAATTTGTTCCAATGTTATCTCGAAAACAACAAAAATACTCAATGTTTTATATTACAATTTTTTTAGAATGTAATATCAGAATGGAGAAAATGAAATCCGAGCGTGGGTTTCTAGAACTTTGCATTCACCTTCTATTGGAATGCCAATTCTAGAACTGCAGCATGGGAATAGAGGTGAATGGATCGGCCATGATTAGTTTTGACAATCAATTTTATAAACCTTTGGAAGAACGCAATGTTTGCTTGAGGAGTTTGAATTGGTATGAACAAGACAACAGAGGCATTGGGCCTTAATATGTGATATACAAAATAGAACAGGTTTGGGTATTGCATGTGTAGCATAAACCCAAGGGGGCTTCTTGTTAGTGATGGCCGAACATCAGCTTTGGCTGTTCACGAACAGGCAAATCTAACTACTGCAAATAGCCGCCGTTCGCATGTTCACAGCGAACCTCAAATGACAAAGTGCAAACTTCTCAAACCTTCAGGTCATATTTGTAGCCTAAATACCAATAAAAAAGTATCCAACCCCCTGGAAAGTGTCATGGCAGAGGGGGATCAATGTCTAAACTTCTCCCCCAAAATACAGATTTTTATAAAAGGCTGGTTTTTTTTATGTCTAATGGCCGGAAATCACATCTAGATTAAAAAGCCAAAACTTAGCTAGAGTGGGCTGCCAGCCTGATAGTACCTTCTGCAGCGCATCACATTTAGTCAGGTCTCTCTGCAATGTCCTGCTTTAGTTTGTGGTGGTGAACTACAACTACCAGCACAGCTCAGGATTTTAACACAACACACAGGTCCCATAATACAGCATACCCCACCCCCAAAGAAGGACTTTTGTTGCTCAGTAATCATGAACTACATGTAACAGAGCACCTTAGCTATAACTACAGATTACTGGATGAAGTATAACAGCAAAGTAGCTCAACTATCCCTCAATCAGCAGCAGCTCTCCCTATCTATCTAGTACTGGAGACACAGGATAAATGTGAAATGGCCGCCAGGCTGCTTCTTTAATTGGGAAATAGAATCCTCCAGGAAAATTTGTTATTGGCTGTACTGTCCCACCTGACTGTGGGATGAGGGGTCAAACTTTGTCTCCATGATAAGGTATAGGGGGTGGGTAGAACACCCATAATGTTCACTGGTCTTGCGAACTGCGAACATGCTATGTTCACTGCGAACTGTCCGCCAGGCGAACATTTCGGCCATCACTACTCCTTGTTAACTCCTTGAAGTAGAGAAAATGCTACTCAATCACAGTTACCATATGCCAGTGATTGCGAACCTATGGCATGGGTGCCAGAGGTGGCACTCGGAGCCCTCTCTGTGGGCATGTGAGCTGTCAGCCAGCAGAGAGGAAAGAGCCTATCTCAATGCTGTCAGTTCTCTTCCCCTTTTGATTGCACACAGTGCCCTATACCCTCCCCTATTCTATCTTATAAGAAAGTAGTTGTGTGTTTACATGTTTTGTGTGTATATGAGTTGTGTGTGTATTATTCAGGTTATATTGCCATGTCAGCACTATGAGGTAAAAAAAAAGGGTTTGGGTTTCAGTTTGGGCACTCTGCCTCTAAAAGATTCGCCATCACTGCCACATGCTATCCAAATGGTTTTTTTTCACAAAATAATACAGATTGTACAGAAATTTTGCACGTTTATTTTTCTACTAAAGTAGCACTTTATTTCCCAAAACGTTTGCAGGGTTAACACTCCCTAAACTGCAGTGCACCTTTCCACATTCTGCTTTATACATGCCTCTGCTAATGTAGTGAATGTAATAACAGAATGTCTACACACACTGGTAAAATGCAAGAGGATAACTGTCCTTCTCTAGGCAGGAATATATATATTCTTTCCCTATGCCTGAGCCCAGGGATAGGATACAGTCCATTGGGTACAAACGTTACAAAAGTCAGGTAGACCTAACTGTCTCTTAGGTCAAGGCTCCACTGGAGCGTTTTATGATATAATGCTTCCCATTATATCCGATGACCCAGTACACAAAGCGCACATGTAAACAGTCTCATTGAAAACCTAGGGCAGTGTCTTCTACAGATGTATGTAGGGTCCCTACATGTTATTAATGCACTAAACCATACTGAGGGTTGTTTTTCACCTGTTTTGAGTAATTCTGCAACTGTACCATATACGTTTTAAGTATTAATTGAATATCTCAGAAACACTAGCAGAAGGCTAGATGTATTAACATAAAGGTGGAAATAACCATGGTTAGAGTAAGCAGCACTCCTGAGAATAAGCCTATTATCTTCAGCAAATCACTTAAGCCCCCCATAGACCTTTAGATCACTCCTTACTATTTCCTTTAGATCTACCAAGAACTATGTAGTGCCAGGTCCTCCCTGATAGAATACACAGTGATTGGAAGGATTAGAAAGGTCGACATATTACATGTGTAGGGATCTAGTAATATCCCTTAATGTCATTCTGTAAAATTGATGTTTGTGAATATACAGTCACTGTAATCAGTTGAGCTGTTAGCATTTTCTAGAATGTACCTTTGGCCTCCATGACCCTCACCTAAAAGAACTGGTGAGTGGATGTTACAGGAGAGAACACACAGGAACCTCTTCAGCTGTCCTGCCTTGAAGTCATATGGACTGAGAACACACTAGAACCTCAGTCATCAAGGAGCCAAGTCTGTGAGTAAGATGCCAGCAGCATAGTTTATATAGAAGGAATCCATCTGAGAGACTGTGTGATCTGAGGGAGTGAGGAGTCATTGCATTGATATACCTGAGAGGATATCCTGACATCTTCCCTATACCCTGACCTGGGCAAGGATGACTACGGAGAGAGGTGTTAATACCCAATAACCTACCTTCTCCCCCCACTAAGCTGCCAGTCCCATCCCCTAAGGAAAACACACACACACTTTAACCTTTTAACTTGTGGATGTAACTGGCCACAGCTTTTATTAATAAATAAACAAATGCAAAAAACGAAGAACCAGGCAGTGTCCCCGCCTCAACAGCAAGTCCATCCCACCAGCCTTTGATGTTCCAACCCGGTGGGTGCTTGCCATACCAATTGACTCCTTCCGCTTGTTTCCGGTCCCACGTGGGTCATTGACCCCGGCAAGAGCTCAATTGCAGTTGTGCGGCTGCCATGGACCAGCACGCCGCCCCCGGAAATGATGATTTCCTCGTCAAAAATCCTGGACACTGCCCGGACCCGCCTGCTGCGACAATGAAGGGCCACCAGCACAGACGACGAACCTGAAAGAAAAAAACAAGAGAAAGAGAGAAAAACCAAGAAAAGGGGAGGGTGGGACTCTCGGTTTCTTGAACGCGAAGAGGCTCCTCCTCTTCCGCCGCCGGGTTTTATGCCCACTCGGCTCCTCCTCTGCTCCCGATGTCACTTCCGGTCCGGCGCCTACAGCACTTCCGGCGCGACCATCTTCGGCATCCTGCCCCAGTCAAGCACCCTGCGCCTCGGTGCCCTGGCTGGGGTGTCCATTCTCCTATTATCTATCTGTTATTATTCTGGATTAAAGACTATATGTCATTTACTAAAGTGACAGAAGTATCTGTGTGATGTCTGTTTCTCAGGAAGGGGAACACCTCTGCTCCCAGGGGCCCTGTCCTGAGTGGAGGCACTGCCATTTGTGTGTTGTGAATCCCAGACTTCCATTTAGCGAAGGCTCAGTCTGCCTGGAAACCTACAGGTTGATCGCCGTAGTCTGTGAGATGATGTGAGATGCATGACCCCACCCATAACAGGGCTACACATGGTTTTGGTAAAAGTAAAGTTGGTTGTACAGAAATTGTATGGCAGGATTAGTGTATGGGTGCCTGTAATCATAGAAGTATGTAGTAAGTAGCATACTTAAGGAGTTGGCCTGTAAAAATGCAGGACTGAGGACTATTCAGCTTTTGCAATAACTTTACTTTAATTGTCCTCAGATTTCATAGGTATCTCTTCTTTAGCTTTGCTATCTTTGCTATGAATTTTGAAACAAACTTTTACAGCATTGTATAATACTGTATATACCATTAACATTAAACCCCTTAAATTGGTATCTTCACCAGGTAAACAGTGGCAAACATTAAATCCATAGGTACTAATGTAGGAACATGATGAAAGTAGAAAAGACTTGAAAAAAATACTTGGAAAAATATAAATGTGGCTCTCGGTTTACGGCCTTATAGTTCAGTGTTAAATCAGACTGGAAGCGGTATGTGTCAGCTTGTTATGATATATAATATAAGCTACCATGGCTACAGATAGGACAATGGAGGTGATCCGTCTATAGCACCTTAAATGATTCTTGGAATTCTTAGAGTTTATGTTAGCTTGTCAGTTATTCCAATGAACTGTTTCTTGAACCATCATGTCATCTCTCTTACTATTTTTATATTTTTTCCTGCTGCTAAAGATAGATACCGGCAGACGACAGACAAAGGCTTCTAGTAATTTTTAGTATTGTATAAATGTTTGGGGGAAAAAACTTTGAATTGGTTGGGCAACTGTAAAATATAAGCTTCAAGTGCATAGACTATAATTGATTAATTAGATAGGATAGTTTCCTTATATCCCTCTCATAGTTTGGAGAGAAAAGTAGGGTTAGTGTTGGGTTGGGTTAGGTTAGGTCAGTACTATAATGTTAATCTTAAGCCCCTCATAGACAAGCCGATTCCCGGCCATAGTTGCAGCCGACCACCCGGCGTGCTCGCTCCCGCCGAGCACATAAAGGTTGGTCGGCCGCAACTATAAGTGAGCCCACCTTGAGTCTGTTAGAAAAAAAACCGACAGGTCGGATCGCACACGGATCCGTTCTGCTGGTTCTTTTTCTGCACGATCCTGCTGCAGGCTGACAGGAATCGCATGTGTTAGTGGAACACACAGGATTCCTGTCCTCTCTGTAGCCGACTCATCACAGCGTGGTGACGTCACCACGCTGTGAGGAGTCTGCTAAAAGTCGGCCATAGATCAGGCCGTTTATGGCCGGCTTAACAATCTGAGCTTTCAAAGAAAGAGGAAACTAAGTGAGCTGATGTTCATTTTTAATTAGCCTGATGGAGCCCTTCACTATACACACTATATACATACTATATTAACTGCAGTAGGGAACAATAATGTCAGAAGTTTGTCTTTCATTGAAGCACTCAAGATGACTTAAGAGGCCCCCATACACCTTACAATCTTTTCATAAAATTTCTGTACAACCAACTTTTGTTCTACCAAAACCATGTAATATGAGGACCTTTCTAAACCTTCCAATCACTATCTATTCTATCAGGGAGGACCCGGCACTACATAGCAGTGATATATACCTTCCAATCACTATGTATTCTATCAGGTAGGCCACTACACAGTTGTTGGTAGATCTAATGAAAATTGTACGGAGTGATCTAAAGGTGTATGGTTAAATAGATTCTGCTGATTTTAAACTGAATGTTAAGGCCCCAATACACCTTACAATCTTTCCATACAATTTCTGCACAATCAAATTTTGTTCTACCAAACCATGTAATATGAGGACCTTTTTTATCCGTCCAATCACTATGTGTTCTATCAGGGAGGCCACTATACTACACAGTTGTTGGTAGATCTAATGGAGATTGTATGGATCGATCTTAAGGTGTATGGGGGATTTAAGGGCTTCAAAAGGTCAAAATGTATCCCAATTAGTAGCCAATCAATAGCACATTGTCACAATATTTATTACAAACATACAACAATTTCAGGTACATGGCCCAATAGGCATACAACGCATCCCAACCTTGATTACAAATTAAAAGGAAAACAGTGGGTATCCGCAGATGAAATGAAGATGTAACCCCAACGTACATTTCGTTTTTGTGAACTTCTTCAGGGGGTTCAAGAAAACTATTTATCATAGACCTGACTCCCTAACCTTTAGATGACCTGGCTGCTGCTGTAACTTGTGTGGCTTGTGCTCCCCGTTCCCCGTTTCGTTAGGTGGCCCCCCCATGCATCTCCTCTCAATAAGTGGGCTATGTAAGTACGAATACTGTAGGTTAGCTTGATGTTGACTCTTGTTACTTACCAGGATGGATTAATATCTTGTTATTCTGTCATTGTTTTACAATTTGGTTCCGCTAAATTGTTTTCTTGAACCCCCTGAAGAAGTTCACAAAAACTAAACGTACGTCACGGTCACATCTTCGTGTAATCTGCGGATACCCACTGTTTTTCTTTTAATATGTAATCAAGGTTGGGATGCGTTGTATGGCTATTGGGTCATGTACATGAAATGGTTTTTATCATGTATGTTTGTAATTAAATATTGTGACAATGTGCTATTGATTGGCTACTAATTGGGATACACTTGGGATTGGGATACACACCTTTTGAAGCCCTTAAAGTCCCCTTGCCCCTAGTTTTTTTAGGGGGAAGGTTCCAATCTGAGTTGGTGAGCTGTTCACTCACTTTCTTGGAATGATTTAATGTATTGCTATTTTGAAATGCTGACTTCACCTATCTAATGAACGATTAGTATTGCTTACTGTGTTTCCCGATGATAAGGCACTGTCTTATATTTTTTGAAATGCCAAAATATGCCCTAGGACTTATTTTCAGGGGGATATCTTATTCTGATCACGCTGCACCATTCATTGTGCTCTTTGATCACTCTGTACCAATCATTGTCCCCTTTGATCACTCTGTGCCATTCATTGTCCCCTTCGATCACTCTGTGCCATTCATTGTCCCCTTTGATCACTCTGTGCCAATCATTATCCCCTTCTGATCACTCTGTGCCATTCATTGTCCCCTTTGATCACTCTGTGCCAATCATAGTCGCCTTCACTTTTTTGGATTCTACTGGTAAGGCCGGGTAACAGACTCCGTTACAGGAGGGTTTAGCAGCTTGCTTGTCCTTCCTGCACTGCAGCTATCCCTGACAAAGTCACATGGAGGCACACAGTTACCCATTATACCACCCAAATGGGAGATTCGGACAGGGGCAGTTATCAGTGGGTGTCTTATTTGCGGGGGTGGCTTATTTTAAAGTTTTTGGCAAAAATCGTGGGGTGGCTTATTTGATGGGAATGGCTTATCATAGGGGAAACAAGGTATTATGTCATGTGCATGGCCAACAGTGGGTATGTCACAGATCCCAGCAGGGATAGGGGATCTATGTCTGGTGTAGCTGTTTCCAGCTCTGAGAACCATCCTTGACACCAAGGGATAAGTTTCCAGCCTGGGAGCTCCCACTGCTGGAAACTTATGGTTATCGTTGACCTATCAGCTGCTCCTTCCTCCTGCCCTTTATAATGAAGTCTCAGGTGACAGGAAGTCACCTGATCTTTGGGTCTTACATGTGTTTGCTACCAGCCTTCTTTGTTAACTGCTTGATGTCCTGGTTCCTGACGCTCTGCTTGTTAATCAGAATATTCTTCCTTCCTGATCCTGGGCACTTCAACCCCGGTACTTCGGTAATATCGCAATGTGCAATATAACTGTAATACCTCATGTATGGTTGTTCATAATCTGTTACCTTTTCAATTTGTATATGATGTAATACATTGTCTTACAGTTGTTTTTAGTAATAAAAATAAAAATTATATACAATATGATACCTTTGCCTTAAAGTCCCCCTGGCCCGTTTCAAAGATGGAAAAATATTATTATTTTTCTTCTTTTCAATGTTCACTTCATCCCGGTACTTCTCCTGATTTTCCAGCTTCTGACTCTCGGCTTGTTCGTCGGACTCCCCTACTCCTATGCTTGGCACGATGTCTTGGGTGTCACTTCAGCCATCATCTTGCACAGCTGCTTTCCGGGAACCCCAACCTGGGGATTGCCTGCAGCGAAGTCCATCTCCCATTGCGGGGGGATCTGGTGAATACCAGATGGCCCCTTAGACTCTGTGCCTTGGATTGCCCCCCTGCCAACTGTGCAAGTTGGTCCAGTGGGTCCTAACCCTTGAAATCACCAGTGTCACCATTGCTCTGGTGTCACCTGCTGTGCCAGGGTAGTTAGGAACTACAATGCACTGTGTTTGCAATATGCGCATGTGCAAGTGTCGATTTGCGCAATGAAGCTAATAATTACTGGAGATACCAATTCTCAAATTTACAAGTTTATTGACAATATTAGGCATAACAATTTTGATTTTTTTTGTGTATATGAATATTGTCTATGCTGCTTATCACTATTAATCATACCTTTTTTTCAATACACTGGGACTGTTGCAGATTCTCCTGCTTTCCTAGCTTTGGTTCAAACGTTGTGACCTTGAAACATTATCCTTTGTAAAAAAGTCAAGAAGAGTAAATTATACTGCTAGAGTTATGATTGATACTAAAAGGTCTTGCCGTTGTATTTAATATTAATTGTGAAAGCTTAGTCAGCCTATTGTTTAATGAGATTTCGTGACTCTGGATTCAGTGCAGACATTTATTTTCACATTGAACTCCTATTATTGTTCAAACCAGCAAAGATTAAAGAATGACTATCCATCTATTTTGTGGACCCGCCTCTAACAAGTGTATTACAAATGAATGTCTTGTCATGTGTACTAAACATGATTACTTTTGTACGTAGCCGGTAATTCATATTGTCTTATGTATTTAAACAATAGAGAAAATATGTAAAGCAGAAAAAATGATAAACTAGATTTCATCTTAAATATAGATGATACCTGACTACTGATCCGCCTGTTCAGCTGTTTGGGGTAGACGCTAAGGACATCACAAACGGCTGGTAGTGGAGGAACCTCTGCCCCTACAGCTGGTGGCTCAGCAAGACACAGACAGTCTGGTGCTGGAACAAGTCCTGATCTTCATTACTGGCTCGTGTTTATCAGAATCCAAACTCTCATTTTTGGACAAGAAAATACAGAAAATGTAAAAATGAAGGTGAAGTATGAAATATAGTTATAAACTAGTAATACAAAAAAGAAAAATGACTTGAGCAGTTTGTAGAGCATAAATATTACATATATTTAGTTTTTTAATGCAACTAGGATATGGAATAAAATAACATAGTTAGTTATAAATGTATAGTATCTGTTTCATAATTCTACAGGGTGGGCCGTTTATATGGATACACCTTAATAAAATGGGAATAGCTGATGATATTAACTTCCTGTTTGTGGCACATTAGTATATGTGAGGGGGGAAACTTTTCAA
>CM070037.1:17260147-17283230 GCA_036250615.1 Ptychadena robeensis
ACATCCATGTTCGCCGCCGAACTGTCCGCCTTGCGGACAGTTCGGCCATCACTAGTGGTGACCATGGTGGCCATTTTGAAGTTGGCCATTTTGAATCCAACTTTTATTTTTTCAATAGGAAGAGGGTCATTGGGAATTCCACAGGAAAAACAATGGTGTGCTTGGTTTTAACATAACTTTATTCTTTATTTACAAGTTTCTGTCCACTTATAAAATGTGTTCAATGTGCTGCCCATTGTGTTGGATTGTCAATGCAACCCTCTTCTCCCACTCTTCACACACTGATAGCAACACCGCAGGAGAACTGCTAGCACAGGCTTCCAGTATCCATAGTTTCAGGTGCTGCACATCTCGTATCTTTCCAGCATAGACAATTGCCTTCAGATGACCCCAAAGATAAAAGTCTAAGGGGGTCAGATCGGGAAACCTTGAAATTGCTACATGATGATGTGTTTCCCTCTTTATGCACTGAAGCTGGCACGTTCCCTGAGTTTTCCCAGAAAGATGGTGCATTACATTATGGGTGTCAGGTCCGAGCATTCCTAGATGAACAGTTTCCTGGAAAGTGGATTGGTCGTCATGGGCCAGTTGAATGGCCCCCAAGGTCTCCCAATCTGACCTCCTTAGACTTTATTGAAATCAGTATTTGCCCAGGATAGTGACATAAAAAACAGGACTTTCCTGGCCAAGCAGGATGGTTGACAGGTATGTATCGAACTATATTCAAGATTTTTGCTAATTCTTAAAGTGCCCATATTCGCAATAAACATTCGCAATTAGAATATAGAACAACACTTTCTCTAAGTTAAATATAATATGGTCCTATGCAAGTTACTGATCCCCACAGATCTACAGAAACTCCTCCAGAGTCTGCTATGTGCATTGCCCCTTTGCCTGAATAGACTAGAGTCAAGGCACAGCAATTATCCTGCTGACTTTCCCCAGTCCTGTGGTCTCTCGTTTATCACATGGTCAGATGCTCCCTGTATGTGTGCGCTTAAGGACTCCAACTGGGAACCATCCACAGAGCATCATTCCTTTTTGCGTGCTTTGGTGTACAACAGGCGGTTCCTTGAGCTTCCCCTTGTGAATTTTGCCCAATGGTTCTACTCATGTACCTTGTTAGTGACACTGACCATGTTATTCCCAAACCAGTGACACTAGTAATGACAACATATCTCCTGGCAAAACACAAAAAGCAAACATAACTTTATTCCAAATAGGCAAAGATGACACTCCACACATCCTGATCTCTATGACATGCTTTACCCCTCTTACCAGAATTTAATCATAGGGTTTATCATTAGATTATACATAGGGTTATACATTAATTTGGGAACTATTAAAATCTCTCTTTCACCTTTGGAAACAAGAATTTATCGCCTCCAGAACAACCTTTTTAATAGAATGAAAGTGAAGGGCTCCCCTCAATGGTGTCTCCAAAGGCAGTGATAAAACATAACACCACTTCCCTAGTCTATCCAAAAACGTAAAACTCCCAAACCCTGTACTGGTTTATAGTGTTCAGCTTAAATATTTGAATGTTGAATATTTACGGCGAATATCGGTAATTGGAGTGCCGATATATTTGTGTTATAGCCATGTATTGTGAAAATAATATTGCGAAAATAAACATAGCATAACTTTTGAAAATTTTCGCAATGCGAATATTATGCTTGCAATGCATGGCCATACCACAAATATTCAAATCTACCAATATCAAAATGAATATTAGTAGAATTATTCGCAAAATCATGAATTTGAATATTGCCTATGCCACTCATCACTACTGGTTTATTTATTTTTATTTTGATTGAGATGATTGAATCCCATGACATATTTCTATGCACTGTAAAATATTTTGCATGATTAGGTAAACAATTACTGCAATACCTGATATCTATGAGACTATCGACCAGAAAGCAGCCACTGCCAGCTTTAAAGTGTTTGATGTAGTACAAAGCTATTTGGCTATTAATCCCCCCCCCCCACCATGATCTCCTAAAAATAGTGTATTGATTTTTTAATAGATTCATTGTTTTTTTCCTCTAGCATCAGCTCTATTAAACATATCAAACAGATGAGCAATGAAAGTGTCCTCCATTACTTTAAACTGCTCCCACTGGACAAGAGAATACCAGATTTGGTCCTAAAATGGTCCTAAAACCACACAATTTGAAGAGGTGGAAAACATATACAGAGACTAGGCCTTGGATGTAATACCTGAGGCAGAAATCTTTGAAATCCATTTAAACATGGCCAATAGGTTCAATTTAAAACTCCAGGTTCAGCAATGTCTTGCAATGGGGCCAGTCCCCTACCTGCAAACTTTTAAGATGCAAGGTCACGGTTTGTGATCTTGCTTGTGGTGTATTGCACTTTGAGTGGTTCCCCTTTGTGCCGGTTGATGAGAAGGGGGATCAGAGGCTAACAGGTCCACATCCTTCTCCCATTCATGATACTTCTGTATCTGCCCACCCTGGCATATGCTCTCCTGAGATCATACTCCCTTATATAGGTTAGTCTTAAGGTACCCATACATGGCTCGATTATGCGTTAATGGTGATCGATCGTTCAGGAATCAAACATTGCCCACTTTGAGCACTTGATCCCTATCTAACGAAATGTCAATGGAACAGGGATTAGACTAGTGTTGAGCTTGAATATTTTTCGCAAGTATCTTAAATATGTTGCCGGATATTTGAGATTTCAAATATTTATAGTATGGCCATGTATTGCGAAAATAATATTCGCATTGCTATAACAAACATAGCATGTGACCATTCATTTCGAAGATTTTTGCAATGCAAATATTATTTTTGCGATTGTGGTGGTATTTGATTTTTTTTTTATTGCCTATGTCGCTCATCACTAGATTCAACATTTTGGTTTGATTGTCTTTACTTTGGATGGGAAGCCTTGTTCCCAAGGATCGAGCACCCAAAGTGGTGCGCATAGATTCACAGAACAATTGGTTGCGTGAAAGCACGCTGAGATCAATCGTACAACAATTGTTTGGGAATCTATGCATGTATGGTCGTCTGTAGATGTGGAAGATCCTGGTTGCTAGATTACAGATAATGTATATGCCTCAGATGTCATAGTTGACATTATCCAGCAGTTGCAGTATCCAATGTCCATCCCTCTGAGACCTCTCCTCCCCCTCAACTGGACCCCTCGAGGTGCAATGTGTAATACATTACAAACAGGATCACAAACAGTGCAATATGAACTCCTTGGATAAAATCTTCTTAACAGAGCCAAGGGTGAAACGCATCGAGGACAACCAAAGAACTAAGACTTATGAATATATTGGGATCTATGTAACATCATTGTGATCATGCAGAGTTTGCGTATGTACAGAAATTTAAATTGTTATGTCTAATCCAAGGCGAAACCCATCGAGGACAACCAAGGAACTAAGACTTATGCATATATTGAGATCTATGTAACATCATTGTGATCATGTAGAGTTTGCGTATGTACAGAAATGTAAATTGTTATGTCTAATCCAAGGTGAAACCCATCGAGGACAACCAAGGAACTAAGACTTATGCATATATTGAGATCTATGTAACATCATTGTGATCATATAGAGTGTATGTACAGATCCAAGGCGTCCTTTGTATTATGGGGTGTTGTCTTTTAATGGGATTGTGTCAAAATAATATAGGATTTTGAGAATTTTGTTTCTGTTATCCAGCACCCTAAGACCTCAATAATAAGGTTTAAATAGATGCTTTCTGTTGATAAAGTTGATGAAAAAAATGTGAACTCTCAACCTCAAACTTTGCACATTAACCATATGGTATCTTGATCAAAAGTACTCTGCGAAAGTCATTTCAAAATGCTGTTTTACATAACTGCCCAATATTTTGTACACTCAGCATTCTGTAAACGATGTTATCGTCTTTAATATTTTCACATCGCTTTTCATTATATTCGTAACGGATATATGGTTCAAAGAAAAATATATATTTTGGGAAAAAAAGATAGATTTGAGGCTGTGGTGTATCTTCTCAACTCACTTTATAGATATAGACAAGAGGCTTCAACAACTATTTCTTTCAGAGACTGGATTATAAATGGCCTATTTACAGCAATACGGATCAAAACAATGTCAATTTGTTCTTTTTTCTCTTTTTGCTTTACAATGAGTAAAAAAAAAGTGGACTATAATTGCAAATTGCTTTTAGCTACAGACCAGGCACATACAAAGCATACAAGGGATGATTTGATAATCTTGTAAAGACAAACTGACCCTTCAATCAGCCCAGATTGTTAACAATACACATCAAATGGTTATTTGTAAGTTTATCGGAGCTCAGAAACAGTTCTACTTGTCAGCTTGAACTCTTTGGATGGGGCTGCTGAATCAATAACTTGAGTTTCTGAAGTAAAGTACCATACTCTTCACCCTATAAGACCTAAGGAGGAGCTCTATAAGACCTAAAGATGTGAGGAGCAAAACCAGAAACAATATTCTGCACTAAATGGTTCCCAGTCCGTCAGCAAGGAAAACACTTCTGATGTTTGGTCTGCTTCCCATACATTAACATGAAGGCAAACTTTGACCCCTCACTCCACAGTCAGAAGGCCTCCCCTTCATTGAGGTATGGCATGGGGCCTAGTGGGATGGGGCATCCCCCCCTTCCTGTTCTTTCAGGCTTGCCAAAAGGGGTCTGGTATGCTCTAAGGGGGGACCCCACACTGTTCAGGGTGCCCCTAAAGCCAGCAGGGGGTCCAATATGCTCTGGAGGGACCCCACACTGTTTATTGTCCCCCTTTTCCAGAGCATACCAAACCCTATGCTTAAAGAGGGTCTGGTGTGCTGTGGGGGGACCTAAACTTTTTTAGGTTTAACCATTGATCCCTCTCTGGCATGACACTGTTCAGGTGTTTGTACCCTTGTGATGGTTTACTGCCATTGTGGGGTACAAATGTGATCTGAAGTTTTTAGTCCAATGTGGTTCGCAGTGAATAATGTGCGGACTGTTGGGAATGTTGAGATTTATGGTTCACCAGCGCAATTGGTTGGAACGGTAGTAAAACATGCTTGAGGCCAGTAGGCTGAATTTTGTAGTTACTCAGCACAGATGATATATTGAAGGGCAATGCACGCTGGCAAACATAACGCCAAGCCTCTGTTTCTGTCCCACCCCACATTTATGCACATACATATATACAAAACACACAGATATGTACACAAATACAGCACACACAGAAACACACACACAAGCACATACACACATACATACAATCTAGTAACTCACCATCCTCTCATCTACAGGCACCCATATTTTTGTTAATAAATATAAAAATGATCATCTCTAGTCACATGAAACCAAGTCATATGTATATGTAGCTAACATAGTCTAAGGACAATTTTTTGAAAGATGAAAGTATCTTTGGAGTATGGGAGGAAACCCACATAGAGACGGGGAGAACATACATACATACATACATACATACATACACACATATAAGTCAGTACTTCCCAAACTTTATAAAGGGCCCTCTTCTCTTAATAGGAACATTATGGAGCCCCCCCCCATTCATTCTACAACATTTCAGTTCCACAGTTTTACATTAGCTGTGTTTGCTGTTCAGTATTGTGTATGCAATCTACTTACTGTCTGCAGCTAGTTCCTCTATGGATGGCTTTCTGCCAACTGATTTAAGTCATACACTCATACACATTATGTTAAATGGCGGTTCTTTCTTGCTTTCAAATTGTGCTGTTCACTAGAGATGATCAAACTTCAAAAAAATTATTTCAAAGGTCCTGAGCATGGTATCATCACAAAACTTGCTGAAGATGTATATAGGGGTTGGGGTATACTACAAAAAATATGGCTTTAACACAAATCGTTTTTGCATGAATAAAGTTCAAAGTCAAGTCAAAATTTCAAGTCGAAACGTCAACTTTGAACTTAATTTATGCAAAAACAACATGTGCTAGAGCAAACTTTTTTTTTTCAGCTGGCAATGATAGCATTTTCAGAGGCTTTGCAATCAGCTCACAATCATCTAGTTGAAAAATTCAACCATCTCTACTGTTCACCCATTTGGGCCAAAAAGAGGTTTAGTGACCTGGGACTGCTGTGGGGCACTGCCTGTGCCACACTCTTACTTCCTATTATTATTATTATTTATTTATATAACGCTAACATATTACGCAGCGCTGTACAATAAATTAGAGTGGAGACACAAACACACGATAACACAAAGCTACAGGTATGATATAGGAGGAGTAGAGGACCCTGCCTGGATGGACGTATAATCTAATAGGTTGGGGAACAAGGTATACAATAGGTGGGGGGGGGGGATTGGACTGGCATGGTGGGGATGTTAGGGGTGAGAAGATGGAAAGATGCATAGGCCAGACTGAAGAGGTGGGTTTTTAGGGCTTTTTTCTAAGTCTAATGGGACGTGGGAGAGAGTTCCAGAGAGTAGGAGCAGCCCTAGAGAAAGTCCTGAAGCCTTGCGTGCGATGAGGTTATTAGCGGGGATGTTATTAGTAAGTCACTGGAGGAGCGTTGGGGACGGTTAGGGGTGTATTTATGTACCAGGTTGGAGATGTAAAGAGGACAGGAAGTATGGAGTGATTTAAAAGCAAGACACAGAACTTTGAATTTGATTGTCTGGACAATTGGAAGCCAGTGTAAAGATTTGCAGAGAGGAGCAGCAGATGAGGAGCGGTTAGTGGAGTAGATGAGTCTAGCAGCATCATTCATGATGGACTGAAGAGGCGAAAGTCTAGTGAGAGGAAGACCAGAGAGGATGATGTTACAGTAGTCCAGACGAGAGATGATGAGAGCGTGTACCAGGACTTTGGTGGAAGTGGAGGATCTGGCAATGTTTTGTATGTGGGAAGTAGTTATTCCAGTAGTTATTCCAATGCTGTATGTATTTGGTTGTATCCAAAACACCCACAGCTTCTTACGTCTCCACTTCCCTGCTTTCTCCGCTATTTAGTACATTTTTTAAACAGGTTGTAGCTTCATGTAGAAAAGCCTTCAGGCCTACTTATAATTTTCTTTTTATCACACACAAGACATTCCTTTGCATTTGATATACAGTAAGTAGGATGATGGCCAGCTGCACACAACAGAACAGAAGGAAAAAGTTGAGGAAACGAACAAGCACCTGCTCTTGGAACTCACTCTGGCTTTTCTCAGCTGTGCTACCAATTCCTCTGGCCGCCTTCCGGCAAAGTGTTTACCACTGCTTAAAAAATTGGCTCTACAGCTTAATCCAATGTAAATGTCATTCGACCATTCATATTATGACTGCATTTAATTTATAAATTAGGTTTACAACCGTGTGGAGACTATCTAGAAACAAACCCTCTGGCTATAACACTTTTACTGCTCAAGAAGTCTATTAGCAACAATTATATGGACAGGCCGCACAAGTGCACGGCGTAACAAAATTACACAAATACATCAACATTTACAATAGGTATGGAGACACCTAAAAAACTGAATCCTGCTACTAAGATACTTCTTCTAAATAAGCAGGCAACAATTATTTGGTCATTTCATAACATGTATACACCCCCCAAAATATTTTCCAAAATCAGCAACACACTTAATGCAGCACCTTAAATTAATTAATTAAAGTGCATATAAAGCTATTTGTGCTGATTTTGGATAGTACGTAGAAGAGTTGGAATGTTGATTAGCTTGTTCTGTTCCCTTTAGAGCAGGGGTGTCAAACACTGAAGATATGCCACTTTGATAGAATGCAAAGTAGTCAGTGTACAGCTTGTAAATGTGCTGCCCCCCTCTAGTAGTGTAAATGTGCTGTCCCCTCAACATAACTCAACAAACAGCCATTAATGTCTACAGCTGGGCATACTCGAGCAGATTCGTGCATGATTCTTCAGCCAAGTGGCCGGCGGTCGGGTGAAAATCAGGTGTGCCCATCTGGTCAGATTGACCAGGAATCTGCCGCATGTCAAATCGCACGGTGATCCGACATGTCGGTAAATTACCGGCCAATCCCATCCCAGATAATGGCCGACACACAAAGGGTGTGTTGACCATTATTTTCCAGCACTGTCTTTACTATCTTGGGCATGGAGTGCATTAGAGCTTCAAAGGTTGCCACTGAAATCCTGTTCCTCGCCTCCATGATAGGGCTGGTGAATGTTAGCAACTTGTTGCGCTCTTCCACCTTACATTTGAGGATGCTCTTGAGATGCTCAGGTCTGTACAAGATTTAGGTCTGTAAAAGCTGTACACTGTCTACTTTACATTCCATCAGAGTGTCATATCATCAGTGTTTCATGCGGTAGTGCTGCATGGCACTCTGGCCATGCAACACTAGTCTCCCAGTTTCGAAACTTGGTCTGGGCGCTATTTGTAAGGAGTTTGCATGTTGGCATAGGGCTACACAATTCTAAAAAATCTGCGTACCTGCTGTTCCCTGGAATCATATGAGAGTTTCCACCTTTATCTTCCAGGGTTAACTCAGGGTGCAATAACGCGAGTGACCACTGGGGGTGTTTATAATGGTTTTTCAATGGGATAACACATTTCATGCATTTTTATGCAGAGCCAATATTCTGTCTATCTCTGTGGTGAGTTCCAGGGGGCGTCATGGCACACGACAGGAAGAGAGGAGGGGCTGAGAGAGATTACTCCTTAGAGGTACGTTTTTTTCTTATGCATTCCTCTCTTTTATCAGCACTTCTATAATGAATATACTTCTTTAATGAATCTAATGATGATTTTTTTAGTTGTAGTTTTGTTTTAATGTAAGCACCAATATACACACCGTTTAACCAGATATTAGTTCTCTCTTTTAAATGGGTAATGATATTGTCTCCATATTCCCAGTTAAATGTTGTGATACTTATGCACAACTATACCTGATACTACTTGTCATGTAGAGTTCTTCTGAATAAAACAAGGCACACTTATAATACTTGGGATAATTCACTGACAATATTGATAAGAAGGGCTTGCGTTAGAACAGAGAGGCAATTTTTGCAACGATGAAACATATTCTTCACATGAAACTGCTTTCCATACATTATCTTCCCAAATATTTTATATGAAATTCCAGTCTAATTTTCAATTAAACAGCATTAAGCATTTAGAAATTATGATTAATTCATGCAAAGAGTCAACAGATTCATTAGAGTAATTTGATTTTTTTCTTACTTTGCATGATTAGCAGATATTAGACAGGTGCTTCTAGCTTGAATGTTCAGGGGGTCTGAAATTGCCTCTGTGATTAACGCAACGATGCATTTTCTTTTTCACATTAGTCTCTCATTAATTCAATTCGGAATATATAAACAGGTGATCTGTTATGAGGTGAAATGGTAACTTTGATAACTGCTGACTTTAGAAGGTTATAGAGACATTGGAGCTTCTAGTGATGACTATAGTTGGTCTTGTTTGGTGAAAAACACCTAAAGTTATCCCACCAGAGGGACATTACTGGCTCTACGTTCAACTTGGCTTATGATTTAAAAGTCATTCACAAAGTAAGGGCTTGTCACTATTCATTTAAATAGGCCTAAATGGATCGGGGGTGGCTGCATTGACTCATTATAAATTACATTATAAAACAAATGGCCGTGGTGGCCATGGCTGTGGTGGTCATGGCTGTGACGAGAGCTAGTGGCTAAACGTGAGCATTCACCTGCCTGTGGTCACCGTGGCATGGTTCTACGCCACGCCGCGTGAAAATTAGTAGGGAGAGAAAACATTACCCTCCCCTCTTGTTGGGAGCATGTGCGGAGAGTGACTTGTAAAGTGTTAGCTTGCATGACACCCAGGATGTCTCTTCCGTCCTATTTGGAAACTTGACAGGTATGCTTCTTGCATGGTCTCCTCTATGACCTCCATGATCTCCAGGCTGTAGAGTTGACTCAGTTCACCAAGTTTAGAGATTTAGAAGTTGGTTTATGTGTTTATATGACATATTTTTTCTTGCAAGTAGTCATTCATACTTTTATGAAATAAACATCTATACTTGTTACAGTAGGGCACTGTACTCTACTTCCTGTTTATCAGCAGCTACCAGCATTTTTACAAAGAAGCTGCCGATCTCCATTTTGACAAGATGTTTATAGATGTATTGTCAGGTTTCCATAAAACCTTGCAAGGTGTCTGCTTGTGACAAGTAGTTGGGCATGCGGTGGAGAAAACTGAAAAACATGAAATGTTATTTATAGAGATACGACCAGCTAAATACAAGTGTTGGAAGAATTACGCGTCTAGAGGTAATGGTTTCTGCGGAAAATTCACACAGGCAATTGGAAATAAACACATTACTGTATCGCAGTCACTCCCCTGTTTCTTTGAAGTTTAAATTAATTTACATGGAATTATCCAAAAATTTGTGTGATCCTTCAAATACCTTTTTTTCTGCAATACACATTCATGTAAATAATATGTGAGTGAATCACTGTGCTCAGTGTGCCTATCCATTAGGACGCTCTACGCCACTCGCAGCAAGTCTACGACGGACGTGAGCGGCAGACCTTGCTGTGATCAGCAGTATTGCTGGCTAATGAGAAAGTTTTTATTGTGTTTATTAAATCTTTGATGTTGAATATACTTTTTTTTGTAGGAATGAAGGAAAATGTTCTTTTGTTTGTAGTCTTTATGATAAAAGCGACCAGAAAGCTATACCGGGGAAAAATAATACGATATTACAAAAAGGAGTAAAACATTTTTTCAAAATTGTATACTGTAATATAATATATTATAATATGTTGTGGGGGTTCAGCTCAAAGGGGTGCTCCCAAAACAGGTAAATCCAGCATACCTGTGTCTCTTCAGGGCTTCTGCCTGTGTTTATTTGTTTATCAGTCTATAACAAAACTCACCCTCACAGGGGTTTATATCCAAACAAAACAAAAGTCAATTTAAAAATGGCAATCTTTCTGGCTCTGCAAACGCCCAGCTTCCCAGCAGGAACAGGTCCGGGCCTCACACGCTCTGTGAGCCCCCTGTTTCCACGGCTCCAGTAGCCACAGGTCTAGGCCCCACACTCGTTGCATGCCCCCTGTCTACACTCAGAAGCAGCCTCCTACTTGGTCTGAAGCTTTGACACTATGGTCTAAGCTCCTTTTGTAGAAATACACCCAGCTCACTTTCTGATGTCCAGCAGGTGTAAATTCCTGGATGGAATGGGAAGGCCCATCCAGTTCCTTCCCTCCCATCCTGGAATCCTTTTGTTGTTGTCCAACACTATCCAGGATTCCTTCCAGAATACACCACCTGATGGTCCATTCACACGGTGACAGATGACCAGTCTGTCTCAAGGTATATATAATAAAATATATATCACACTTACCTTTTTAGGGTTAAAGCTATGCTCAGACTCATGTACACATATACATTTTTGGTAAGCATTTTTCAAATTGACATACAGCCTGCATTATTTAAAAAAATTGGGGACCCAAACAGCTCTATCATTCCTAACCACACACTAATGTTTTTGCCTTCACTTATATTCGGGGTAGGTCACTAGAGCAGAGTAAGGGTGCAGCCCACACTGGATGACACTCCTATGCATCAGGATTGTGTAAAATACTGCCACTAGTTTTCCCAACCAATTTACTGCATCCTGCCCACCCCAGGGAGAAATTCCTATGTGGGCATCCTTAGTTTCCCATTAGCTGTGCTCGCTGTGTGCAAGTGCAAGATCTGGCTCTAGAAAGCAGTTCTTCTCACCTACAAGAGATATTAGTGGCAGTCCTGCCTGGGGTCATACAAAAACTTTCTGGTGCACTTTTCACCCACTTTACCTTGGTCACTACTAGAGATGGTCACATTTTTTGACTTTGTGAGCTGATTGCAAAGCCTTTAAAAATGATATCATCACCAAAATTTCTGGAGATGTAGAAAAGGTTTGTGGGAACATAAAGTGGGAAAAATGTGCTCTAGCACATGTAGTTTTTGCATAAATTACTGAATTCGAACTTAATTTATGCAAAAACTATTTGTGTTAGAGCAAAAATGTTTTTTTCAAATGTTCCCACGACCCTTTTTTACATCTGTAGCAAGGTTGGTGATGATACCATGCTCAGGGGCTTTGCAATTATTTGAAATGGTCAAATATTTTTTAAAAAATCCTCTCTATTTACTACTTGCTCCTGTAGCACCTTGTGCATTGTGCATCAGTGCATTCTGATAAGGATGTTTGCAGTGTTTGCAGTGTTTGCAGCGCTGAGCAAAGCAAGACGTCAGTAACACTTCAGCCAAATAGTATGTGAGATATATATGAAAAAGTATGTAAAATATATACAATGCTAGGCCAATATGTCAACTGCTAAGGCAAACTAAGGGTTAGGTCTGACAGTTTGGAAACCACTTGTTCACAAATACAGAATGTATATAGGATATTTTCCATCTATTGGTCTCATGACTCACATGGCTGCGATATGGGTTACCACCCACTGGGTGCCTGTATACAGGGAGTGCAGAATTATTAGGCAAATGAGTATTTTGACCACATCATCATGCATGTGTCTACTCAAGCTGTATAGGTTCGAAAGCCTACTAGACCAATTAAGCAAATGGGCAGTCAGTGTGCATCTCTGTAATGAGAAGGGGTGGGTCTAATGAACAGTCACACCCAGTATTAGGTGGTGCATATTAATTAGTAGGCAACGTTCCTGTCTTGGCAACAATGGGTCAAAAGAAGGACTTGACAGGCGTAGAAAAGTCAAAAAAGAACTTGGCAAGAGGGATGCAGCACTCTAAAATGGCAAAGCTTCTGAAGCGTGATCAATCGAACAATCAAGCGTTCATCAAAATAGTCAACAACATGGTCGCAATGAAGCGTGTGGAACAACAAAGGCGCAAAACAACTGCCGAACTGAGAAAAGTCAAGCGTGCAGCTGCCAACATGCACTTGCCACCGAGTTTGGCCATATGTCAGAGCTGCAACCATCACTGAGATGCCCAAAAGCACAAGGTGGTGCAATACTCAAGAACAAAAGAGCTGAAAGAGCGACCACCACTGAACAAGAGACACAACAAGCTGAAACATCAAGACTGGCCAAGAAAATCTCAAGACTGATTTTCTAAGGTTTATGGACAATGAAATGAAGAGTGAGTCGTGAGGGCCAGATGGATGGGCACGTGGCTGGAATGGGTAAAGGGCAGAGAGCCCAGTCGACTCAGACGCCAAGCAAGGTGGAGGTGGAGTACTGGTTTTGGGCTGTGATCATCAAAGGTGAGCTTGTGGGGGCCTTTTCGGATTGAGAGGGATGGAGTCAAGTTCAACTCCCAGTCCTACTGCCAGTTTCTGGAAGACAACCTGTCTTCAAGCAGTGGACAGGAAGAAGTCATGACATCCTTCAAGAAAAAATGAATTTCAATGCAGGACAATGCTCATCACGAACGGCCAAGACTCACAGCAGCGGGCTGGCAGAAAGGGTAAAAAGAAAGAAAAACTAAGGACATGGGATCCTTGTTCACCTGATGAACCGCCATTTGAAGAACCTGTGGTCCATGATCAAAGTGTGTGGATTTACAATGAGGGAAAACAGTACAACCTCTCTGAACAGTGTGGGGAGGTGGGTTGCTGTGCACGCAATGTTGATGGTGAACATATCAAAACACTGACAGAATCCATGGATGGGCAGGCTTTTGAGTGTCTGCAAAGAAAGGGGCTATATATGGTCACTGATGATGTGTTTTGTGGGTTTTGTTTTTGAATGGTCAGAAATGTATATTATGTAGGTGAATGTGAGATGTTAAATTGGTTCAAACTGGTAAAAATAAATAAGATGAAATGGGTATAATTAGTTTTTTGGGGGTTAAGTTGGCTAATAATTGGGCACAGTAATAGTCACTGCACACATGATAATCCCCAAAATAGCTATAAACGAAAACAACTAAAAACTACTGTCCAAAAAGATTAGCTTTGATATAGGAATGAGTTTTTTTGGTGGATTGAGAACATGGTTGTTGTTCAAATAAATTAGTCCTCAAAAATACCACTTGCCTAATAATTCTGCACTCCCTGTACAAGTAAAAACTAACTTGAACGGTACAGTTGCTGCTCCAGGGCATAGGCTTAAGGTGGCCTTACACGGGTCGATTTTTGAATCAATTGAATCCAGCCTTTCTTTGAGTGTGATCAAGAATAAGATAGCAACCGACATTTCTAATGAGGGTGAATTGTCCAAAGGTGTATTACTGCCATAGGGAAATGGGTGCAGTCCCTGTAAAGGATCTTTCTAATAATCCCTCAGGGGCTTGCCAGTATATTAACCTCCCTAGCGCTCTGCTGAGGTGTACCAAAAGCGCGCCATAGACTTAAATGGAATATTTTATGTTGTAGGCCTGTAACTTCCCAAAATATGTCCGTACAAGAATCTAGTGGACATTCTGAGTATAATAACATATCATCTTCTGCCTTTCATTTTTATGAGATATTGCCTAGCTGTAGGAAGCAACAGGGACACACCCTTGATGAACCACAAGCCAACCTTCTTCTACCCATCAGGGGCACATGTATATGTTATATATGTATAGGTACTGTATGTTTGTTGCTAAAATAAGAAAATATAGCAACAACTAACTACAAATTCATTTTATTTTGCCCGCAGTATTTTCCTATAAAATAATGAAGTGATGGAGCTCAGAATAACACCAAAATAAACCCTTCGGCTGTGTTGTATCAGAATGTCAGAATTGTCCCTTCGTGGCGGGCATGTTGACCTCAAAACAAGCTCCACTGCAGCAGTGAACAAAGAATAAGATGGGAATAGATACTTCCTATGAGGCCCTTAAAAGCTTGCTTTTCTTCCCTCTCTGACACAGTTCTCATGTCTCCTCTTTGAACCTAACTTTAAAGTGGATTTCATTGAACAGAATTGTTAATGTGCCAGAAATGACTCTTGTACTTTTACCGAGATTGGAGAGGATTAGGGGGAACGGATTGGCCTACATATGATTCACTGGTCTGAAAACAAAGCAAAGGACTAAAACTAATATAATAAGAAGAGAATAAGAATGAAATAAATATCCTGTGTATTAACAATGGTGGTATTCACCTAAATAGTCCTAGTCTGCAAATCTGCGTACGGAAGTAGGACAGCCAATCAATGTAGAATGAATGCACGTCAATAGAGGCTTCCATGGCACTATCAAGAGCGGAGCTCCAGCCAAAAACAAAGAAATAATGGACAGCACATTTAAGGTTAAATAGCAGCTATTGTCACCCTCAGTCTCCTGCAGTACTTATTTTACTTATCACTATAGGCAGGGGTGCACATAAGTGGTACTCTGGTACCCAAAAGGGACCAAAACTAGCTATGCGTACCTGCATTATTGTTACAAAGCTCATATGCATACTAACAACTTGGAGGCACTCCTTGTCTGGGCGGCCGCAGCTAAATGTTACATGTATACAATTTATGTCAATTGGATAACTGCAGGGAAATGTGAATAACTATGAAAGGTTGCAGTTAGGGTTGTGAAATTGGGAATGTAAATGAATAATCCCCAAAAAAAGATTGGACTTGGTGTTGGAGAACTGGGGGATGAAAGTCAGAGTAGCCATATATAAGTGTAAAATCTGACAAGAGAAAAGCACTGTATGACAGCTGGAATATGACTATGAAATGTTGACATTTAGACTGCTGGTACTCTCAGGGGTTAGTTTCAGGGTTGTACTACTGAGGTATGAGATCTGGGGGTTTAAACGTGTTTTTCCCCCGGCGAACAGTACGGGTGTTTGACCTGCCCCATTCACCCGCAGTAAGAATGTTATTATTCTTCCTCTGGCCTCATCAGTGGCAGAAAGATCAGGCCATTGGAATAATATTTTCACTAGAAACCGGCTTCTCTACTAAAGAAAACCGTCTTAAACCGGAAGTGATGTCAGTGACATCACGTTCGGATAGCGAAACTGTGCGTTTCAGGTCCAGAACGTGATGCCAGTGACCACTTCCGCTATTTTCAATTCTTTTTTCCTGTTCACAGACAGACCTGGCCGAAGTTTGGCCATCACTTGTCATTAGTAGGTCACTGGAGGAGTGAAGGGGGCAGTTAGGGGTATATTTATGTACCAGGTTAAAATGTAAGTGGGGCAGGAGGTGTGGGCAAGGCACAAAACTTTGAATTAAGTTCTCTGGACAATTGGAAGCCAGTGTAGAGATTTGCAGACGAGGAGCTGTTAGAGAATTCTGATCTAGTTAGAGGATATATTAATTACCATAGCTGTTTGGGAGACTGGAGCATGCTCAGATTGGGGGCAACTCTTCGGAGGGAACATCACCCTGAGCATTGCTACTGGCAAAAAAGGGGGACCCAACTGCTGACAGAGCTTGGAGTTTCGATTTAAACATTTGTATCTTCATGGCTCTAGTTTTATGATGTACCAAGGTAATCTAGAGTAATAGACACATGGCTCTGGGTACCAATGATGCATTAACTCTATAATTTAAATTAAAATATTTCCTCACTTTTGTCCATTTCACTCAATTCACGTCTTTCTTAAATGCGCTAGAAAAAATATATTCATTCTTCAGAACAATCCATCTTCTGTCACATATTTTCCTTCTAGAAACTACAGCAATGTACAGCCAGGAAAGAATGCTTGCGCTCAATTACTATTCATGAAGCAATAGCCAGACTTCCCCGGGTTGCTCGAGTAAAGAACAATTTAAATGATGACAAATTGAGCTCATATTGTTTAATCTTTTTGGTATCTAAAAGCTTTAGTGCTTCCTGGCTGGTTTATGTTCTAATTCCATGGTAATGGTAATGAGGCTTTCTGCGTCTCTTGGTAATTGAATGTCACATTCGTTTGTTTATATAAAATTAGTCACTTTCAGGGCTTTTTTGGTTTAAAACTTTATATTGACCCACACTTTTAAGTAGAAAGCATGCATGAAGTCTACTGAAGTCATTACCATCCAAAAAAAAGGTTTTATACTTTCAATTTATATTGTAAACTACACTTTGCAATACTCTAGCGATAGCTGGCTTTTGAAGCAGACCTATACACCCCTCGTAGTCAGATTCACCAATATACAGATTGAAGTGTAAGGCCTTTTTCAGACAGCATCTTGTCACATAATCCTCCATTTTGTGTCTCACTATCAAGACCTTTTCTAGCCCGTGGGGGGCCCTATGCAATTTTTTGCCTGGGGCCCCCTGTCGAATGGGGGGTGCTGTTGCCAACACCATAAACTCCCCTCCTCAAGCAGCTCGAAACGTGATGGGGAGCCATGCTAGTGGAAAAGCTGTCTCCTGGGGGAGTGGGTGCTATTGGTAAAGCTGGTAACTGAGAGGGGGGGTTGTGGTGCTATTTGAAAACAAGCCCCCGACAGTTCTCACCAACCCCACCATATAAAATTAAGGTTCTTGTTTGTAAGTCTCACCCACACAATATGATTACATAAAAGGGAACCCAACCCGAATGTCGGGAGGTCTCCAAAGGGTGACCATCTTGAAAGCACCGAAAGGTCATCGTCAGCAAAGCCTTGGATGCACCGCTCCAAGGGAGCTTTTGGCTTCTAGTGTTTAATATGAATATCGGCACTTTGAGAATTCATGAAGATCTAGAATATTGTGCTATATCTTCATTTCATCACGAATATTCGATTTTGTACATCAGTACCAGGAACAACCATGCATTGCGTTCGCAATAAGTGCCGCTTTGCGCAATGAAGGTAATAAATTTTTAGGTAAGGCAATTATTTTTTCGCACCATAAGATGCACCCAGTTTTTAGAGAAGGAAAAGATATTTGATGTATTTAATTCCATTGGGGAAAAAATCCACATGCAATACCAAATTTCAGCCACTAGATGTCACTTGAGATAGCCGTCATATTAAGGCATCTTCCTCAGGACACATCAGGAATAGAAATTCCACCATTTTGACGTTTTCAAGTTAAATGCAAAGCACCTGAACATGGTATCAAAACCAAACTTGCTGGAGATGTAGAGAAGGGTTGGGGGTATACTACAAAAATGTACGGCTCTAACACAAATAGTTTTTACATTGATGAAGTTCAAATTCAAGTCAAAATTTCGAACGTTTGAACTTAATTTATGCAAAAACTACATGTGTTAGAGCAAAACATTTTTTTTTCAATATTCCCACAACCCTTCTCTACATCTTCAGCAATTTTGGATGATGATGCCATGTTCAGAGGCCTTGCAATCAGCTCATGAAGTCAGTTGGTTGAAAAAACCATCTCTAATCAGGAAGAGGGGGGCCGCAGGGGAAGATGTGCAGAAGTCTCCCCTCTATGGCTCTGTGTGGCAAAGCTGCAGCGTGAGTGCAGCTTTCACACAAAGAAGAGATAGATGGAGAGAGATTGCATGCTCTTTCATCTATCCCTCTGCTCTTCATTGCTTATATCAGCAGGGCTCTGCTGATATAAACAGTACAGTACAGATGTAACTGGCCGTGGGAGGATCTCTTATCTGACAACTCCTCCACCTCTTCTTTCTGGGAGAAAGGGGCTGGCAGGGAGCCAAGGTGCGACCTGGTTGTGCTTTTGGACAATAAGATGCAGGCCCTTTTCCCCCCGAAAAACACGATATTAATTTTCATGCGATATTGTTGATCGTGAAAATCTGCTAAAATCTGCACTTTTTATTGTTAAAATCTTTTCCCCAATTAAGGCAATAATGACTGGAGATCACGAATTTATGAATTTTGCAAATATGAATATTGCCTATGCTGCTCATCACTATTAGCTACTGCTTTATTCTTCCAAGGACTGACCACATCTCCACTCCTCTTTGCCTTGATTAGCAATACTGCACATTACTTTACTTACATGTTTTATTTTGCTTCGGTAACCGTTGAGCAACATTATTTCCATGGGTTATTGCTATATTTTCTCTACTATATTTCAATTTTATCATCAATAACCATTCGTTTACACCACATTAATCATCTTATTTTTGTGTCCATTGCGATTAAACCTTGAACCCACAGTGAGGTAGATAGCTTTTTCTGCCTTGCATTACACAGATCTGTTAGTAGAAAATAATCAGTAAAACTGGGGTTCCCTTCATTGTTCCTCAAACTCCCATTACAAGCCTACAAAGTTAAAATTTCGACATTGACATCCATTATATACTGCCATCTAGTGACTGGTTGATTTACTGTCAGGGAGGACTAGAGATGGCAACTCCCAAGCCTCGAGGCAACAGCAGGTAAGTATATTTTTTCAGCATTGTGGAGCTAGTTCACAACATTGAGTAAAAAATTTATTTTATACTTTTTTTTTTCCTGTATAGATGAACTTTAATTATGATGGATGTTGGATAGCAGTAATAGATTTTTGAAGGCAATAAAACAGGATTGTGCTGTAGGACGAATTGACCAAGAATTTACTTGTTAAAGACTAAACCATCGGCTAAATCAATCTTTTCCACGCATCTCACAGATTGTTCAGGCATGAATTCTAAGAATAGGTTTCTCACCTACACATGGTAAGGGACTTCAGGGTTGATGACTGATATGGAAAAAAACAAGCTTGCTGCTTTCTCAGAATCCTAATATCTTCTGGCCTTGGAGCCCAGCATCTTTGTATAGCTTTGCAATTGATATAAGCCTCTATCCCTAGATCCACATTTTGCGTGGTAGCCAGACCCCGTTGTTAGCCTCAGCTGCGCGCAGGACTCTGTATATGTGAGCTGACTGATGCTCATGGCTCTCTCTGCTGTGGGAACCTGCTGCTAGGTTGAAAATTTGAGTTCTAATGACTAAAAAGCTACATGCGCTGTCAGGAGTACTGAATCTAGACCTAGCAGGAGGTAGTTAAACCAGGAATCTACATTTTAAATATAGGCTGCTTTATAACATATCATTGCTAACATGGCACACTGGAAATTAGATGTATGTACTGCTTATAAAGACCTAAAATACGATTCCATTGGTAGAATCTGAAAATTTGTATGGGTTTATTGACATACAATTAAACAAAAGTGGTCTTCTGCATTCAGCACTTCCATGGAAGGCCCAACTAATGGATGACTCTGCTGTTTAAGTCTTTGCTGCAAGACTAGTTCTGGAAAAGGTAATAGGCATGTCTGCGCCCCTTTCAAAGGTTACTAGTGCGGTAGAAATCCCACACACATTCTGTAGTGCTTAACACTAATATATTTACCTGCTGTTCTTTGGAACCATGTGAACCAAGGCTACTGGTAGATATATATATATATATATAGTGGGAGTTTAGCTTAAACGGCGTCTGCAAATGAAGGATATCCACAAGAAAAAGGATTCTTTCTAGGGCTCCTGCCCATGTTTATTAGCACACAAACAGTCCAAACATAACTTCACCCTCACGGGGGTTAATATAAGCCAAACGAAAGTCCCAAAAATGCCAAGCCTCCATCAAACAATGGATCCTTCCTTAAGGAACTTAAATGGCCTGCCTCTTAGCAGCCACCAGCTTGGGGCTACACACTCCCTGTGCGCCCTGTGTTTGCTGCACCCAGCAGCATTGTCTCCAACCTCATTGGGAGCCCTGACTGAGTGGCTTCAGTCTCCTTTTGTGGAGACACACCTGGCTCCACTCACCTGCAAACAGATGTTAACTGTTTAGTGGACCCTGGGGGAATAGGGAGGCCCACCCAATTCCATCCTATGTATCTCAGAGTCCGTCCGGGAACAAAAACACATTCAGCAACCTAATGGTGCTGGGCAATAATACCCCGGACTCCTTCCAGGATACCATCAAATGGTCCATTCACACAGTGACAGATGACCAGTCTGTCACAATATATATATATATATATATATATATATATGAAAGATGATTGAAATTGATTGAAAGATGATCCCCACTGTCATAATTGAAACCAGAAATTTCCCTCTTTGGGACTTCAAGTGAACAGACCATTGTCTATATACAGTGTAGTATATATATATATATATATATATATATATATATATATATATATATATTAGTGAAGACATCTTCATTTCACGTTTTCACGAAATGTGATATGCTCAAATAAGAGGAGGGGCAACAAGGGACAACTAAAACAAAGTAGCTTAATTTGAGATCTTTTTAGAGCTAAAACTTGATGTTGGTTTGACCAATATGTAAATAAAGCTACTTTAAAAGGTAAATACCAATAAGCAAGACCAATTTGTATGTCTGTCTCTTAAATTAATGTCTCTAACATTATGCGATGTTAATTCAGAATTTTAAGGCACAGGTAGGACCCTTTGAAGAAGTGTAGAAAACCACAAAACGCATCAGCCACTTGTGTTATAGATATTGTAATCATGTTAATGAAGTTGCTGTAGATCTATATTCAAATATTGAAAAAATTTCATTGTAAAACATTGTTTTTAGTTATAAATGCTTTACAATGGGAAGACAATAGACAACCTAAATCTCTATAGGGTTGGAATGCCCATCCAAAAGTTGCCATCTGCCAATTAAAAGTCCCATCTTTGAGGGTAATTGTGGTTGTATCTATTTAGTTTTAAATGATTCATTGACAATATGGAAGCCTAAAATGTCCATGTTAGTCCTGGATGTGGGTTGACATCAGAAAATACAACTAGGCTCTTTCTTTGGAATACATTTGGGATGTTGGCATCATAACTAATATGTAATTTGGGATGTTGGCACCATAACTAATATGTAATTTGGGATGTTGGCACCATAACTAATAAATAACTAATGTACTGCTTTAAAAATGGGAAAGTAAAATAAAAAAAATTCTATTGCACAAAACCTGGCCTCTAGAAGGAGACCATAATAATCATATTTTAGGCATGATCTCCACTTATTGCAGAGAACAAGTAGAGGGGAGCCTAAGGAACAAAGGGCCTGATTTAAAGACTCAATGGGCGGGATGTGGCCCACGGGCAGTAGTTTGCCCACATCTGGTTTAAACAACTGCCATTCCATTTTGTTTACTCTTATGCTTCCTTTGACCTTTTTTTTTGACCTGTAAGGATCCCACTGAAGACAGCTAATGGAGAGGGACCCTGTTGCTGCCTGTTGAAGAGGAACATTCCTACCACTCAGCAGTCCAAAATATAGAATACTTGGGACCCATCACATCATTTGGCCACAAAGTTAAGTATTTAGCCTATTCAAGTATTGGCGTCTTACCTACAGGTGTGTATAGGTAAAGGGTATTGGATTGTAAATATGATTTACGTATATTATTGTGTTTGTATTTAAAATATATATATATTTATATATATATATATTTATATATATATATATATATATATATATATATATATATATGGAAAATCCTTATTATGGTAGCATGCTTTCTAATGTATTTAAAAAAAAATATGTAAATAGCTCTAAACACTTAGAGTGATTTATTTGGTCTCTATTTCATTTTTTTCCCTTTTCCTTCTTACAGCTTCAGTTCGCAACGTTAATGCTAATGAAAAATTGCCTGTGCTTCTGGATAACTTGCAGATTGACAAACTATGCGGGTTTGTGCTGTTAAGCGTATCTGAAATCATTAAAATCTATTGTTTAATTCCTATAACTATCTGATCATATATTTCATTGTACAGCATATTTTAATAGGTAACATTATTCATTTGATGTGGCATCCCATTTATACAGCTCTCCTACAAGACGGCAGGGAAATAACGAATTAATACTTGTCTCTTTATAGAAATAAATGTGAAAAGAAAACATTGCTAAGGCTACAGCTAGAAGTAGTAAGTGACTCCATGATTATAATTATTTATTGATTGAAGGTAAACTTCAGACTTGCCTGAAGTCTTCCACAGTTGAACTGGCTCCTCTCCTGTGATGGAATTATTTACCCTAATTGCCCTGTTCACCTTAAACGTTTCACTCAATGCACTAAAGTTGCAGCAAGTCAGGGATTTAGGCTATGTTTCCACTGCGTCAATATTGACACATTCAATGTAAATCAATGGACTAGTACACACATGAGTTGATTGCCTGGGTTGTGTTGCGTTAATGTCCTGACGCAGGTATGGATGCGTTAAGGCACCCAAAAAGATTGCATTGACTATGCCAGTGGTTCCCAAACTGGGGGGCGTGAAGGTGTTCCAGGGGGGCACTGGCCCTCATTCTTAACCTGTGTTTGAAAAAGGGGGGGGGGGGGG
>CM070037.1:17303812-17319175 GCA_036250615.1 Ptychadena robeensis
GGAATCGATCGTGCCGGAATCCGGTGCGAATCCGACACGTGTATGGGGGCCTTTACTGGCAAAAAAGAACCACTGAAGATTAAAAACATATATACAGATATAGAAAATGTATTTTATCATAAGACTACTGTAGCACTGAAACACTGAACCAGAGAAAAGTAGCCATTGAAAAACTGTGAACTGTGAAGGTATTAATTTATTGTTACTGTGCAGTTTCCATGCAAACATTCTAAGAAAACATTCTAAGAAAACATAAATCAAACTGAACATATGCTGCTATGCACTGTGCAGATATGATATGGGAAGTACTACATCCAGGATACATAACATGACATAGGGTATTGAGCATCCAGAAAAATTAGACTCAAAATGCAGAAAATAAAATAGGACTATGCAGAATCTACAGACAATAATTAGAATGTACATTCTAACACATACAGGAAAGGGCTTAATTAGGTGGGCTATGGAGAAAAAGGGTATTTGAAGGTGAGATTAGTGGTGGAGACAATTACATAGGTGAAGGGTGAACAGGCGGTATTTTTCATTGATTGAAGATCACCACCCACCCTCACAGCCTTATTTTTATATCCATATATAGTTAGGTATGGTTATTTATCTGATTGTTATTGTTATGGCCATAGGGCTCCGGCGTGCCTTGCATTCGCTGGCACACATCCCCTCCTGTCTCTCCTGCATAGGTATAAAGCTTATCCAGGTGATCCCCTTTAGCCAACCTCAAGCACTTACTGTGCTATATAAGCGTGGATGCTGATGGCTACACTGCCCATAATAGTGCATACAACAAGGTTTGTGGGATCTGCTTGGACTTTTTTTGTATCTGGTTTGTACCTCACCATTCTCTTTTTGCTGCCTGCCTGCCCTGACCTAACTTGGACCTGACTATGTTTTTGCCTGACCCTTCCTTTATCCTCGTTTAAAATACGATGGCTGGCTCTTTCCTGACTATGCTCTCCTAGTATCTCATACTCTGTGCAGTGAGAGTTGTTGTTGGTAACTACCTGGCTTTGTTTGTGGACTCCTTATCCTTTGCTAGATGTCATCCCTTGTCCAAGAAAGTTCTTGAGGCAACCGTGAGCTGGGAAAGTGAAACTAGCAACCCAGGCTGAGCGCGGGGCTTGTCTAAAGATAAAAAATGCGATGGAGATTGGGGGATTGACACACTGGCACTTTTGTGGGTCACACCATGAATATTTTGGTCAATAAGTACCATACTATAATTTAAAATGGATATCTTGGATTGTTTATAATGGTGCCAGTCTCTGGTGATTTAAGTAATCTTATAGTGAGAATTTTTAGTTATGCACCTACTAAGCTGGCAATATGGGAGCTAGTGCCTGGTATAGATGATATTATATTTTCGTTTCGGTTTAGTTACAGGGACACTGTCAGGGACCTGATGGTGTATTATTTATTTGATTTAAGATATTGGTATAAAGCAGGGTGGTCTCTCCTGCTACTGCCATCCATACTGATAGCATGATCGGGGGGGGGGGATTGGATGAATTGACTAAAACCCTCCCCCACTCAAACTTGGCCTGAACCGAATGATAGCTAGCACATCAATTCCACACCTCATGCTCAACAACTCGGTGGCCCCATTCAGCATGAGGGGTGCCCCATGCAAAACTTTGCATAGGGCCCCTCCGGAATGCTTAGAATAGAATCAGGCTGGTTAAAATTTGGGGGGTAAATACTTGCCGAGATAAACACATTTTGCTACAGATTAGCCCTGCCTGAGGCACATATGAACGATTTTAACACAACAACAAAAGTCTAAAATATGCAGCAAACTTTTGACTGCGGACTAAGCGAGTAATTGCAAACACTTTTAAACACCATCCTTCACTCCCTTCACCTTGGATTATCCATCACATCTCCACATTATTATTTGGTGATTCACTGGTCTTGGGTCCTTCTCACTTACCACATGTCACAAATTTATGACATTAATCTGGACCAATATATTTTATTACATAGGTTCATTTAATCCTGTGGCGCAATTACACTGGTTGTTGTTTTGGCCTCCCGTCTCTGTCCTGCGGTTGCATGGGGTTCTGGGACCGGCCGTCTACTTCGCTTCCCTCCCAGTCAGAGAATTTAAACTACAGATAGTAAGTCTCATAGTGGATTGCATCCATATATACATTCAAATTGTGGACCCATGAATACTGATTCAGCCTCCTGTGTTCTTTGGTTTATTCCCAGCTGGTGTTTTTTATGTTATCAGAAGTCAATTGTGGATTAAAGATATGTCCCCTGATGAAAGTGATCAAACGAAACGCTGCGTTGGGGGCAAGTCTGATGTAGGCAGGAACCTTATCCCAACCTTCTGTTATTTGACCATCATACATGTTTTATCCTGTGATTCATATTTCAAAATACCATGTAGAACTTTATGTTCACTGTCATTTTGACCAATCTGGGAATTGGTATACTGCTTTTAATCATGTGCTGTGTGTTATTAAAATTTCTATTTACTTTTTTGAAACGATACTAATCTATATACTTTTTGGCGTTAAAGTCCCCTTGCTCCTGGGGTTTCCCCAGGGGGAACCAACCGAGAGGAGAGTGGAGACCCTTTGGATTCCATCTCCCTCCAGTTTTTCTAAATATATTATTTGGGATGTTGGCCACTTAGGAATTGTAACTTTCTTGTACAATAATTGCAAAGTCCCTGAAACGTTATAGCCAAAAATTTTGAAAAAGGGTTTGTGGTAACATAACAAACTTTGGGTTTGTGTTGACACTTTGGGAAGAGAGAGAGAAACAAAAGGGGAGCTAGTCTTCAAGTGCGAAAGGCTCCAGAATCATATACAAGCAGAATGACCTGCAGAGATGGTCCCAAAGGGTGTAGGCAGGAGCAAGGGCTTGACAAGGGTGTGAAGGCACAGCATTGATGGGCAGGGCTAGGAAGAGGAGGGAAGGTTAGGGGGCGGGGGCCTTTAAATAGGGGACAGCAACCAGAGTGAGGGCCCTCTTTGGATCTTCAAGCACCCACCCTCCATTTCCTTTATTATTGCTTAAGTGTTTGCTGGGGATTTGTTCCAATAATTTTCTACGGGTGTTTTGTTTCTTGTATTTGTCGCAGCAAGAGGGTCCATGTCAGTGCCAGAGAGAGATTTTAGGGTTTAGATAGTATGGTGACATGCTATTAGGGATGGCAGTCATCAAAAAGGTGGGAGTAGTAGTTTTTTTTTTTAGAGGGCTCAGGGCCCTAGTTTGGTTTATTTATCTTAACAGGAGGTTAATTTAATTAGAAGTACCCACTGTGCTGGATTTAAAAGGGCAGGTGACTGGTACAGACAGTGTCATACATACATACAAGTAGTTCCAAGAAGGTTAAGTCTTCAGTATGTAGTGGGTTCGAGGGGAACATTTAAAACGGAAATACCATAGGAGCAACTGATTATTATCTTGTTCAGGGGGTTTGCAATGAAACTCCAAAGAAACTAGTTTGGTGACCATCTCTTATTATGCTACTAATGTAATAACAATTTCAACTTTAAATGTGCTCATCCATAAAAGTATCATAAATTAGTTCATAAATTCAAGTGCTTCATCTGTACTTAAGAATATGACAATCCCCGTGAGTGCCATACAGTCACCATCTCAGTTATCCTTCAAATCACAATGGCTCGGCAGAAAATAATGACCCGATTTATACAAACAGGTCAAAGAACGCTTTATGAGAAATCCTCCTTGGTAATAAAGATATCCACCCTGGTTTTACTGCTGCTCTTTACCATTATGGCTCAGCAGGAATACTTTCTGAAAGGCATACTAGGAGTAATGAAATCAATCAGAAATCCACCTAGCATTTCATTCTCTTTATTAAAACTTTTCACCGATAAATGCAAAGCTACAAATTATTGGTACTATAGCAACTCTCTGAGAACGTACCTGCTGAATCAGCTTGACAACCTATACCTTGTGCTAAGTGCCAGCTCTGTGTCTTATTAATAGTGATGGCCGAACTGTCTGCATGTCCGCAAGGCAGACAGTTCGGCAGTGAACATGGGATGCCCGCTTTTCTTCTCCCGGCAAACAGTACGGGTGTTCGACCTGCCACGTTCGAAGATTGCTATTCTTCTGCCAGCCAGATCAGGAGCAGAAAGATCTGGCCAGATATTTTCACTGGGTAGAGATCCGGTCACGTATGGTAATCGTAATAAGGAACTGTAAGTTCCAGATACCAGGTTTTTCTGATTCAATTTGAATATCCCCTTAAACAGGTGGATGTCGGACTTTTCTAAAAGTAAGTTCCGCCTGTATGGGAATGGACATGGCCGATGTTCGGCCATCACTACTGTTTCAGTGTTCTCTGATGGTGGCTCCAGTGGTTGGCAATTTTGAGCATGACTATCAGATTGTAGGCCAGATCAGGCAGGGTCCTCTATTCCTACCATATCATAACTTCTTCCTGTGTGTTATCTTGTTTTGCATCTGATCTGTAATTTAATGTAAAGTGCTTGTATATGCTGGCACTCTATAATATATATATATATATATATATTTAAATATGGTCAGCATCCTTGTTACAACAGGGATCAGCACATGCACATAACCAAAAGACTCTCTGGTAATCACCAGCATTACTCTTTTTGCAGTAGGGGACCCAATGTGTACAAAAGAAAATATTTCCCATACCATTACACCAGCACCACTAAACTGTGATAGCTGCTCCCTTGCTTTCATGTTTTTGATGGAGTCATCATATTTTGTCCCTGTCATACAAATGATGATGAAGTAGAAATTTAGGCTCATTAGACCAAACAAGAAAAAGGTTTTTCCCTTTTGAAGTTCCTCAACTACCAAATGGGAATGCCTGGGATGTAACTTTTACCTCAACATATATTTTTAAAAATCACAAGTTTATTATACATGATCCAAAAAATAAAATAGGAAAACATGATTACATAAAAAAAAAGAAATCACATATACAATCATTTAACACAAGGTGCTTGTAGCGCTGTCCAAAAAAAGGGGAGTTTTACAAACTGCAGAATGGTATACAACGTGTTTTGACCTTTACCATCATGGGCTTCATCAGGACATACTTACAGTGTAATTCCAAGAGCTTTTGTATGACAGGCAGGCAGGAGAAGGTGGGGGCAGCCCCCAATACTGAATGATCTTGTTTTATTGTCCTATCTCCTTCCAGAGTAGTTCACCAAAACAGTCGGCCTCCTCAATGATAGGAGCCCTAATGTACATCTAGGCAATCAGTAACACTATCCTGTCTGCCTGCCAAATAGTGTGTCCACCACCCTCTCAATCTTTCTCTGTTAACTTCAGATAAGATCTAGTCTGCTAGCGGACAGTCAGTATTGTATCTTGTCAGAGCTCCTATCTGTGCTGTTTTGCCTTATTATGTAGCTGCATGGGCACCATCCATGTCTGATGTGTGGGATGGGGAGCCTGGATATACAAATTGTTGGTTTTCAACATATGCCAAAGGACATACGTAAAATATAGTTTTTACAATCTTCTATCGTCCAATTTTGGCTACCCCCTTTGAATATGAATGGTAAGTTCTCCTTTCAGGAGAAACTCAGGATCAATTTGATCAATAAGCTAATTACCTCCTGGGCATTAGCTTTGTGTGAGTTTGTTTACCAACATGACCTACCCTAAACTACACTATAGCTTGCTAACATGTCTCCTTATCCTTCCTCAACATCAGCAATAACGCAGAGGGTGGGCCACCTGCATGTTAAGGCATATGTGCTCTGGGTCTTCACATTCCTGGTGTCATTGATGACGCCAGGAATGTGGAGGGAGAAGAGCAGACAGAAAGTCCGAACAGATTATACTGTGATCTGTTTTGATTAACCATTATACTCATATAAATGTATCCCAGGGGGTAATTAAGATTGCTCTTATTGGAGGATCCTACATCCTACACAGGAAGAAGTAATGATCCTGAATCAGGAAAGATCAACTCTGTCAGCAAATTGATCATATGCTTCTCCTTTTTCTAGGGGAACTTGTCATCCCTACCTCCAAAATCCTAAAACAATATACTTATCTTAAATAGCTGCAGAAACATGCACGACCACAGGGGGCGCCAGATACAGTTGTTTCCACACACAGCGTAAATAGAGGTGATGATAAGAGATGGTTGAATTTTTAGACTAGCTGATTGCAAAGATTGCAAAATGATATCATCACCAATATTGCTGGAGATGTAGAAAAGGGTTGTGGGAACATTTGAAAGTAGTTTTTGCATAAATAAAGTTTAAAATTAAATTTGAAGTTTTAAATTGAATTTGAACTTAACTTATGCAAAAAAATTTTTATTACAGCAATACATTTTTTGTAATATACCCCCAACCCTTCTCTACATCTCCAGCAAGTTTGGTGATGAAAGCATACTCATAAGCATACTTAACTTGAAATCATCTAAATGAATTCAACCATCTCTAGTGATGATTGAATGACAGATTTCTGTTTGGGGAGTGAGATAAACAGAAGGGAGAAGAATGCCGAAGCTTTGGTGAAGATAGAAGAAGAAAGAGGAGTAGAGATGGTCGAATTTTTCGACCAGCTGACTTTGGGAGCTGATTGCAAAGTCTCTGGAAATGATATCATCACCCAAATTGCTGGAGATGTAGAGAAGGGTTGTGGGAACATTGGAAAAAAAGGTTATGTTCTAGCACATGTAGTTTTTGCATAAATTAACTTCCAATTCAAAGTTGAAATTTCGATTTTCCAAATTTTGACTTGACTTAATTTATGGAATACATTTTTGTGTGAGGGCAATACTTTTATTTGACGTATACCTCCAACCCTTCTCTACATCTCCAGCGAGTTTGGTGATGATACAATTTTCAGAGGCTTTGCAATCAGCTCACAAGGTCAGCTAGTCAAAAAATTTGTCACATCATTACTGGAGATGGTTGACTTCATTTCGACAATTTCAAGTTAATTGCAAAGACCCTGAGTATGGTATCATCACCAAACGTGCTGGAGATTTGACCATCTCTAGAGAGGGGGGGCTTTTAGGAATATCTCCCCCCTTTAAAATGAGGGGACCTATGTATAAATAGCATTACAATTTCTGTGTTGTGCAATGTAAAGTTTTACTCATAGTAGCAGTGGAATTTATATAAATTCTTCTTTTGTATCTAAAAATACCATTTTCTGTTTGAGTGAAACTTGTCTTCCAATGCTGTCCCTGTTATGAGATATCAGGGACAGCTGGCACCTAGAATACATCATGTTCTACTATGTACGGCATATAGATGTCAGGATTTGTCTACTATATCGCTTTCAGTCTGGTGAAATTAATGATATATTGCTTGCTAGCCATGCATTGCAGGAGTGTTCATAAACAGAGCAGGCTTGATACATGCTGCAGTAGAGCTCATAAACAATCTGCTGCTATCTTGACATACCATAGTATGTGGCTCTGTAAGCCATACAGACAGGCCGTGAGAAATATGGCATATCCTCGTCTGATGCGCGGACATAAACGTTGCGCAGTATTCATGCATTTTGAGCAGAATACATTTTACATTATCAGGAAAGAGGTGAAAGGAAAACATGCTCTGGGAGAGGGTGACATGATATTTTACAGTGTGCGTTAGGAAATGCAGCTTGCTTTACAAATATTAGCCGAAGAAGCTAAATATGAAAATTGGGTAAAGCATCTTATTTTTTAGATTTCAGGAAGATGGGAACCCTGTTTACCAGCAAAATATTGAATGAACAAAGTGCAGTTTCTTGGGGACATTGGGTAATGGAGGGGAGCAGGAAAATACAAATTATGTTTCTTTCTGTAGCAATGGCGGGTTATGGTTAAAGCAGCAAAACCATGTGTCCGCTGCTGATTCCCTGCTAAATCAACCGGTACATTTGCCAGCGGATTCCACGCAACTTGCGGGCAGTTTGCCGGAGGCTTAAGCTGGCCATACACGTGTCGGATTCCATGGCCAATTGATCACTCACCCAATTGATTCCGGCGATCTCAGCGGGAATGGGAGCTGCAATCCATCAGCCAATTAAGAGGATCCGATCACTGCATACCACCTTGTCCAAGTGATCGCGTCCAATTGATCGGGGGCTCAGAATTGGATCCGACAGAGAACCAACATGGAATCCGACACGTGTATGGCCAGCTTTAGGATGCCCTATGGATTTAGCATACCCAAGGAAAACAGAAACAAACTCCCAAAGGTCCCAAACAGCATCGGACGCTGCTTTTCTGCATCTTAGAGACACATCCATGGATCTTTAATGGATGTGTCTCCAGCAGCATGGCACGATGCTGCAAAGAAAATGCGGCACTGAGGGCACAAAGCTGAGATAACGCAGAGTGGATACTGTCCCATTCCTTAGAATGTAAGCCCAGGAACCGTGGGCAGAGCCTAGGTGGGAGGGCTCTTGACTGGGGGAAGTAGGCAGTTGTAAGGTTAAGGTTGAGGCAGTCTTACAGGGAGGAAGAGTAGTTAGGGAGTTGATTTAAGTGGGGTAGACAGGAAGAGAAGTCCTCTTTGGATCGTCAGTTAGCCACCCACCCTTCCTCTTTTGTTGTAATTTGCTATTTTGTGTTTTTTTTTTGTTTATGTTTTCTAGATTTCTCTTGTCACAGCATTCGTGAACCTCGGCAGTGTATGGAGAAGAAAACATAACTTTTTTAAGATCTTGGTGATGTGCTAGTTTGGTTTCGGGAAGTCACCAGATTCTGGTTGGATAGTATGGAGGGGATAAAGGGGACACATTTAAAATGGTTATATATTTTAAAGTTTGGATAAGGTACCCATCGGGCTTGTAACAGAAGGGCTGGTGGCCGGTACAGTTGTAGCGAGTATTATTTTCAGTTCAGTTCAAGTTGAATTTTCTCAAAACAAAATTTTAAGTTCAACTTTAATCTTAATTTATGCAAGGACTACATGTGGTAGAGCATAATTTTTTCAAAACATTCCTACAACCCTTCTCTACTTTTTTTGGTGATTATAGAATGTTCAGGGGTTTTAAAATCAATTCACAAAGTCAGCTAGTCAAAAAAATAGATCATCTCTATTACTTAAACCTAAACCCACCAGACAAACTTTTTCCACTAGCTAGCCAACCCCCCAATCGTTACCTGTGAGGAGATATCTGTGTATTTCCCCCCTCACTCGACCATGTGTTTTCCTATCCTCTCCCCAGAGCCACGGCGCTGACTCTCTGCACTCGACATTCTTCTGCAGCTGGACATAATTTTTTTCTCCCGCTTTCATTTTGTGTCCATTGACAGCCATTGTATCTGGTGGCCCCTGGTGGCCCCTGCAGCCTTAACTCATTCAAGACTGGAAGCTAACACCGAATGGCGGCTTCCACAGACAGCAGCAGGATAGCTAAATATATTTTTTAGGCTTTTGAGCAACTTTGAGCTATTGGGACAGTTTAGAGGTAAGTAAAAATGTTATTAAATTTTTTGGTGTTTTTTTCTTTTTGAGTTTAGGTGCACTTTAACCCCCAGAAGACTGCCATATGGCCACAGATGGGAGCACTTCTCCACCATTGTGATAGCTCAGAGAGAGGTTAAATTGTGATTTTTTTGTTTGTTTTTTTTTAGGTGCTCTTTAAGCTCTTTATCTATTGCTTATTGCTCAGTAACATCAAGTGATCAATTGCTGCAGAAGTACATTGAGATTGGATTGCATAACCACTGTTCTGAAAAGAAAATAAATACATGCAGTGTATAGAAAACAACAATTCAATGCAATAATAATAAAAAAAATACATGTATCCCTTTTCATATTTCTTTTCCAGATTCCATCACATATGTTGGATGCTTCGGAAGACATTTGCATTGAACATGTGAGTCATTCACATTTTTCAGTCATTTCAAACCTGTGAAAAATGTAGACATCATGATAATTTGTGAGCGTGCAAACCCAACCTGCTCTTATGTGAACATTATACTAATGACTTCTGCAAACAAATTATTTTTCTCTGCATGTGTTGTAATGGAAAGAAAAAACTCTCCTAAATTAATATGAATTAATATGAGTTTTTGTATACTCATGAGCTTTATTCTCCCTATACATTACATAGACACCAAATATATAAAAGAAAATACTTTCAGCATGCATGCAATTTGCATTCTAATGTCAAGTTTTTGGCATCTCATTAATAAGCATTATTCCAAAATCAATCAGTGAAATTCCATATGAAGCAAACCTATCACCTTTACCTAATTTGCATTATTGGCACCAAAACTGGACATCTGCCTTCGTCTACTAGTGTTAAGCGCCATATGGTATACTTGAATTCACATAATTTTAAAGGACTACTTTATGTTTGTCCATCTACACCTGCCAATTTTTTTGTTCGATGGACCGCAAAGATCGATCGGGAATCAATTTCTGTCCACCTGGTGTGATTGACTCCAAAAAAATTTATATCGAAGAAGAGATCAAACAGAAGGTGATTGAACCATTTTTTTTGTCAATAAATGTATGGTTAGTGCTGACCCTCGATTGTTTCCTGTCCGATCGGACTTGTGAAGGGCACAAGCACTTCAGATACACCCACCCTGACATAATTTCTGATCGAATTAATTAAAGGAATCAATCTTTTTAGGAGCCTGCTATACTTTCTGGAAAAAGATTGCCGATAAGTCTATTATCCAAGATGGTGTGCATTTTGACAGCGATTGTCCATTAAGGTATGTTTCCACTATCTGCACCCCCTGCGCTAAGCACATTCCTTGGCGAGGATGCCAATGAACCAAATTCCATTACCTGCTTACAGCACCGACTGTTCCCACAGAGTTCTGGTGATCCGCCGGTACGAAAGTCAACGAAAGTAGTGATGTTAACCTCCGGTCAGCATAACGCCACGTGAACAGCCAGGTAATGTGGATCGGGTCCGTCAGCATTCCTGCCAAGGAATGCGCTTAGCGCAGGAGGTGCTGACCCGATAGCACCGTGGAAACATAGCCTTACACTATCTAATGTGCCAACCAAGTCAGGAATCCATTGCAAAAAATCAATGTGTCTATGGCTACCTTTAGGCTATGTTTCCACTATATGTTGGGACCACCTCCGCTAAGCGTATTGCTTGGCGGGAGGTCCCGACGAAGCACATTCACTTACCTGCTCAGAGGATGCTGTGTCTTCACTGCGCGAGCCGTTCTGCCAATGCAAGGCTGAGCGTAGTGGAGTACGATGAGCCTCTGCATTGTCCGGTGGTGTCTCTTAGTGGAGGGGGTCCCGACATATGTGAAAACGTGCCCTCTCCAACAATGCTCTCATAGCTACAAAACCTCTCTCTATATATACAGTCAAATGGATGTAGCATGCAAATAAAAAAATGTATTCAACACCACCATCCAGGGACATGTTACATATAAGAAAACCAGATCTGACATTCATTCACCACAGAGGGAGATTCACAGTGAAGTTGTATTTGTGCAAATGAGCTCACGTCTTTCTGCGGCCAAACAGCAAATATTCCACTCTGCTTTTCAGAACCTAAATAAAAACCGGAGTACAGGTTGGGAAATCAGACGACTCTTCACATTCTCCTTCATAACTACGGGGAAGCCAACATAAAAATCATAGCCGTCCTTTTAGATGAACTGAAAGCCATTACAGTAAGAATAGGCGGATTTGCCCAAGCATGCCACCTCTGTATTAAATAGTCTTGCCGAGCCTTTGATTATTAAGTCACAACTGTCTTATGCAGCTCACAGATGTGTTGATAGCACTCAGCCCATTCAAAGCCAGATTTGGCTATTCATTGAGCTGCAGGGCATCCGCACTTGAAAGGAACGGTTTCATTCTGAGGCTAAAGTTATAATCTGTTTTTTGATGAGATTGCTAATGCTTTGGAGTCGAGTGTCCCTTCCCAGAGGCTTTCCAGTGCAGTAACTGACACATCCCTTTAAAACAAATCTCTTGTTTGTAGATATAAAAATGTGAGAAGGGTATTATCCGTTTTATTGAAGTTTCTTTGGTGGATGAAAACCTGCTTGTCGAAATAGCCAAGAACAAAAGGGAAGCGGCCCTTGTATAAAAAATAAGAGGTTACGTGTTTGCTTAATTATGGCGGCCTAAGAGGACTTCACCGCTGATGTTCTTTCCAATATATTTTGACAAAGATTGTTGTAACTTTAGATTTTCTGGATCAGAGACAAATTATGTTTGACATCTATGGCAATACGGCTACTCCCTCATAGAAGGGACCACTCTTTATACTTAAACTTAACCCATGAAAAAACATGATTCCTATTTAGTTTTTCATCAGGCGTAGAAACAGAATATTTACCATATAAGTGTCATAGCAAGTGACACTAAAACAGGGATAACATGCCTGGTGACACCGTCGATATAACTAAGTGGACCCACTGGACCAACTGCACAGTTGGCAAAGGTGCAATCCAGGGTGTGGAGTTTAAGGAACCACCTGGTGTTCACCATAGAATCCTGGAGGACTGCAGATGGTTCCCAGATTGTGGTTCCCAGATGCACCTGTGCAGTTGGTAGTTGACGAGGTACCGAGTCAAAGTGCCAAGGGTTGAGACAGGGATAATCTGAAGGATGAACCAGGAGTCAGAAACCGGGAAATCAAAGAGTCAATCACAAACAAGGAACATGTAGGTGAGCACATGAAAGACCTTCTTGTTCAGGCAACTTCCTGTTGCCTGAGACTTCCTTAAATAGGGCAGGAGGAAGCAGCAACTGACAGTGAAGGAAATACAGTTAGCATCCACCAGAGGGAGCTCTTCTACTGGATACTTAACCCTCTGAGGCAATAAAGGAGCTGGATGCAAGCATTTAAAAATCAGCAGGGATCTGTGACAATTAGATGCACCACAAGATACCCATATATATATACTGCTGTACTTAGCTGTAGAGGGCTGTGTGGACTCAATTGAGACAGGCGTCTTACTCTGACTGACTCTGTCTGACAGAATAAAAGGCAGATTTGGCTATTCCCTTGGTTTTAATAGAGATGCATCTACCAGCTAGATATTACTAGTGTTGAGCGGCATAGGCAACATTCAATTTTGTGGTATTTCACAAATAATTCTACTAATATTCGATTTAATATTGGGAAATACGAAATTCGTGCATATGGCCATGCATTGCAATAATATACGATTATCTTCAAAATTAATGGTCACATATGGTATTTATTATCGCATTGTGATAACAATATCGCAATGCATGGCCATAAGCTTGCCAGTGCATAATACCTTGAAGATTTGAAATTGCTAATATATGTTGCCATAGTCACCAAATTCGCAATTATAATAATTGCAATTCGAATATTCAAGCTAAACACTAGATATTACATAAAAGACCATATCTTGTACGTAATATGATAAATAACAGAATGAACTACATTGTCATGTAATTGTGTGACAAATTGATATGTTATTATACTTTATGTTGTTTTGTGTCATGTAGTGCCTATCTCCCTGAAGAAGCCTGTGTTATGGGCGAAACACGTCAGTGTGACATTTGCAGTCTTTTATGGTTTGTGATACAATGGCTGGTTGTCATCAGTAATAAATGCTATATTATTGCTGTTTATTGCAAAATACAGATACCCAAGATAGTGTATATTTTACAGCTGCTCCCAGTTGCGTGCAGGGAAGCTGTCAGAGGCTGCCTGGCTCACACACACAGCAGAAACAGAGGTTAGGATAGGGGTAAAGCCTAAATTCCCATTACACAGGTATTCTTCCACAGGTATTCTTCTATAGGAATCGGTGCCCACCTGGACCGATCGTTCCCAGTCCTAGAAAATGTCGGTCGAACAGGCATCCTACATGTTGGTAAATAATTGTTCAATTGCCATTATCGGCCAGGGATCGATTGCCCAGAGTGGTGCACATCTATTTTCTGATCACACAGGAATCACCCAGTGTATGGCCAGCTTAACCTAGATTTTCCTCCTAATTTTGGGAGTGTTTTTTGTGGAGTGAAAAATAAAGTACAATCTAGACTGAAATGCAGTGTATCTTTAATGTGGAGATTATAATCTAGATTGATTACCAATCAGCTCTTCCAAGACCCCCACTTAAGCTGCAGCTCTCTTCTGGAAATTGAGTGGATGCTGAAGCTGCATATCGGTGAGAATTACTATTGCTCTTCTGACAAGACGTATAGGATTTTTAATTTGATGTGATGAAGAGGTTAGGATAGGGGTAAAGCCTAAATTCCCATTACACAGGTATTCTTCCTCTGAATCAGCTTTTAATTCAATCTATTCCTTATACTGATCTTCATGGTGGGCAATGGCAAGCAGCCAGCGAATGTTTCATTTGGACACAGAGAATCCTTTTTATATAAATATTCTCCGAAGTCACATAGATGGGACCTGTAGCAGTCACCCGTTTGGCTCATTATTTTCTGCTGTGATTTGTGGCTGGCTAAAAAAGTTGTTTCTGTATCTGTCTCTTGAATATACGTCCATAGTTCTGTAAATCACTAACTTGAGCATTGGCAGTTCTTTTGTAAATCACAAGTCATTAGTGAAGATGATGATTTTGCAGATGAGTGATCAATGCACGCCAATATAATACCAGAAAGGCATATGGGGTAAATAAGAGCAAAGACAAGGAGTGTCAGCTTTATACTAGATATGTATATGGGGTAGCTAGGTGCACTTATAATGAGTGTCAGTGTAATACCAGCAGGATACATTGGGTAAATAGGAGCCCCGACCATGAGTGTCAGTGTAATACTGCCTGGGTATATGGGGTAAATAGAATCACTATTATTATTATCATTTATTTATATATTAGAGTGGAGATACAACACAGGATAGTAAATACAGGTACAGGTTATGACACAGGTGGAGTAGAGGACCCTGCCAGTCAGGTTTACAATCTAATAGGTTGGGGAACAGAGTATACAATAGGTGTGTGTGTGTGGGGGGGGGGGGTGGGACATGGCATAATTGTGATGTTAGGGGTGAGAAGGTGGGTTGGAGAGTTGGAGAGGCTGAAGAGGTGAGTTTTTAGAGCTTTTTTGAAGGTGGCAAAGGTAAGAGCAAGTCTGCTCTGCAAGTCGTGGCAAAGAGTAGTAGTGGCCCTAGAGTAGCCACGCATGTGATAAGGATATGACCAGGGATGTCATTAGTAGGTCACTGGAGGAGCGGAGGGGGCAGTTAGGGGTGGATAAGCAAGGCACACAAAAAAAGCAAGGCACAGAAATTTTTAAATTAGTAGTCCAGACGAGAAATGATGAGAGTGTGTACAAGGAGTTTGGTGGTCTCTGGGGCTTGGAAGGGCGGATCTGGGAGATGTTGCGGAGATGTAATTGGCAGGATCAAGCGATGTTCTGAATGTGAGGAGTAAAGGAGAGTGCAGAGTCGAAGGTGACACCAAGGCAGCGA